>CM077881.1:41894602-42462102 GCA_039720435.1 Amazona ochrocephala | reverse complement strand
AAACCAATAAGAGCTTTACTGATTCACTGACAATGAAAATATATAGCATTTTTTTGGTAAGAACATTTATCAACACATGGCAACCCTGGACTAACTTGACATGTAAAATGATCAAAATGGATTATGAAATTTCTTCCATTCATTTCTATTGATTTTAGTTATGATAAAATTCATCAGTGTGCAAAGGAACACTTACAACTGGCATTTCCAATCCCCCCAAAATCCGGGCCAATTGGCTGGCTGTGATTTTAGTACGAGATGGCAGTGCAGAATACCTCACCCTGTGTGTCAGCGGCGAGCACACACAGCTCCTACATCCCAAGAATGCTAAGTGCTGCATTAACTCTCAGTTTTCACTTCTAAACTACGAAGCACTAAATTCTGAGCTGAAATGGGAAAGCATGGACAAAATTATGTTATGTTTACAAAGAAGCATCTATCTGAACATTCTCCCCTTAAAAACAAACTTTTTCAAGGATAATCAAAGTTATTTTTGCAACTGCCGTAACAAACTGCCAGTGAAGGGACCATTTTTAATCAGTTTTATTGATTCATGCTTTCAGTTCTTGCTCAGTTGAAAACAAGGCACATTAAATACATCCTCTTATTGCTCTATAAATGCATGCGGCTCATTGTGTATATCAAAAGTAATAAATAATGGCAGTAAAAGACCAAGACAGTTATAAAAATGACTACCCAGCCTCAAAAACAGTACTTAACAGATCAGTCTAGAACAGTAACCTCACAAAATACCTAAGTGCCATGTGTAAAACAGGCAATGCGTATACATGTGTGCACATATGTACACATGTGTTTATGCACACATATATAAACACACTGCATGTACATGCATACCCTCCCCTCCAGGCATGCAGTTTATTTAAAATCCAAAATATTCCCACATCCAGAAATCCAACTCCCACCTCAAAGACAGGAAAAACGAACAAACAAACAAACAAACAAACAAACCAAAACCCAAAAAACCCCAAACAAAACAACAAAACAAAACCACCCAAACCAAACCAAAACACCAACCCCCCAAAAAAACCCAAAACACATTATTGGTTTTCCACCGCAGCAATGCAAGACGGTGACACCGTTCAACTCTTTCTACAGTACATTTGCATGAAAAGAAAATAAACCAAACAACCCAAAACCAACATTCCTGAAAAGATGTGAGGTGATAAATAAATATTTCTAGATTTTTCCAAGTATAGATTTAGCTGTTTTAAGTAACAGATGCAATCTTCTCACAGGGGGGTCATACAAGATCTTGCTATTGCATACAAAGAGCAGAGAAGCATGACAATAAAGTGCCTAAGATGCAAAGCAAATTCCTATCGGAGGACACACATTGAGCCAGAAAAATCCCACAGTCCCATCCTGTATGCAGCATTACTAAAACAAGAGAACAGAGTATACTTTGGGTGCAAAGCAGAAAGTCCTGGCTTCACAGGTAAACTTTTATTATTAATTCTTAACAGTGCCATTGATAAAGGAGAATTTTTCTTTGTAAATATTGTAAATGTTGCAGATATTTTTCTTCATATGGCCTGGAAGAGGTCTCCTTACTTATATTTTCTTTTTTTTTTCTCCTTATTGTTAGTAGCAGAATCCTAAGCCCCTTCGCTCCTGACCTTCCTCACCGAACCCAAACAACCTGTGTATCCTACATTCATTCCCCCCAGTTCTACAGGGTATGTAAAATTTGTTGCTGTGTTTTCATCTGAAGAGGGGTTTGGAGATATGATGCTGTGCCCAACATTACATACTTCACCTGAATATACTGGAACATAATTCAAAAAAAGAAAAGTTTGCACGACCACAGAAACAAAACCCTTTATCCATAAAATAATTCTTACACTACCAAACATGCTAAGTCCTCAGTCACCCAGACCATGCCTCGCCAGCACAGGACTCCAAGCAAAACCAGCCAGACCCTGAATAACACCATCATTTTGGCAAAAGGCAGGGTCAAAGAAAAATTTAACGTGCAAAAACCGTCTGCAAGGCATTTTACCCAAGACTGTCTCCTTTCCTCCAGATTTTACAAATTGGGCAGAAATATAGCCATTTACTGAATTTTAAACGAGGCTTGCCTTTCTTTTTTTGTTTTATCTATCATTTTTAAACACCTGAATGTTTAATTTTTTTTAAAGGACTCTGCCTCTCCAGCTAAGCAACCTTGGTGCTTACTAAGCTCCATACGAATACTCCTCAGCATCTCCATTTTGGGTATGTAATCATCTTCCCTTTTAAAATTCCAAAGCAATCCTTGTTGTTCAGTCCTGTACTGTTATTCTCCATTAGTGAAAGTGGTAACATTGGTTAAAATAGATTAGATTCTACAGAAGCAGAGAACTTAACACCTTGGAACTGCACCTTTAAGTTGTAAATTGGTACTTATACTTAAAGAACATAACAGAATGACAAATTCATCAATAAACCATTTTTGTGGTTTTCCTTTCCTTGTTCTATGTTAGGCAGGAATCTTCCACCTGATCTTGACCCTAGATGATCCAGCAAAAGAAAGGCAAACAGACAGACACAACATGGTTGAAAACAGCTAAAGTGAGTGATCCTATTTCCCCTTCCATTTATCTGCTGAAAAATAGTCCTTTCACTTTTATAGATGATTTAGTGTAATTCAAAACAAATTTCATTGTTCCACTGTGTTTCAGCATTTTTAATGAAGAATTAAGACCACTATGCTATTAAAACCTGACATATTCTACAGATCATCAGGGTTTGTCCAAAACTGAAAACAATGTGAAGTCTTTTACAGCACAAACCAACACCTGTTAGACTATGCTTTTTATTAAAGGAAGCTTATTTTTATTAATATGGGAGAGAGGAAAGCTGTCCCCATGCTTTTAAATAAATTATTAGCTTGGGTGATTAATCAAGATGTCTTGTAGTTTTCCAGCTTCATACTGCTGATATTTTTGTCTGGCCAAGTATTGGTACCACTGAAATAACAGAGCACTCGGAAGAGCAAAACCAGCCACCTACAGAAGCTCATGATCGTTCTTCGCAACTGCTGCCTCAGGAAGTGTCAGTATTGATCCTTTTGTGATACTATCTCCAATCCAGAACACCAGCTTTCCCTGTCTCACTTTTGTTGAGATCAACAGCTTTTAAACACTAAACACGTATTCACAAAACTCAATGCAACGCATTTAAAGGCAGGATGAACTTTCTGAGCATTGTTTCCTTTGAAGGTAAAGGTGATACAGAAGTTAATGAATGAGGCAGTATGTGCACATGCGCTTGTGTGTGCACTCAAATCTTTCTAACCTATATTCCTGAACTCTTGTTAATGAACCCCTGTGTCTAAAGACTATCCAATCCAAAAGACCACATACTGGAGTAGTAACAGCTGCACAGAAAACCATTAATAATGAAAACAAATGCACCAACATATTTTTGTAAGAGCGACACTCATGGACAGATGCCGGTCATCTGGAATAAGCAAGGCCAGTCAGAAGCACTGGAATGTTTTTTAGCAGAGACGCATCTCCATTAGCCACAGCTGTGAGCAGACATTGCGTTTGAACTCATAGTCCACCACCACTCCGGTCCACTGGAATCCCCACACGCCGATGCAGATTCTCCTCGGCAGTCTTCATGAGCACAGCCAGCCGGCTTCCAGACACGTAGCCCTTCTGAATAGCACTCATGAGCTTAGGAGACAAGAGGGAGAGCATCCTGTTAACTCCTTCGCAAGGCAAAGAAGAGAGGCAGAGGGCACAGCCCTTCATGAAAGGCCTCAGCAAGCAGCCAGAGTGACAGCAACCAACACCAGTCCATGGGCAGACATCACCAACCCCTGCTGCCCATGTGGCTTATGGGACATGGGACCCCGGCAGAGCTATGCAACTTGGTGCTACTGGCTTCCCTGCACAAGAGGCAGACAAGCACTGCTGGATGTGCCACCCAAGGGAAACCAGCGGGGGACACCCACACAGCTCCACTCTGAACAACAGCAGAGTTCATTGCTTTGTCAAAGAGCCATTAGCAAGTGTTAATGAATACACAGAACCGATTTTTCCATACATACAGCAAAACTACTGTATGGTTTCTGAGCTCATTTACATTTCCCTGAAAGTTTTGGTCAGGCATGGGAGGCAGAAAGAGCAGAAGTACCAAATATGCTCCACTTGGAAGTAACGGTGTGAGCGATGGTCAATCCCAGGGTTTTTGCATATAAGAATGGAGCATAATCCATCCATTTCAGAGGTGTTTTGTTGTTGTTTGTTGTTTTTTGGTTTGTTTTTTTTTTTTTTTTAATATCTGAAAGATGTAACTAATAGAACCCCATTCCTGATCCACCACTGATTCTAGACCACACCCTCTTTCATTTATATGCCCTTCGTTGTAGAGACAGCACACTTGACTTCCACAATTCTTTCAAGCCCAAGTTCCTTTACAGACTTTTAAAACTAACTTGCCTTTAAGTCCTGGAAACTGGACTTGGCTCTATTTTAACGAACACACACTACTGCTAAGATTTTAGTTAATTCTTCTTTATCCCATGGATAAAGCAAGCATTAGACTTGAAATTACATGCAGCCAGCTTGTCAAAAACTGCTATGGAAAGCAATTGGCACTTACAAAATGCAATTTCTTTCTCCTATCCAGTGCTGAGAATCCTTCAGATTTCTTCCCCTCCATAGGAAAATCTCTTAATTATATCTGCAGCTGGACCTATGCAAATGTGGCATCAACCCTGTCAAAACAGGAATTACTACCTGGAGGGAAGAAGGTCAGAGGGAAACTCTGTGCTTTGCAGACCCAGATGAGGCTGAAAAAACCTCCCTGCACTTTGAAGGCGTTTACTGACCCTGTGCAGCCCTGAGGCAAGGGAGATGACGGAGTTGGAAAGGAGAGGACCAACAGCAGCAAGAGCAGTAGCTGCAGCCAGCAAGGGAAGCCCACGATCACTTGGGCATTGTGTGCCCTATCGCCTACCACCCCGCTTCCAGAATGATCTCTACACACAGCAAGGGAGGTCCCAAGAGGAGAAGCCCTGCCCTCACCCATGCACACTGCCCGGCAATACACTCTGCTACTAGTCCTGGGTCTGTCTGCTCTGACTATACCGCTGTGTAGGAGAATCCAGTAGCCACAGAGGTACAGAGTTTTACAGCAGTAACTGTGAAACTATACCAACTACAGTCTATATGGCATGTTTTTTGGGGGCAGCAACCATAAAACGGTGGTTGCTGATGGCTGATCCCCTGGCACTGCCATGAAAAGAAGAGTCTCTGATATGTGAGTTGGCCAGGATCCAAAAAGAAATCTGCTGTTGGGAAAAAAGCCTCCTCCTGATTTAACAAGGTTTTTTGGCTTTGCATACCAAAACTAGTTCCTAAGTTCCCCCCCTCCTTTCCTGAGCATAAATGACAGCACCACTAAGCTTCAAGAAAACAGTCACTGCCATAGGACGACACCGTGTGCACCCAAACACCATCAGTGCTGTGCCTTCCTGTCACGTGGAATGACCCCTTTGTGTTCCTGATCAACATAGGCCACTTTCTCTCTGTGAAAAACCTGTAGGCATCAGTGTCTGACAGGATCGGTGCTCACCAGACTGTTACTGGAGCAACAGGAGTGACACGGGCATCTGCAATTGGTCAAAGGAAGCGCTTGGCACTGCTCTGCTCCCTGTCTGCAGAGCTGCGCTGCCACCCTGGTACACTGTGTTCCTATATTCTAATATAAATGTCCACAAATATTTGCACATAGCTTTCCACAAGCATCCTGTGGTAAAATGCAATTACTTTAAAGTTTTCAGAAAGCAAACACAAAAGCACTGGGAGCTGACATAGCAGATCCATTAAAAAAAAAATTAAACAAACATTTAATGTATTTTGTTCCTTCCATGGCAACCTCCTGTTAATTTTATTAGCACACTTCATCCTAGGCACTCAGCTGTGCTGGAGCAACCTGCATGCTGCTCCCTGCCTCCCCTGGAAGGAGGTGCACAGGCACAAGTGATCCTTACTGCAGTACCAGTCACCAGTATTAAATATTCCAATTGTGAAATGCAAAGGAGAAGCCAGTAGCAACAGTTACGCAGGTTTATAACAGTACCTTTGAAACTATACCAAAACAGTGGCTTGCCTTTCATATTTTACAGATACAATGCCTTAGGGTACGCAACCCCAACTGAAGCTTTTTAGCACAGGGAAGCAAAAAATCCAACAAGCCACCAAAACCCACAGCAGACATAATTACAAGTCATTCCAAGTTTGTAACCACAATGTATCCAAACTAGCCACATCACAGTTTAACACAGCCCTTACAGTGAAAGGTGGGTTCCCCCCATCGATTAAAAGTTTTCACATGCAAAGTGGTGTAAAATGGAGACTTTTCAATAACCAGAAAACAAGCTGTGATTTTCTCTTTTATTTGAATCCATAAGCATGAATTCCCAAAGCCATTGTTTCTTCTTCCCCCACCACTGTTTGTTGTTTTGTTTTTTTTTTAACCCTTCCCCAAGTGAATTTCAGTTACCCCACTAAATTGCTGCATTTTAGGCAAATAAATAGTCCCTTTTTCTAATGCTGGACACAACCTGTGAAAATTTTTTGCATTTAGATTCAACAATGCTGCTCTTATCTACAGCTCATCTCAAGAGAGACAATTACCATTTCCTTTGCCTTGATCTTGTTTGTTTAACTTGACACAGTGAAGAAAGGGCTGACATTGACCAAAATCCCCAGCATGAATTTATCTCATGTTCGGCATTCATCATTGCCACCATGCAGGGAAGACATGGCAGTCACTTGAAATACCACACCAAGGAAGACTCTACAAAAACAATACTGACTGGCAAACAGCATATGCATGAGAAGCTGAGCAAACAAACATTTCCATAACACCCTTCGTTTTATTTTAAAGTGCCACGAAAGGCAGGTGCATGGGTTGTCAATGTAACGTCTTCCATACAAACTGAGGTACTGTTATTCAACCCAGGAGTTAAACCAGGGTTACAGGTTTATATATAAACTGTGCTTTAACTATAAGCTCATTCTTAAAAATAGGCAAAATAGTCTAGAAACTACTAATCAATTAACAGACCAAGATAAATGTCAGTGTACCCAACTATACCTTCCAATGTACAGTTTTATCATTTTGATTATATTTAAACAGCATTTCTGCATTATAAAGGGCCAAATTCAGGTCTGTACTGAAGTATACTTTATAAATTGGAACTGGTTTTTGGATCGCGTTATTTCTGCACATGAAAAAAAAAATAAATCCTTGAATTTCAAAGCTGCTTGATGGTTGTGTGTGTCACTCACCTTGTGATCTGGCAAACAGCATCCACCCTGCAGCGTTTACTCAAGTAACACCTAGTCTCCAACCCAGCTCCTCAGCAGAGGAGAAAAAAGTTAAATACTTACACCTTTGTTAAAGTTACAGCTTCTCTCGTAACAAAGAGACACCTACCTGCAGAAACTCATTGAGCTCAACCTGCCCATTTTTGTTCAGATCCACTTCATTTAGAATATCATGAAGAGTATTTTCGGCAATTTGCACACTGATGCTCTAGACAAATAAAAGCACGAAGTACATCAGCTGCACTGTTCAGCACTATTTATGCCACACTCACAAATTTAGATAAGAAACTTAAAAAGGAAACCAAAAGAACACAGGGAAACATTACCTCCAAGACACGCTGCACATCCAGTATAGTAATAAACCCTTTCTTGTCCTTGTCAAACATGTGGAATCGCTTCTTGTACCTGCAAGATAAGGATTATCAGCGGGAAAAACCACACTCAGAAGAATGACAGGTATTAATTCCTAGCAGCATAGGGAACTCTTTTACTTTACTCACCTCTCAATATCTGAAGGCACTAGACTGATTTCAGAGCTGTCTCTTAATTGATCTGATTTTACTTTGTAGCCCATTTCATAATAGAGAAATTTCTTAGCAGCTTCAAGTTCCTCCTACAAGAAAAAAAGAAAAATGGTGTATCTGAGGAATAGGGAGTTCTCACACAATTATTTTTAATGTATTATTCAGTAGTTTCTTCCACTTAACTAGAATTTATCTAAGGTCTGAAAATTAAGCAGATAGTAGCTGAGAAATATTAAAAAAACCCAACTTATGCTTAGGTACTTCTTAGTCTTGAAAAGAGATATCAAGACTAGTAAAGCCTTCTAATTACCATGTAAATGCTTTAAGGACTATACACTGCCTTCAGTCACACATGTTGTATCTACCTGTTTCACGACAAATGGCAGTTGCAGTTCAGGCCTACAAAATGTCATTTAACTCACAGCTGATATCTTAGTGCAAGGTTTCACCTAACTGTCTAAAATCAGCAAGCAAAAAAATCAGGAGGCTCAAAACCAAGCAGGCTCTTTTACGTTTTAAACTAGTTTTCTGGATGGTAGTAAAAGTGATTTGTTATCTGAAAGTTCAGTGGAAGGTCTTCCGTAGCCAGTTTTTCAGTAAGTGATAAGCACCTGACATACATAGAGTACTGTAGAACAGAATTCCTTGTACAGCAATGGGTGCACCAAACACAGTTCTAAGAGTGATACAAGCATTTGCTATGCAGGCGCCTATATTAAATAGTATGCACTTAGAATGGCTGCAGCAGCAGAAAAAGATTCCTTAGGCATGTACACATAAGCCACTTTATCTAGCAAAGCCTTGTTTGTGAAGGCGTACTACTCTTACATAGCTCAATACATGCACAGAAATTAGCCCTAAAGTCCCAAACCAACAAAGACTTATTTAATGGTCTTACTGCAAGATCTAAATTAAAGAATGCTCTTCTGGATAGGCATTGAATTGCCTCGTCCATCAAGTCAAAATACAACACATGCAAGATTGCTATAAAAATGTAGCACTTCAAAATGGACGAGACTGGTTATAGAAGAAATGCTCAGTAATTCAGTGGAAGTTTAGCCTCACTTGAAAGAGGAGACTTTCCCAAAAGAAAACCCAGCAGGCATTTGGGGAACGTAGAGACTGTCTTGCTGGCATTAGGGTACTCATGCAAGCACAGATGGCTTTGCCAGTCTACAGGTGCATGCAGGATGTGTTAATTTTCATTCCTGCAGGTTACAGTGAGAATGTAACTACAGCTTAACTGCCCAGCTACGACTGCAGGAGATAAGGCTGTCCATGCAACCCTAACATCATGCTAGTTTCAAACTCTTTGCTTTGCAAGCTTCCCATTTTCCAATCTATTGTTATTGAAGAATTGATAGAGCTTTCTTTAATACGGTAAATTATTGTATGAGCAAATCTTATTTGGTAAGGGTGAGACACCTCTAAGTTCAGTCAAACACCTTCGACTATGAGGTTGCTTAATGTACATGCGCAAAAGCAATGCAGCTCGCATCAGTGACATGATGGTAGCCCTTTCTTTATGCAGTCCTGTGGGGAGGCTTTAGGATCACAGCAGGTCTCTGGCTAGCAGGATTCAAATGAGCTCCTTCCAGAATGTTAATCACACTTCTACCTTGCTAAAGGGTTTCATAAACAGTCCAAAGGAAACTTCCCATCCCCTTTGGAGAGGAAGAGCTAGGTGAGCATTTACAGGTTCTTTTTGTTTCAGAGTGAAAGAGGTCCCAAACCACAGGTCCCATCTGGGTACAGCACTCGTTGCGCTGCCTCTCCTCCACCATACTCAGGACAGCATTACACACACAGCCTTTTTGTGACAACAGAAAGAATTGATAATCGGTAACTCACACGACGTGATGGTTCAGTAGGGGCAAGATTCATGTCAGTAAGTGGGATTGTCTACATCTAAGCTTAGATCTCCAAGGATCCAAGGTACTCCTGTCAGTTTGTGGAGATCTAAGCAGGGTTGTAGGGTGCAGTTGAATGCACACAGCAGATGCCTTCATTAGGGTAAGTGATCTGACTGAAGTGCCTATACTACAGAGCAGGCACACAGAAACCAGCTTAGATAGAGACAGCCTGTTATCATGAGTGCAAGTAACAGTGAGTCCCACATGGTCTGTCTGGACACAGACCCACTGTGGGCAAAGGAAGGTAACAATGACCTTAAACATTAATTTAGGACAAAGAATCATGCAAACTCAGTATCATCCCTTCTCAAAATACACAGCAGACAAAAAGGAGTGACACAGATTGTAAGATCCTCCTTTTCTGAGGCAGATCTATTGAAAAGTGTCAGTAACCAAAGTAATTGTACAGGAATAAGATAGTAATGCCAAGCCTGCTTTCATTTTTAAATCTGGGGAACAACAGGAGACAGATCTTCACTTTCCCCTCCATCCCCCAGCCAATGCCAACTCATTTCACAGCTATTTTGATAAAGTCTTTATAGTGAAATATGCCAAGTGAATCATTCTCTTGGGAAGAAAGCATCACTTGAAGTTTTCTATTCAACTAATTTAGATCATTAACATGGAAACTACTTAAGAAGAACAAAACAGTTTCAGATGAAAAAGGCCCTTTGTACCTTTTTTTTCTGCTCGCTCCAGTTAAGTTCTTTTCCCATTATATCTACGATTCTTGGCAGGGCTTCCTCTGCAGCCTGCACATTCAGAAAGGCCAAGCGAGTACGTCGGGAAATCATATCCACTGCTGTGCGAGCATACTCTTTGACACCATAGACAACCTAGAACAATAAGACAAGAGGAAAAAATGCAGACGAGAAAGCAAACGGGCACTGTCAGAAATTACGCTTAGCATCAGAAACCATGCTGCTAGGTTGGCTATACAAAATGAACTTGTTCCCACCCAAGCAGGCAGAGGGTTCAAAAAGCTTGGGGCATTTTATAAAGCAACATAAAACATTCCTTGGGACACTTTATAAAATGCACCTGTCATCAAACATATATCTATGGAATAAAAAATAGAGACTATTTAATTACAAATGTTTAATTTTTAAAAAATATATTAATATGTATGTATACAAACAAAAATAAAGCATGCTCCAGAGAAGAAGAAAAACAAGAACAGAAAAAATCTGTATCTGACCAAAGAAAAAGGCTTATGGAGATGTTTTACAGAGCAAGACTGACCTCCCCTAGAACCTGCTTATCCCAAGAAGAGAAGTGAGAATATCATGTAGTTTTTCCACATACCTCAGCTTCAATATAAGGAAATTCAGATACAAGACGCTTTCCAACAATAGGCCATCTCTTTCCTGTAACTTGTGCTATTTTGGCCACCTCAAAAGCCTTGTCGCCATATGTTGAAGCTAGATGCTGAGCCACCTACGGGGTTGAAAACAAATTCAATAGGCTTTTGAAAGCACATCAAATGCACACATTTTTCTTGTCAATTCTCTTGTCACCAGTAACAAATAGGCTGAAGAGGGTATTAGATTTTGACTGTGTGGGAGGAAACTATTTGTGTTGAGAATGGGTTAGGCCAGCACTGACACCACTATGCATGTATCAGTGTAACTGTGACTAATGATGCTCCAACTCTTCGGCTGCACTGTGATCATATCTGAGGTACAGATTTTTTTTGGCTGAAAGGAAGACGGATCATAGGATGTTGTAACATTTTAAAGCAGGAAACAGTCAAAATTAGGAGGAAGGAAAAGGGAAGAAAAGAACGATTACTACATTTTTTTTTCCCCAGATAGATAATAAGCTCTTAGCAGGTTCAACAGACCTTTGAACAAGTTATTCTGGTATTAGATTTAGTGGAAAAACAAAACCCTCCAACAAAGAAGCATCAGAGCATCAACAGACACCATGACTCACCTCACTTTCAAGTCCATAGTCTTGGACCAACCTAATGTAGAGAGTGGGACTCCAGTCCTCAGCCCCTTGCAGCTGCAGTCCAAGAGTTTTACTGGAACCTGCCTTCAAATTGTGCGCCTCAACAGCTGCATCAATGGCGTCCTTTGCCATGGCACGGTAGGTTGTCCACTTCCCACCTGTAACCACACATTGACCCCTTTATTTGGGGAAAGCAAGGGGAACACCAAGTTGGTATATACATATTTTGTAGATCACATCATTCTTATTAACTTGCTCTAATGAGCCAGTCATACTACTACAGGCAGATGATTATCTGGCTATAGGAGCATGAAGGATTGTCCTGTAACAAGAAAAGGTTTTGAATAAAATACACTGGGGAAACCCAAAAATGCTATACTTGAAGAGAAACTCCTACTCTAAGAGTACCTGCTATCGTGACAAGGCCACTATTGCTAATGGCAACAACATGATTCCGGCATATCGACTGTGTGTCTTTGGAGTTGGGGTCTGTGACCAGAGGACGAATGCCACTCCACGCTGCCAGCACGTCTCCTCTTCTTACTGTCCAGAACAAAAGATCAGATAATCAGCCAGGAACTGATGGGTATTTACCTCATACCACTCCCATGGTCTTTGTGGCATTACCTCTAAGTAGATATTCACCGTGAAACGAGGACTGCACCACACCACGCTTGTTAGCTGAGCAACAAAAAAACCTGGAGATGATCCTCCAAAGTAATGGAAGAAATTAGGCTATAGAACTAAAATCAGCACTGTCCTGAGCTCTATCAGTAATATTCCCTAGCCCAAAGCAAAGTCAGAGAAGTCTGGTTTTGACACTGGTTAAAAATCCAAAAGAACAGAGATATCCTGGTAACTGATCAACCAAGACAGACTCAACGGTCAAACTCACCCATCGCCTCAAAAAAAACACAATGCTGTTCCTGCTTCCTGTCCAATTACAAGTATATCCCTAAAGCCAATCCTGACTTCTTGGTAAACTTGGAAGAAGAGAGCCTGAAGGCACCAGGTAGTCACAAAAGCCCTTAGCAGTTGCAGGAACATACCCTACCCTCTGAAAGTCTCCTAAAAAAATAAATATGTATATATACATACGTATATATACACATAAAAGAAACACGAAACCAATAAATTTTAATGAAATTAATTCCGTTGCTTATTAAACTTGCAACAGAAAAACTGGCCAATTTGCTTTATGCTGGAGCCTTTGGAACATTTTTTTTTTAATACAACTTTCAAATAAATGGTAATTGAAAATCAGTAAAAGGGTGTAAAAATATCCCCCAAAGAACACAAAATAGATTTCAGAAATCAATGGTGCTCTGCCAGCATGTTTAACCTGCCAAAATGAAGTGTTAATCACAGAAATAAGATACCATATTACGTTTATAACTAATGAAACTAGAAAAAGCAGCATGCGTGACACTATAATTAAACAGTTGGAACTCATCCAAGCCTGTGTAAGTTGATAACCCTGGCACTGTCTCTGGCAGCTAAAAGGCAGGTCTGCAGCGAGTTGATACGGCCAGCACAGTTGTTAATTCAATAACAAGCAATCTATAAACACTGCTAATTGCATATGTGAAAAACAGCATGCACCTAGGTAGGTTTCATTCAAAAGAATTAACCACTTCATAATGCACTTCTGTAAAATACCTTACAAAATCTCTGCCTTACTCACATTCTTACCTTCACCAGCTATGTTGCTGGCCCAACACACCTACCTACATTGACTTTTACTCACGAAGCTTAAAGGCACATTTCCTTTAATGAGAGGCTTCTTCTGAAGTTCACACAATACAGGTCAATCAATTATCCACTTCAGAAAACAAGTAATGTAGCATTTCCAATCTGAGGACAGCAAGTTTTCCTAAATCTAAGGATGCTGCAATGTTCCTCCTAACTGAGTGCTTTTCAGATTCATTTTAATGCTGCTATACAACAGAAATGCAGAAGTACAAATGCTTTCACAGAATAAAAGAAAAATAAAAAATCACTAAGAAAGAAAAAACCCTCTCTCCTTTAAACCAGCATCAAGTCAAAGCAGGCCAGCTTCTTACAACAAATGTGTTCTCGGCTCAGCCGCTGAAGGGAACAACTGGCACCAAGTAATTTTCATAAATTCTCCTTCTTGCCCTTAACACTTTCCTCTCACACTGAATACTGACACTATTAGATATTTACCATACCAAGAAGAGTCAACTCTTAAGAATAAAGTGCCTAGAAAACTGGAAATAAAAACAAAGACACGGGAAAAGTGAGGACAACTTCTCTTTTGGAAAAACAGGTGAATTATTTGATGTACCCATCATGATGTATGGTGGAACTGTTCCAGTTCTGTAAAAACCTTTCATCTGCCACCTGGAGGGGCCAGAATGCAGGTGTATCGAAAAGTACCATTTTATAGCTCTGAAGCATAGATCATGATGACACTTACGTCCTGCTAGTTCTAGGAACAACCAGATGCACAAGAACCACAGTTATCAGAGCCACAGAGGGACAGAATGCACTCAGACTGAAATGCCACAAACTCACCCACACCTTCCCAGGTTAAAACCAAGTGGGCAAAGGTTTACCTTCAACATCAGCACTAAGGTAATTGCGCACTTCATTCAAAATGAAATTTATATCTTCCTCTGTTGGTATTGGATGGGAAGTGACATCGGTCGGGCTATCCGTGGTCCCTGCAATAGTCATCTTCTCCCACGGCAGGAAGAAAATCACTCTGCCATCACTGGTGGCTGGGTCAAGAAGACCCATATGATCAGGGCTGAAATAAAGGATGGACATGGTTCAAAACAGGGCAGGCATCACCAGAGATTCTGTTCCTGAACACCTTGTACCCCATATAAAGTATTAGAATGTTACCTTCATTCCTAGGTCAAATGATTAAAAAATAAATAAATAAGAAATGAAAAAATCAGATATTTCACTTGTCTTTAAAAAGTAGTCCCAGATTTTTTAAGAGACAGGGCACCTGAAAGTGATGCTCTTTTTTTGCTTTGATAAGCAGGTTAGCAGACCATAACCTTAAATCTAGCGACCAGGCCTTTGGCATCTCACATCTCCATTCACTCTGGAAAGTTGTGCTCATTGGAATTTCAAATACAAACATTTGGAAATTTTAAGATAGCAATTACTTGAAACTCGTTATGGAACTCTTTATGGAATGAACAACTGCTTTTGATCAAAAAAAGGCCAATCATTTATATTACGCCACAAAAGAAAGGGAAGGCTGAAAAAGAATACACATTTAAATGGAAGAAAAAGAACAGAACCCTAGCTCTGGTTTGATGCATCTAAGTATATAACAAGAAAAATTAAAAATTAAGTATTATTAACCTCAGTTCTCAACTATCTGTGCTCTAAACAGAGGACAAAAGTAAAGACCTACAGAATCCCAGTGACAACTTCAACCTGCATTTGCAGTAATGGTGTGAGGTGGGTAATGGTTCACAACAGAAAATCATGAAGAAAATAAGAGAACAGCAACACCGAAATCATAAGCATTATAAGCACATTCCAACAGTAAACACCCAGCAACACCACAGTCTGGGTCTGTTAACCATCTGCCACTTCAGCAGGAGCGAATGCCCAGACTCCCACGGGACTCAGACCAAGAAGTACACTCAGAATATGCCCAGCTCCTGTGCTCCTGAACAGGGAACCATGTTGTGGGAAAAAAAAGATGAGAGACACTAACTGGATGCTACTATTCAGAGCTTTGTCAATTATTTATTATTGCACAATTATTAAGTGCTACGAACAATGATTTAGTTAAATGAAGATAGCCAGTAGTTCTTCATACAGGAAATTTCAATTTTTGTATCAATGTTTCCTGATATAATATAAAAAAGAAAAAAAAAAAAAGAAAAAATAAAACAAACCACAAATCCACAGGTACAAACCCAGTTATCCTCAGGACTAACTAAATAGCTCTGCTTGTACTTCAGAAAACAAAAGGCCTCTATAAATACTTCAAAGTAAATAGTTTTTATACAGGGAAACACTTAAACTGCCCCTTTTTTGTTAATTTTTATTTAAAGATGCCAACTTTCATTTGCAGTGCTGTAGGTACTTGCGAAACCACCTGCCGCCAGGTTAGCAGTCTTCAGGTTTTACCTCTGATCCTGGTAACAGAAGGAGCATATAGGAAGTATACAGAAGGAGGATAAGAGGGTATGTATTTAGGGGGTAATTAGGACCATCAGAGAGAGTTCAATGGACTCAACTATTAACACAGTAAGCTGAAAGCAGACAAAGACCTGCTTGGATATGAATTACCTATTCTAGGGAGCCACCAGCTGAACCACGAAATTATTATTTTTAGGAAGTCTAAGATTACTGAAGGTAAGTTTTCAATATCTGGAAAGGCTAGAAGAGAAGCTGAAAATTTCATACATAGCATGTATATTAGAACATTTTTTAGGTGATATTTATAGACAGCTTAAGCATACAGTTGGAGAAGTACAATTTAATAGGGGAAGTCAACACAGATTTGTGAAAGGTAAATCACGTCAGACAAATGATTACTTTTTAAAATGAAAAAGCTATTGATTTAGAGACAGGAAACTGGAGATTTAATATACAGTATCAGAATATTCAGAAAACTTCAGACATTTTTGCAAAAGTATGGGTTTTTTTTCAAATGTGATCTCACAGAAACTCTTTCAGGAAGATAAACAAGTAAAGCCTTAAAACTAAGTTCCACCACAACGCCAATGGTGTGAAGTGTTTTCAATTTGATTACACAGCAAATGATGAGAAAGGATGAAATAGTTCTCCATATGCCAATTAATTTACTGAATTAATGACTACTAGCTATCCTGGGAAGCACGCTCTCTATTTCCCATTGCTATGCTTGTTCCATCTTACATAAGTAACTAAAGAGCCACCAACACAAATTAAATTGTTTCTCATTGAAAAAAAGCATCCTAACACCCAAATGTTGGCTGATCTGGAACGCCTCTGGAATCATCTGCTGCACACCAGAAATAGTCCTGAAACAGCACATTTTTGTAAGACAGGAATTCTTACGACTACAGAATAGATGTGAGAATGAGCTATGAAGTATAGCAGCATCAGCCACTGTAAGATTTCTCTAGCAGTGTTTAAAGACTACTGAAATGCATAAGTTCAGGACTGTAAACTCTAATAGGAAGTATAAAGCAATGCCTTTACATTGAAATATAGGGACAAATGGTCTGGAGTGAAATACAGATGAATCTTACACAGATGTCAGCAAAACAACCATTAAGACACCTGGCCTAATGTTTAAGCAGTTGTACGATATTGAAGAGTTAACTTATAACAACTGAATGTGGTTGGAGGCTCCTTTTCCAAAAAGCAGCGCAGTTAAGTTAGACACTGTACATAGAACATATGACAAATCAGGACAAAAATCTTGAAAACAGATGACTGAAGTACCGGTAGAATGTAAGAAGCTGTAGACTACTGAAGTAGACAAGATGCTTTAACTGAGGGGCAGATCAAAAGTCTTAAAGTTGAGGTCAGTAAGTGGTTCATTCCTGGACATAGCATTTTATGGAGCAGAACAGATACACTGAAGAGCTCTAGTTGAATAACCATTTTGACCAAAGCACCACAAATGCAGTTAAAGAACAAATAGGTGATTTTCCAGAGAGTAGAACTAAGGTTTAGCAGACAATTTTACATGGGATTTGGAACACAGAGCAGACAGGAAAATTAAAGACAGACAAAAAGCATCTGACATTTGTCAGAAGGGAGGGGAAATAAAGTATTTCATCCATAGACACATTTCCGGCAGCAAGCCTATTGGAACAGAGGTAGCCAAAAAACCATTTTTATTTAGCAGATAATATACTTAAACAATAGGGAGTGAGAGGGACTTGCAGCAGCTACAAGAATAGATGTATACTAAAAATAGGATTAAGGAGAGGAGGAATACTGGGACTATTAGTGAAGAACACAAACGAATAAGAAACCCATGGGAAATAAAGGCATTAAGTTAACATTAGTTTCACAAAACCTTACCTGTGTTTATGTCAAAAACCTCTGCCTCTTAAAAAAAAGTAATTTGGGTGAGTATGGGCCAAAATTCTCTATAAAACATTTACCATAAGGCAAGCGGTCACAGTGAAATTACAATCTTCATTTGCTGAGGATTGTTCCTTGGCAGCATGAGATGACCTGATACAACTAACATTAAATACCATGGGAATTTTCTATTTAGCAGATAGTTCCTTGGTTTAAGCTATCCCACTTCATGGAAATTCAGTGCAGTTTTATCTAATCAGCTGCACTGTGGAGGCAGCATGTGGGTAGATACTATTTCACAAGAAAAGTAATGCCCACATGCTGACATACACAGGGGAACAAGGAGAACAAGAATTCTCTACATTTCCAATTAAAATTATTAGGTTATTACAGAATAAATAAATTAGAACCTTCATGCATCCCAAGCCATCTTCTACTTCGAATTTACAAAGTGAGTCAAAGTTTTGAAACTTTATATGGTTTTGTTGTAGTGCCATAAAGTCAATCACACACATCCTTCTCATAGCATGTGAGGAAACTAGGATTACAACCCATTCCTCCACATTGTTAGCGCTTTCAAGCAGCTATCAAGTCATTTTCCCAGTTTTCATGTAGAAAGACACCAAAAAAAGAACAGAATGCAAGAGTGATTTTACACTAAGCCAGAAATGCCTCAATTTTACAGTCATGGTCATGTCCTGTTGGGACAGCTCCGGCAAAAACAACATGTTGTGCACTGGAAGTCTAAATTTATATTCGCAGAGGAGTGCAATGATGATACGGAAGGCATTATTGTAAGTGCACTGTATCAACAGAATTGAGCTAAGTCCATAAATGTGAATTTCCATTAGGATGCTAATGACTTCAGAAACCAAAGGTAATATTTGAGTTTCAACTGACATGGCTTGCTTGGTAGAAGGGGATTTGGTTTTGCACAGCAAATAAGGACAGAAGCAGTAGTCCGCAGAGTGCGTGCTCACAGAGTGCCACAGGGACTTCTGTGACAAGGTCAGCAGGGGAAGCAAGTCTTCTCCACCAGAATGGTGGGTGGGCTGGTGGCCACAGCAGCATCAAAATTTAATCATGTTATTTTGAAGTACTTATTCTATGGCCTACATGATGTGTTCATATGTATTATGAGTGGAGTCATAACGTGGCAAAGTACAGTGGCAGAGTGTCACTGCATGGAGAATTTCATGATTAATAGGACAAGAGTTTCTGTAGGAAGGCAGCAATCTCTATGGAAGGTTTCATATGCTGGTTCTTAAGGGGAGTAAACAAGCAGCCAGTACACTCAATTCAAATTCATTATTGAAAAATATGCCTTTCACAAGTCTGTTGTAGACGCTCTGCCTAAATGCCCTTCTGCTTCAGCAGGAATTCTGCCTTGGTGAGTTTTAACTAAGAACTACAAGACTTCAGCCTTTTTCTGAATATACAAAATTGATCTTCTAATCGGCACAGTGCAGAATCCTCTTAAAAAAAAAAAAACACTCAAAATAAAAATCAAATCATGCATTCAAGGCTACCATAAAACCCACAAATACGTCTCTGCAAGCTTATTTATTATAGACACCAGCAGAGATCGTTACAAATGGTTCAGGCTTTGAATATCGTTACCTGTAATAACCAGGCATCACAATATGCACGCCTGCACTTGGCTGACAGATGTTTGGTACTTCCTGATCATCCATTTTGCGCACAGAGTCTGTGAAAGGTCCCGTAGCATTGATAACACATTTGGCTTTGACATCAAATTCCTGCCCTGTGAAAGAAAACAGTATCAATCACGTAAACCATTTGTTTTCTTGCTCAGTGACACCCTCTGTTATTAATCTATCTATGAACTTCACCTATTGTAAAGCACACCCTGCTTGTCTGAACAGAACAGCTGGAACGACTTTTAAAAAATTCACAAAGTTTTCACGTAACACCAGATTTGAAAGAAAATGTTTTACAGTGAAACTCCATCTTATCTGTAAAGGCAGAAGGATGGAGACTGGATGGAAGAAGTTCAGCTGAAATCTGCCTCTCAAACATGAGAGATTTCAGTCTCAAACCGTAGACTTGGTAAATGGGACTATTACTGTACAGCACGTAGCATTTTACAATATCATCTTTGCCTGACAGAAGGGTTTGGATGTAAAGCTTAGCCTACCCTGCCAAAATGCTAGGATTTGAGTGAAAAATCTGACAGAAGTTAAAGATGATTGACATTAATGGTATGCTACTGCACTCTGGGAAGATGGCTCCTTTGTCAGTTCATTGATATTTACAAACAGCAGCGTTCCCTGCTCCTCCCTCGTCGCATTATTTGTGTCTTTAATGAAAAGTAGGCTCTCCTGAAGGGCTCTGCTTCCTGCTCAACCATGGTGTGGTAGAGCCCTATGTAGAGCGCCATCACCTCCGCCCACTGAGGAGGGTGCTGCAGACCAAAGGGCACTTGGGGCCACACCACTTGCCAGCCAGTCATCTGGCGAAACTGGGCAGGAAGCTGTCCTTGCGTATCGCAGCTTTCCCATCGCCAGGAAGGCACGCACCTGTTAGGACGTCCCTGCAGTGCACACCACACACACGCTCCTTCCCGCTGGCCGGGTCTGTCGTCTTGAGCAAGCGCAGCACTTCAGTGTAATTGGTGGTGGCAGCACCATACCTGGCAGCAGTGAGGGCGATGGCAAGGTTCATCCGTGCGTCGTTGTGCTGTCCTGCAGCAGGGATGGGACCAGAGGAAGGACACCAGTCACCTCCAGCCACGGACTTGTGGTATGGAAGTGTGTCAGAACCGATCTGTCACATCTGTCCCTGTCACATCGAATAGGCTTGATGGCTGCCTGCATCTGATGAGAATTATTTAAAGATACATCCCCTCTGCTCCATCGGCAGCAATGTGCACAGCTGCTCTCCTATGTGGGCCGCTGTGGTACCCAAGACTACGCAACAAGCACAGCCACGGAACATGCAACTTAGAATTAGGTTAGAATAAAACTTAGAATCAGGCTCACCTCCACCTAAGGAGCAGACAAATTACTTTTTTCTTTACCTTTTCCTGTGTAATCGTGCTGCAATTCTGTAAAAGTATCCAAGCATTCATTTGACATTCCAACCAGTATTAATCAACAATCCCTATTAGCAAGTATGCCACACAACATCCAACAGACAAGAAACAACCTTTCAGAGACTGTGCCAATTTACCAGCTCTCTAGAACTGTTTTTTCTTGTATATGCATTTTAACTTCCTAACATACAACATAAAGCATCAAAGAAAGAGAAGTAAGTAGACAAGAATTAATGAAGGATTCTTAACATATATCACTAAAGATTTATTACTGAAATTCCCTCGTTAAAGAAAACTAAGAAAGAGGTGGAGGGACCATGAGGGGAAGATGATTAATCACTTGGAAATACTGGCTTCACCTGAGACTTTTCCTATTTATTATTGCCACTGAAGTTAAAAGTCCTGGATGCTAGCTGGAAAGAATTACTATACGTTGAAGGGGCCAGGCTCTGCATGTCCTGAATAATTAATTTAAAAGAAGGCTAAACTTCCCAAGGCATGGTTCACTTCCCCACATGTTTGGACCACTTCTATCAAAGATAATACTGATAAAGTGATAAATTTCCAATAGGCATTGCAGCTGATTTATGTTGTCAGCATTCCCAACATTTAGTATAAATGGTTTATGTAAAATTTGGTTCTTCTGATTCTGCTTGTGTAATCTTGAACCACTACACAAATAATCTATTCCTAGCTAAAAGGGCAAAGTTATAAAGATGGGATCAATGGCCTTGAAGGTGCCTCATCCCCTCCCCAAACTCCTCATTTTAACACAGCCCAGACGATACAGTGCAATCAGTCTTCAACTACAAGAAAAAAAGTTATGCGAAGCGTATGGGAATGGTAACATGATAAAGCACCAATGAAGAAACAACCAGTAACTCCAATTCAACTAAGCAAACAATGCCAAAAATAAACTGCAAAACAGAACAGCAAAAAAACTGAGCAAGATGTCAAGCAAAGTTGGGGACACTCCATCACACAAGATTTGTAAGATGAAACAACCATCTGTCAGAAGTGGCAGACAAATCATTAAATAAAAGCATCAACATTTATGCTGTGGTAGTGTTGGGGAATGGATAAAATGACCTTATGCAGTTTACCTCAAACCCTCACGTTTTAACACAGGCTTGAGCAAATGTACATCTCATATATAGAGGGAGCACTACACAGAAAAAAAAGACAAAGAACAGCAATGAGCTACATTACAGCAGCTGCTTCTACATAAAGCAAAATACAGAACGTTTTTCAGAGTAACCCAGGCAATGCTCCTCTTGCCCAAAGTTGAAGGCTTTCAGAGGGCAGTGTTCTGGAGTCATCTCTCTTCATGGTGGTGCTTGATCTGGGGGACTGCCTGCCCCACAGGGTGCTGCAAGTCTTGATACTGCAGGACAAGGAACCCAGCGGATACCAGGAATGCCATCCTCAAACCAGTGCTATGTATAAACGAAACCCTGGAGTACCTGTTTCCATGCAGCAGGACTTATACTTTCATTGCAGAAGGACCCTAGGACCAAGGGGGTTTCCTTAGTTACTTTATCCTCCATCAATTAGTTCTTGCCCTAAAACTGGTCATCTCCAGCTAACATAGGGTGGGAATTTATCACACAAAAACAGCCTAACTTTCACTGTTTGCCAATATTAGCTTTGGTCTAATGGAAGTCTTACTGTTTACATTTTGCAAGCTTGCTTCTTCACAGCTTTGTGACTTATTTGTCCAGACTAAAAGCAATCCAGAGAAGCCAATCAGCAGAATAAATAATGTGAAAATAGCTGTGATTTCTAAAGAGAACAAACATCTAAGTAACAACTGTCTATTAAGCCCCAAATCCAAGAGCTGCTCAGCATTTTGTTGAAACTCCTAATGCCCATAACATCAGAATGAGCTAAGGATACGCTCAGTGCATTGCAGGATTTGGACCGCTGCGCTCAAGATAACATTTCCAAGCTTTCTCTGAAACTCTCATCCATTTTCCCCTCATCATTATTCTGATGCAAGAAACCCCTTGCTATTACTCAAATCTCAGCTGTCCAAAAGGAACTCTGAGTGCCTATGTAATGTATTTGCAGGAGGAGGACTGGGAAATAACCAGTTCCTGATTAACTACACATCTAGAAAAACCCACTGGCTTCAGATTGATGTGATCACGGCGCAGAGTCCTCGAGTATTTCACAACATAAACAGTAGAGATCTGTAGAGGTCTAGATTTGAAAGAAATGAAGAGTGACTTACTAGCTCAGAAATTTATCATCTGTGGAGAATAATACTGCAACAGTTTGGTAGAGATTGGGGGTCACGGTACACATTTTTTGTATGCAAAGAACCGCTTTTATTTTTTTTTAAAGCTCCTGACTCACATGTGCACATTTTTCCCCCAGACGACTACATTAAAACCCTGCACTTTATATGCAATTATCCTTTTTCTTGATGTCTGAAGAAGCAGTTGCTGTTCCTCCATGCACGCCCCTCAGTATAAAGGCACCACAGCCAAACAATTTCTTACTACAGCACATTCACAGCTGACAAAGCATATTTTCTGCCAATTAGAGTAAACTAGCTAATTACTACTTTGGAATCAGGAATGTTTGTTTCAAAGAGAGTGGTATGTGAGCAACAGAAAGATGAAAGGGTACTGCTTCCTACCTTTCAGACTCTCCTCCCTAATAAACCCCCTCTGCAGTTCTTGCAGCTTGCACAGGAGGTGGCTCAGCAACAAGAGGTATTGCTGTGGTACAGGGTGATATCGGCATGTGGGTTGGGGAGCCTCTGGCGCCTGGCAGAACCAGGCTTCAATGCCTGGCCCCTCCTTCAGTGGAGGTAAGGAGAATATGAGGGATGGTGGACACCTCCCAGCCTAGCATCACAGCTAGAAGTAACCAGACAGCAAGGTCCCAGCACACTTGGCAAAAGATGGTGTAAGAAATACCCAAAGAGGCCTACAAGAAAGATGGAGAGGGACTTTTTACAAGAGCATGTACGGATAGAACAAGGTGGAATGACTTTAAGCTCAGAGAGGGTAGACATAGATAAGGTATTAGGAAAAAGTTCCTTACTATGAGGGTGGTGAGACACTGGCACAGGTTGCTCAGAGAAGCTGTGGCTGCTCCATCCATGAAAGTGCTCAAGGCCACTTGGAAGGGGCTTTGAGCAACTTGGTCTAGTGGAAGGTATCCCTGCCTGTGGCAGGGAGGTTGGAAGTAGATGATATTTGATGTACCTTTCAAATCATTCTCTGTTTTCGTGTGCCCTGGTACTTGGATGATCTTAACTTCTCTAGAGAGAAATGGAAGGGTGAAGCAAAGATCCTGCACCTCAACCTTTCCAATTTTTCAGTTAAATGCCATTTCCCCCAGATAAGATGGGGAGATCCTCCAAAATCAAAATAAAATTGCCTCCAAGCTTAAATTCCTCCAGAACAGATGTGTAAAGCTTTCTTGACCTGAGCACTGTTACCACATTGAGAAGATGCCCAGGAAAACCAAGCTCTAGTTTTGTGGTAAATGGTTAGGTAACCAAAAGCTTGCATGGGAGGTCCCGGATTACCCACCTAAGGATATCTCTGCATCCATCATCCTCCACATCAGGCACTAGTGCCCCAAAGCAAAGCAACAAAAACAGTGACTGCCCCTTGCTACCAGAGGTAACTGCTCCACGACACCATGGGGCTTTTTCCCAAATGTCATAAGACAAAAAGTTATTTTATAACAACAAAATGGCTAAGCCCAATTAATTTGGTGTCTTTTTCCATAAATGAGTAAGCTCCTGAAGATCTCATAACTAACCTGTAGGCAATACAGTGAAATTCTAATTATGACCTTCACCACAATAGATGTTCGTGAACACCCTGTCCTGTGTCGTCCAGAACTGTTGCTGGAGGCTAGTTCGGAGAGCACTTGCTTGCTGTGCGCTGTGCACATATCAGCTGTTGGCTGGATGCATCTCAATGGTGGTGCAAAAGGCATCCTTGGGAAAAGCATCCAAGAGGCAACTGAGGCACATGCTGAGTGTTCTTTGCAACTCCCCCCATGATACCTCTCAAAAATAAAAGGATGTCTAAATCCTTTGAGATATTTCAAACAAATGAAAGAATCATCCACCTTGTTATTCATTATTGTCATCTGCCCATAATATAGTAACAATATAGTAAGGCTTGACTTTTCATTAAGGGTAGTCAACCTAGCTTTTATTAAAACACTGGCTTAAGTGCTTTCATTAAATTATCACTAAATCTTCTTTAAAAAAAACCCACCTTATGCTTAGAAGACATACCACTGAAGACATTTAGTGTGTGAAGACATTTTTGTATAAGTGTGTCCTACATCACGTTAAGGCCAACGTGATGCCATTTGGTTTATAATTCCTTTTGTGTGTGTGTGTGTGTAATTTAGGAAAATTCTATTTTCATTCCTTAGTAGCAAATGTTGTATTTCTTCAAAGACGAACAGACAATGTTTCCGTTGGCACCAAAAGAATCCTCCCACAGAGTGCACATAGTGTACATTCAATTTTATTTTTATCAATGCTGAACCACAGCCAACAGTGGTAACAAAGCCCACAGACTTAGAAATTTGTTTGTGACTGATTCAGTAGAGTTGTGTGAAAGCCACTGCATTAATAAGGCACTCCGGCAGTTCTGGTATATTCTGTCCTCTGCCACACTCTGACTCCTATTACTTTTATACCAATTCCTGCATCCTCCTCTGCAACTCTATTCAGTTGAAGATAAACAACACTGAATAGCCAGCTACCCATTTTATTTATTTACTTTTTAAGAAGCCAGAAACTCTTTCAATCCTAAGAGGGTAACTTTTGCTCATGTTAATCTTTTTATGTTAAGAACTAACACTTTGTTATTAAGTATATCTGCTGCCCAACAAGCAGTCATGTACCAACAATGCACACAAGCACTGTGGTGATGGCCCGAAATACACCTGGCTCATACTGCAACAGTATAGCTCTACTATGTGATTTTGAATACTTCTTGCCTTAAGAAACAGGCTGGTTCCTGCAACATACATGAAAGCCTTCTCATCTTTTCTCCATTTACAGTCTTTTCTGATTAGGCATATCTAGTTATTGCTGTGGAGGTCAACTTTAACGGTGAATGGATGGAAATTAGCCATGCAAGAAGCTATATGACAGTCTTAATAAACTTTCTCAAGAGGACAAATCTTTTCACAGAACCACATACCAGGCTTATTTTGAAAGGAAAAATACATTAAAAGAAATATTTGAATGAGACAACCAGGCCCACATCATGGTCACAATATTATATCCCTACCTAATGCAGCCATATAAATCAGCAGGGGTTGGGGTTTTTTTGTTGTTTTAAAAAGCAGAGGTGATTAAGGCAACAAATACTTGAAATTAATCTCTTGCTTGTTTGTTACTCCTTTACTGAGCTAGCAAGCTCCACTTACTGAACTACAATACTTACCTGCACCTCACAAGGCAGTCCCTTGGATTTGGAACACACCCAACAATCTGTCCCCAGCATCAAGATAGGGATGTTATTGGATCACCACAATAATGACACCCACTGTCCCCAGAAACACTGATATTCTAAAAGATATTTTACAAGTACATTTCTATACTCATGTTATATACTTGTGTCAGCCTTGCGCTACATAACTGCATGCTCACAGTAAAGAAAAGCAAAAAAACAAAATAAAAACTAAATCCGTTCCATGTACATGAAAGTTTTCTTGTTGTGTCTACACAAACCTTACCAAAACCTCACCAAATTTAAGGTTGATGAGTGATAATTATACATCACTCTACGTAACTAAGTTACCATGCCTGCCCGCATCCTCTAATTTTTAAATAAATGCCTAATTGCATGAACAGTTTTATTACAAGCATTAAAATAGGAACTCAACATCTGCTGTACATACGGTAATCAGTTATAGCCAAGTTTAGGCATTATGAATCAGCTGGAATGACTCAGAATTGCTGCAGACTTCTCAGAGAAAGAGCTCAGCAAGTTCTTTTCCCCAAACATATGTAGAATATGTTTGTAATTGAATGTTCAGAGGTAAACATCAAATTTGACTCCTAAGTCACAACTCATTCAGAAAGCCCTCAGATCTGGACTATTTCTTGCTCTCTAAATTTGAAGTCAAAAATTTGCCGAAAGCTGACAGACTTCCTCAGATACATAGCATGCACGCATTTGTTCTTGGCCTGCTTCCGAGGGACGAGCACTCTGACTCAGCTGACTCCATTCTATCACACCCACATGTAACAACCCAGTGATATCACACCAGACTGTTAATGTGTCTCATACAAATCATGTATCATTTGATTTCTGCTTTCCACTGTGTTATCTGCGCTGCTGAAACACAGCCCAATCAGATGGGAAGAATGACACACATCTAAATACGCACTGGAAAAATCCACGCACACCACATATTTTAGTTCTTTGAGATCTGCCCTAAAATGAATGCATTTTCAGCCTTTGTTTTGTAGGAGCTGTAATGGAAAGGAAAGCCTTGACTTTGGTCTTCTCACAAGTATTCTAGCAGATTCAAACTCAGATTTGACACATCAAGTTTAAATAATCCAGTAGAAGTAATTTTTAATAATTTCTTGCTTCCTCCATTTAGCACCAGCTTAGACCACAAGAAATAAACTTCCTTATTCCTGCGAGTGTCAGAGGTGAAATGGTAATCAGCAGCATCCGACTTCAAGGTTCCGCTCCTCAAGGGTCTGAAAGAGCTAATACCTATTTACCAACAATAGCCACATTTACCAAACCTTAACACACACAGCTTGGGCACATGCTACAGAGACCACTCAGGACACCAACATCACTGTTTTACAAGATGAACTTGAAGAACTCCAGATCAAGACTATTTCCATAAAGCAAGATTAAAGGAATAGAGGAACCTGCAACTAAAGAAATTGCATCTATGGATAAAACCAAAGAAGGTCACAATGAAGATTAGGAAATGAAAGTACAACGTGTTCCAACTTACATACAGAGTTACAAGAAAATGAGTAACATAATCAAGAGACAGGAAACTCTTAAAAGCTGTAAAAAAAAAAAATTAAAATCATAATAGTCTGAGAATGCCTAGTTGAGTCTACTGCCAAGTTACAGTACAGATGCTAAAAGCCATATTGAAACTAAGATACCAGAATAAAATATAAGACACCATATCCAGGCACATCAAGTGAGAGACAAAATTTGGAATTATTGTTCTGTGCTACTGCTTCATAATTATGTTGTTCCCCATTTCTTTGTATCAGCCTTCAACCTGTCACTACAATCATATTGCAATGTCAGGGCAAGGAAAAGCACAGTGTTAAAATGAAACTAAACACTGTCACTGTCAGTTTATGGAAACTGCGCTAAAATGTCACCATGAGCAACTGTCACGCCAGGTCTGCTGCGGCTGTGCCATTGCACCAGAAAAACAGGATGATGGCAACACAGCTTATTGTGGACCCATGTGGCAACAGAGGAGACTAGCACTCCCAACCCTCACACTAACAGTTTAATTCAGGGCAAACTCTGATTTGGTGAAAACCTTGTGCTGCACACCACAGTAGCTATTTTTTAAGCCTAACTGAAGCAGTGGTGGGTTTGTCAGCTACTGCATGTTGTGCTCAGCAGGTGGGATGCTGACCTCCACTGCATGACCTAGTGGAGAGTAGCTGGGGCTAGACGGACCGGCAGGGAACAGCAGTCATGGGAGGGATGGAGTGCCATGCCAGAGCTGATGAGAGGCCATGCTGCTCCCAAAGACAGCGATGTGGCAAGCTGCGCATGCCCAGGAGAGGCAGTTGGGTAAGAGCCAGTAGACACCCCATGCACCAAGCAGGCAGGGGACAGGGCTGCTACTGATGGAGGGATCCACCCCATCCAAAGTGCAGCCACGCTTTGAGATAGTTCTCCCCTACACCTAGAGAAACCAGGGCATGAGGGGATACAGAAACAGGCCATGAGGTGCTGGGAGACGTGAACTGCTGATGGGAGAGGAAGAGCATGGCAAGGAAGATGAGCAATGTGCACCTTGTCAACCCTTCCTGACTGGGGTAGCTCTGTATGCTGACAGACACAGGGACACCAGAACAGGCGAAGGAGCAACCTGGAAGGCATGCTGAAGCACATGAAAAACAACAAGGTGCTTGGTGACAGCCAGCATGGCTTCACTAAGGGGAAATCCTGCCTGACCAATTTGGTGGCCTTCCATGATGGGGCTACAGGACTGATGGAAAGGGGTAGAGCAGTTGATGTCATCTACCTGGAGTTGTGCAAAGCGTTTGACACTGTCCCAACATGACATCCTTGTTTCTAAGTTGGAGAGACATCAATTTGACAGGTGGACCACTCGGTGGATAAAGAACTGGCTGGATCGCTGCACGCAAAGAGTAGTGCTCAATGGCTCAATGTCCAGCTGGAGACCAGTAACAAGTGGCGCCCCTCAGGGATCAGTGTTGGGACTGGTCTTGTTCAACATCTTTGTCGATGACATGGACAGTGGGATTGAGGGCGCCCTCAGCAAATTTGCTGATGACACCAAGCTGTGTGGTTCGGTTGATATGTTGGAGGGAAGGAATGCCATCCAGAGGGACCTTGACACACTTGTGAGGTGGGCTGATGCCAACCAGATGAAGTTTAACCATGCCAAGTGCAAGGTCCTCCACCTGGGTCGGAGCAATCCCAGGCACAGCTACAGGCTGGGCAGAGAAGAGATTCAGAGCAGCCCTGTGGAGAAGGACCTGGGGGAGTTGGTCGATGAGAAAATGAACATGAGCTGGCAGTGTGTGCTTGCAGCTCAGAAAGCCAACCGTATCCTGGGCTGCATCAAAAGGAGCGTGACCAGCAGGTCGACGGAGGTGATCCTGCTCCTCTACTCTGCTCTCGTGAGACCTCACTTGGAGTATTGTGTGCAGTTCTGGTGTCCTCAACATAAAAAGGACATGGAACTGTTGGAACAACTGCAGAGGAGGGCCATGAGGATGATCAGGGGACTGGAACACCTCCTGTATGAAGATAGGCTGAGAAAGTTGGGGCTGTTCAGCCTGGAGAAGAGAAGGCTGAATGGAGACCTCATAGCAGCCTTCCAATATCTGAAGGGGGCCTATAAGGATGCTGAGGAGGGACTCTTCATGAGGGACTGTAGTGAGCTGACAAGGGGTAATGGGTTCAAACTTAAACAGGGGAAGTTTAGATTGGATATGAGGAAGAAATTCTTTACTGTAAGGGTGGTGAGGCACTGGAATGGGTTGCCCAGGGAACTTGTGAATGCTCCATCACTGGCAGCATTCAAGGCCGGGGTGGACGGAGGTTGGGTGGCATGGTTTAGGGGAAGGTGTCCCTGCCCATGGCAGGGGGGTTGGAACTAGATGACCTTAAGTCCTTTCCAACCCTAACTAGTCTATGATTCTATGATGGACAAGCATCCCACAATCCATTTTTCTTCAATATACAGATATTCATATCTGCAGTACGGAACAGTGTATATATTAACTAATGACCGACTATTAAGTTCACATAAAATGCACACATATAAATTACAGTAGAGTTACATGCTTCAGCGGAGTCTTTTCCCCAAAAGCCACGACACACTGGGGAACGCTCAGATGTTTGTGGCACAATGTGCAAATAATGTCGTTTTGCTCAGGAATAATCTTAAATCTTTTAGGTAACATGATCTGAAGAATTATTCCCCATTCAATTCTTAAGGAACATGAAACCCATCCTTTGCTTATACGAGCATTAAAAAAAAAGGGAGGAACAGAATTCACTAGAATATTCATCATTTCCAACCTTAAACCCACAGCGTACAAACAGTTGAATCCAGCAAGTCAGAAAGCAAAGCCAATTTAATCTGTGGCTCCCCTGAGGTAAATGTAGTTCACAGTCCTGCCCCCACTCCAACCTCAGCCATAATCCCTGCTTCCTGGAGGTAAGAAAGCACTGGAGTGAGGAAAATTCTGCAGCAGGATATAATGATCCAAAATGACAGGGACAATAATGACAATGAATTTCATGTCTCCCAGTCACGAGCTGGGGATGCTTGACTGGGCTGACTTACACAATTAAATTGTTACAGGTACAGCAGGAGCTGCAGTTATCATCGCCATGCTTTTGGGAAGGATGCCTCCAGCACAAGGAAGAGGAGCGCTGTGGATGCATGGTCCCTTTTGTTAGGAGCAAAGGGGCGCTCCTGCAGGGCCGCTGCTGCAGCTGCACCCTGACAGAGGCAAAACTGGGTTAAAGACATGAGCCATTTTAGGCAATTGATTTTATCCCTTTTGAAAACAACAATAAAGCTCTGATGGCTACAGCACGGTGTGACTTGAGCCACCGTGCGCCAAGAAGCTTGACAAGCAAAGACCCAGTGGATTTTCTCAGAGAACTGGGAAACACCATCTATAAGGGATCCCCACCAGTGTCTTTACTAATGCCAGCAAAGGAGAATCCTACGGCTCCTATAGGTTCTGCCAGAGATCTGCATTCTATTTTATGTGCATTCCACTAGAGGCAGCTCTTCTTACCTCTCGAACCTGTCTCATAGCAGGCTGCCCATTTTGCTCAGGATTTCATATACAACTCTATTACACAGAACATGGGGCAAAACGTATTTGAAAGCAACGCACATAGCATTTTCCAGGTTATACCTACAGTTAGTGTGCCTGCAAGGCTTCTCTCATTCACCCAGCTTCAGTTTTGAAATACCAAGAAATATGGTTAGCCATGTATTTCACCTATAAAAAGTCTTTTTAGTGACAAACTGTCAAAGAGTTTTTACATCCAGGGAAGGAGAAAAAAAGTCATACAGTTGTCTGCATCTGTAATAGGGTATTACCCCTATTACAGCTCAACATTCTCAAAATATTAATTTGTCAAATATGAATTATAAAGCTATAACATTTCATAATTCAGGACACACTCAAATAGTAGGAAAAATAGGTACAAGCGCCTAAATAAAAAAAAAGCATTTATTCCATTTTTGACAGCTTAATGAATGCCCTACTCTTTTGCATTGATTTTTGTGTGTATGTGTGTCTGCATGCGTACATGCGTGCCTGGGAAGGATTTCTCATGGGGTTTGCTGTAAACAAGGAAAGCTAAATCCTCTGCCAAAGCTTCTTTTTCTACCATTAAATAACCTCCACATTAAAATATTTCAGGAGAGAACATATACAAAAATATTGAGAATGCAATATATCAAGAACAATTACTTACACCTCAGCAAGTATACTGGAAATCTGTAGAACAAGACATTAAACAATAAAATACCTTGATGTGGTAAAACAGTCACAGAAGTAGTATATGTTAATTCCTGCTTTTTGGAAAATAGCAGTAAATTCAAAGAACAGGGTCAACAGAGCACTAAAAATCTCAAATTCATGACTGATTCCGGAAGACAAATTTTCCTTACACACCTAAAGGCTCATCTTGCAAGGCAAAGTGCATTAATAAAGTCTGCAAGGACCTAGAGACAGAAAAATAATGCATCTTAAAAAGAACTGCACCACTTAGAATTTCTAAATGCTTTAACTTGGAAATATTCTGGCCAGTTAGATCTCTGCTTTAATGTTTTTCCTGGTTCTGAACATCATGAGCTATATATAATTTAAATGGAGATTAATTCTTCCATTTAAAGTGCTTTAAAATAATTCTGCCCATGATCTTGAGCTCTCAGCCCAGCGTCTCCACAGTGCCTCTTCTCCAGTTTTCCTTGAGCTACCTAAGTGGAACTGACAGATCACTGCTCAGATAGCAGCCGTGTTCTTCCCCCAAAATGTTGCCTTTTTGCTATTCAGGAGTATCCTAATAACAACAAATGCTAAATGAAGTCTGACATGTACCCCTAAGAAACAAACTTGTAAGTTGTAGCTTCAAAGGAAACCTTGAATAAATAGGACACATTGTGTACACCCAGGCTAACATCCAACATATGTTTTAGTTTCCTGATGCCGAGACAGAGCAAGAATAGCCCCTGGTAAAGCCTGTGATTTGCTAGTGCTGGTACTTCCAACATTTATAATGTACATTTTTTTTTTTTTTTTTTTTTTTTTTTTGCCTGGATAAACAATTTTTAAAATGTAATTAAGACCACAGCGTTTCAGAACAAAATATATTAATGAATAATGGATTATTTGACATGCCACTAGTTTGATCTATTACAAACCAAAGCAAAGAGCTGATCTTTCCCCTGCAAAAGAACATCGACACCAGTAAGTCGTAACTGGACAGGTGATTTTATCAAATTAAAAAGTAACTGAAATAATGAATGCTTTTAATTCTCCCCTTTGGTGGTGGTGACCAACATGCCTAACAGTGAGACACTGCTAGTAAGTGATATTAGCAACTACATATACAAAGAAAACATGGCAGAGACAGGAATAAAGAAAAGCAAGAAAGCAAGATAAAATTACATGTAACTGCACATACAGATCAGTTAGAATGCTTCATTCTTAAAATGGCCAATTTATTTATTTATTTAGGGAAAACAGAGAAGGGATGGACAGAGAAAATAAAGATATAACCTACTTTAAGACTTTTTTCACCATTATTTAATGCTCTATTTTACGACTAATCCTTCTGAAAGGCCTAAAAGGAGTTTAATTCAATCTTAAAATTCCCTTCTTTATTTTAAGTTCAATTTCCTTCGCCTTTTGTCCTCCATTCCTCAGTTAGTTCCAAGATGGGGAGAGATAAGAACTGATTAAACATTGTAGTTGGAAAGTTCTTATTCTGGATTAGGTTCAGCCTCAAAGCACCCAAACGTATATTACAAACTCACAAATGTGATATTTTAGTCCTTCAGTACTGCTTTATCCTAGGAAACTGAGGATTGATGGTGCTTCGAGAGGTGTTTTAATTTTTCTTGCTGCAAATTACCATTTCTTTACATTCTCATCAAAACGTGGATAACTAAGTTGCAGTTTTCCAAAGAAAACACAGTAAGTCCAGCTATCCTAGCATGAACAAGTAGTTTCAGCGGCAGCAAAGCTTCAAGTCTATTTTTGATTCCCTCATCAAATTTGTCTGGAGAGTCCTGCTAGCACTGCAGCTCTTCTTCTGAGGAAGAATCATCAAGAGTCTCTGCCCAATTTCATGAAACTTGATGAATGAACAGAGCAATTACACTATCTTCTTTCTCCATTAAACTGCTCTGTAATAACTGGTATATTTCTTTTTTTATCCCCTTTTTTTTATTTAATTTTATTTTACACTTTGTTTACAATATGCAGCTTGGGCATTTGTTTCTTATTCCTTGGGAAGGCAACAAATCCATCAGAGATGTCCCTCAGCCATGCAGAACTTCATGCTGTATTACTGTACAGACGTTTTCCACTAAAATACCACATGCTATGTTGGTGCTGAATTCTAGATTTATTCCAACACTGTTTAAAATAATTATTTGTCCAAGAAACTTGAAGACTAATTTTAAGACTATCTTGTAAATGTGTATCTTTGGAATGTTGGAGTAGAAAATAGCTATGATACATACAAACTATTAAATCAGAAAAAACTTCAATAGATTATAAATAGATTTCAAGTCATAGTGCTCTTAGGGGAAGTGTAATTACAGTTAAGAGAAGCACTTCGTTCTTGCATGCTCTTGGGATCCCTTAGACTGTTTTGAGTTATGTTTGATAGTTATGATAATGAAAAAATAAATCTGAATTACTTCTCTGTATGCTATTTACAGCAGCTCTTGCTACGGTATACAAAAAAATACCACATAAACCCATAACGAATTTTGCTTCTATATAACCTCTTATTTCCTCAAGACCTTAAAAATCAGGTAGAGAATATGCACTCTCCATCAGAGATAAGTAAAAATCAAGTCCATCCTTTAAATCTCGCCCTGCTTCCAAATAAGAACCTACACACATCTGATGCCACACATATACGTAATTTTTTTTTCCATTCTGCCGGGCTCTGTGTAAGACAACTTGAAATTATCAACATATGCTTTCGCCAGAAGCCATATAAATTCCGAGTCCAGTGTGTTTCAAGATCCTCTCCTACTTCTTCCCAGTACAAAAGCCCCTATTGATAAGCTGATGAATAGCGTAAATGCAGTTCTAGAAAGGGAAAAGAACTACCTTTACAGTCAATTTTGTGTGAAGACCTTTCTGGCTGCCAAAAGGTCAGAAACTACATCTCCAGGTAAAAACTAACTGGAACCGTAGCACTACTGAAGTAAATCAGTATTTAAGCTATTTATTCTTTGCAGAGCTCCTCCAAGACTGCAAGAAATCCACGGCTTTTTGCCCTATCCTGAACATATTTGACATTTTGATATTACCTAGCTGGCCCTATTACCAAGAAAGTTTTACCAAACTTTGTCTTGGAAAGGAAGTGGAAGAGGACTGGAGAAGGAGGAATACCAATCCAATTGAAAACATATTGTGAAACAGAGTAAAAGTATGCTGTAAAGAAAAGATACTCCATCTGCTAGATAGGCCAACATGACCAAGTGCAGCAAGAAAGCAATTATGATCACGTACCCTGGTACTCCAGCTGCAGGAATGAGCTTTCCAACATTTACAATGTGTGCAAGTTCAGTGCTTTTTAAATACTGTTTGGAGATGCAACTTGGATGACATTAGAAAGTATTGAGATCATGGAATCACAGAATGGTTTGGGTTAAAGACCACCTTGTTCCACCCACCTGCCATGGGCAGGGACACCTTCCACTAGACCAGGCTGCTCAAAGCCCCATTCAATCTGGCCTCGAACACTGCCAGGGATGGGGCAGCCACAGCTTCCCTGGGCAACCGGTAAAAGTGCCTCGCCACCCTCATAGTGAAGAGCTTCTTCATAATATCTAATCTACGTCTCTCCTTTGTCAGTTTGAAGTCATTAAACCACAACATCCGGTCACTACTTGCTCTTATAAAAAGTTACAGCAGTTTGAATAAAGCTCAAGGCACTTCTACCTCAACACAAGCGCTAATACTCCAGAGAAGAAAAGTTTCTGCCAAGTCAGCCAACTAAACTTTCTCTAATTTCATTTCAGACTGTCTCATGTCTCTGTGAAGTCTGAAGATAATGAGTTCAACTCTTTGCTGGGCAGATACCCTGCAGCATCTGTTGCCACACAGCTATGCCAGGGACTGATGACCAGACTTACTTCACAGAGCAAGGCAAAAAGGCTTCCTGAGTCTTGCATTACAAACAAGAATGACACTCTTTCCAAATGTGAACACATGAACACTTTCAAACATGAAAATTGCTATTTCGAGATGACTGCAATGAGTTCCAGTAAATCACCTTTCTATTTTGAATGAACACCAAAAGACTTGCAGAAAGCATCTCTATTTCCTTCCCCTCAGACACTGAATGGGTGTGTTAAACACAAACATACCTAAAACTAGCAGATACAACAGATTAAATAACTCAAGCTGCAGGCATTTTTCCTCTTATGAATTTATAACCCTTTATTTAAAAGGGTTTTCACAGAAAACACTCATGTCTTATAACAATCGCTAGTATTTGATTATAATTACAATGAATGCTGCCTTTGCAGAGCAACCAATTCTACTGGTGATACAAAAAGTAATTGATTCCCCCATCCAATGCAGCCAAGAACCAGAACCAGCAGCCACATCATCCTGACAGGTTTGGAGTTATTTGCACAGTGAAAGTGCTATAGCAAACCATTTAACATTTTCTTGTCTTACGACACCTCAAAAGTGTACAATCCAAGAAGTGTACAGCAAAATCATGCACAGCCGCAAAGTTGTGGGGAACCACCAAAACACTAGAATGCTTTCACATATCACTATACCTATGAGCCAAGAAAGCGAATATATTTTTCCCTACATCCAGTAAGTTACTGTCATAAAAATTTACCTACCAAATCAATGCTTATGAGAGGCACGCTGAATCCTTCAAGTTATTCTTCCCTTTAAAAAGTCAATGTTCGTGATCTACAGTTCCATACTTTTGTTTCTCCCCTGTAATAATGAAAGCACAAAAGGGCAACATACCGTCATAGTAGACAATAGCTCCAACAAGCTCGTCTTTGCGTAGCATTGGGAAATGCTCCAAGGCTCTTGATTTGCTAAGGACATAACTACTTTTCAGACACTGACTTCCTGCTACGAGGTCATACAATTTTATTCCAATCCAGTAGTATGGCAACTGCCACCACCTGCAGGAAACAACAACAACAACAAAAAATTCCCCCTGAAGTGAAATAAAGTGCCAGCACACACTTGTTATGATATAGAACATGTTAAGTAACACAGTATGTTGTATTACACCAGTTTTGCTGTGTACCATCATAAAAGTTCATAGTATTGCAGTATCATGCAAATATGCAAGAACTTACGTATTGTTTGCTAGTGGTTTCAACTGGTCTATTCTCTGTAGCTAGTTAAGCAGACTCAAGGCTTTATTTATGCTAGAATTATAATCACAAACTGGCTTTATGTACTTCAGTGTAGGATGAGATATTAAAGCTATGTGTCCGGGGCAGACCCTGGCTGTTTGTCAAGCTGAAGGGGTTCCTTAAAAGCACATCTTGGCTAATGCCTCCTGCACAAACAGGACCAAATAAATGCAGTCAACTGCTGGCTGACATGAGCTCCAGCTGTTATGAGCCCCTCTACAAACACAGGAATAAAGCCATACACTAAGATCATTCAGCAAACACTTGCTGCTCCAAGTTACAGTGAGTAACTGTTCTTACAGATCTGAAAACCTAACCCAAATCACATAGTCTCTTTCTTGTAGAAGAAGGAAACTATTCTCTCAACATCCAACTGCCACGTGCTGTAGAAGGCAAGTGCACAGAATTACTACACTGAGCACTGGTGGTTGCATGAACTAAACAGCACATTACTAAGAACACTAAGACAGCCTGTGTTGAAGACGAGGATGTACTAGAAAGAACAGCAAAAAACGTACTGGGAATGAGAGTTTGTTCCAAATACAAGCTCCGTCCCCTCCCCTCCCTGCAGGGTGGCAGAAACACAGCAAATAGCTTAAGTCCAAGATGGGTTACTACACAGCTGAGATAGCTGTTTGGTTCTGTGAGAAAATTTCATGCTTCTATGATATGGTAACATCTCACCTTCTGAAGGACAAAGCTTGTGACAGGTTTTAAGACATGCTTGGAAACAGGTGCCCACAAACTCTTCCAGGGAAATAGCTTGCTTATGAAAAGCAACGGTAAAGGAGTGGTATTATAGCAGAGCTTACTTGTAAACAGGTAGCATTATTGGCAAAGGAGATGATAGGTGAGGAGCTATTTCAAGCAGATTTGCACGCTCCTCAAGTGCTTCTTTCACCATCTTGTACTGAAAAACACAAGTATACATGCAAATTCCATGTTATTCAGTTTTGTTTCCATGTGCAATACTTAATAAGAAACTGTTTATCAAAGCACTCACGCAATCCTTACTGTTCTTTCAAAACCACACTGAGATTTGCTGAAAAATTCAAAAGTTAAGGAAACTATTTCTCAAGAAAATTAAGTTCCGCTAGTTTCATTTTGGAGTCTTGGTGGGTCAGCTGAGTCATTTTTCATCTGAACGTAAAGCGCATTAAAGCTGTGTTACTCCTAACTATGGGCAGGAGGCACATGAAAAAGGCTAGAACTCATTCCGAAGTAGATCTTCTGGGACATTTCCACAGTTAAATCCTATACTAATGCTGAGCTGCAAATGCAAAAGTGTTCTTCTCCAAATCAATCAATATGAATCAATATTAAGTTATTCTTTGGCAAAAACAAGGTTAATTTCTGTAGCTGGGTAGCTCCATGTTTTATATATTTTTTCCTACCAAGTCACTGTTTCTGTAGCACTATTATAACCATCAAAACATACTTTAGGTCAGAGAGGTTTCAATGAGAAGATCAATTAATTTATCAAAACAAGAATATCACGCTTCCACAAGAATACATAAAAGCATTTATATATAATCACTCATTTACCCATTTTCTTCCCATATTCCAAAATAAATCACTCATTTACCATATTTTCTTTACCCATTTCAAAATAAACAGGACAATCACTCACTCTCCCAAATTCTAATCACGACAGGTAAGATGCTCCTTTTATTCTGAAACCAGCCCTGTCTCTGCCTTCCTTCCCCAAACTATACACAGTCTACGAGCTATGGCAATTAGATTGCCCATAAAACAATTCAGCAAAAGGCAGCAGCACTAATTTCCCTAGTCTGGGAAGCTCAACTGAAGAAAGCACTTTCTATGTACAGTGGCTGGAGAATACAATAGTCGAGTATCAAAAAAATAAAAAGGAGACTTAGATATAATTGGGATAGGGGAAGTATCTACTGGCAATTTTTCCCTAACAACCAGCATAAACAATTACCTGCTCAAAATCCAACTTCATGATGGCCTTCTGAAGATATCTCACTCCACCATGGATCAATTTAGTACTCCTGCTGCTGGTCCCTGATGAGAAATCATCTCTTTCTAGAAGGGCTGTTTTTAGTCCTGTGTTACCAGAAAACCAAATTAACTTCTTAAATTACACAATTTGTATGTAATTCATTAAAGACACTTCTCTAGGGTAGAGACAATCACAAGAAAAATTACTCTGTACATGGATAAATTTGTATTCAAAGTGTAGTGCACTGTCTATATTGTAATGAAAAATTTTAGCCTCCTTCCTAAGGGAAAAGTCAAAACAGAACTTAAACAGAAGCACATTAAAACCTGGATATTTCACAATAGAAAGGCATTACGGTACATCATAGGGGCCATGCTCCCTCAAGCAAATTACAGTTCATATTCATGTCAGGAGCAGAATATTTTCATGAATACTTTTAACTCTTTGCAGCAGAGAGCTCTAAACCAGTCACACTAACAACTTAGATGTCATGAGGGAGGCAGCAACTGTCATCCTTGCCTGCTTACTTATGGTCCGCTAGAGGTACCCAAAACCAAAGAGGAGCAGCTCACAGGCATGCCCATCACTCAGGGAAAGTTCAGTGAAGGAACGTGATGCTCACATACATAGAATTCTGCCATTCACATGAAATAGTTTGGTAATGTTTAATATGAAATACAGCACCTTACCTAGGAAGTGTAGCAAAATGAAGAAGTAAGTTCAGCTACAGTTTACTATGCAGATACTACAGTATTCATGTAGCATACAGACATCCTCCTTTTAGGCATTACATATGCAAAGGGCACACATACACAAAACATGAGTTGCAAGATATTACCAAGTATTTCAGAAAAACATTTACTCAAAACAGTGTGAGCATATTCCCTGGCACCAGCCAGCATTGGCAGTTTGACCAGCTCAAGCAGGGGTAACACACAGCTCACAGACGCTCACACAAATCCAGAATACAAAGTGCTTCATAACCAAACGGTATAAAGCTTATTGCATCAAACACTTGGAATGCTGTTGGCATGTTTGCTGCACACATCATGTTCCCAGTCACCCTGAAGGCCAGGAAAAAGCTTTCATGGGTGAAGGCACACTGCTTCATACAGAAATTGCTATGAAACCATATACCCTAATACTCTAAGCGCTGGCATCCTCTTTGTGATTGAGACTGACATCAGGTTATGTGATAGAAGTTCAGTTAAGGGAAGAGTGGCAGCAAAGAGATGATTAACAGATGCCTTTTAATGATAAGATACAGACAACAGTCATATCCTTTGGCACGTGCCTACAAGACACCCACCACTGACTTCCAATATCCAATGTAAGTAAACACAACCAAGAAAAGCACCCCAGGATAAGTGCATGACAATCTTTTACTTAAAACACATGTGGAAGGACAATCTGTGTTACAGAAGTTAGCGTAACAGACTCCCTCTATCACTGGCAGAATTTTCGAGTTAAAGGAAAAAAAAAGTGTATTAAATTCAGTGATATTGCTACCAAACAGCAAGAGCACGACCATAAATATCCAAGAAAGGCAGTATCATCTGCTCTAGAAGTTATTCCCTGGGTCTTTCTTTCGTCCTCCTTGAGGGATGCTGCATGTTACTGGTTGGTGAACACACATTTTAACATCTTTTGGTCACCCAAAACTTTTATGTCCTTAAAAAAAATTTAATTATTACTGGTAACTTCTAAAGATCAGAGTAATTTATTTTTGTCAAATGTGAGTGAAGATTAATGGATACAATCAGAAATAATTTGGTGAAGATATATCAAACACATGAAAAGCAAAATTTGTTAAGTGAAGCAAACATAATAAAAGAGCAAGTTCCATGAATGAACAGCAACAATACACAATTCATTAACCAAATGCCTAGGAATATTTCACACTTCAGAAGTCTACTGATATAATCAGAATATCTGGTAAAAGGATAAACAAAGATCAACTATAATAATTTCTGTACACTTTACAACTTCATCTTCCACAATACAGCTGAGGCAGAAGTGAAAAGATCCCAAGTTATATTTAATAACACACAGGAAAAAAAAAACAAGCACAAACTCAACCCAGGTTGTTTATCCTGCCAATGGTGCAGACCTTCCTTCTTTACCTATCTCAAAATGATCACACCTTCTGGACAAGTATTTTCCAAATCAAACTACAAAACACCCATGGTGTTAGATCTTGCCTCTTTATTCTGAGGTATACATACAGGTTAAAGAACCTGAAGAATTTTATGACTATCTACTATATTTTACACTGCATTTTTGTTTTTCAATTTCAGTTTAAAACCCACAAACAAGATCTACAAACACAGAAACTAAGGAAAGTTGGTTCTCTCTCTCATTTGGCTCATTGTCCTGGAAATGACAACCAAGAGAACATGTTTCCAGACAAGCTTTTCTCAAAAAATCTTTTATACAGTTTTTTGAATAAAAATACATTACTCTGGGGGAATGCAGCATTTTAGTACAACAGGAGTTGATGCTACAGCCTCAATACCCATGCATGCTCCTCTCCATATCTGAAGATCAATTTTTCATTAAAACTTGTGAAATCACTTACTCTCTTTGAAAACTGTCAAATCTGATTGAACTTGCTGGCCAATTTCATAGAATCATAGAACCACAGAATAGTTAGGGTTGGAAAGGACCTTAAGTTCATCTAGTTCCAACTCCCCTGCCACGGGCAGGGACACCTCACACTAAATCATGTCATCCAAGGCTCTGTCCAACCCAGCCTTGAACACCACCAGCTATGGAGCATTCACAACTGCCCTGGGCAACACATTCCAGGGCCTCACCACCCTTACAGTAAAGAATTTCTTCCTCAGATCCAATCTAAACTTCCCCTGTTTAAGTTTAAACCCATCACCCCTTGTCCTCTCACTACAGTCCCTCATGAAGAGTCCCTCCCCAGCATCCCTAAAGGCTCCCTTCAGATATTGGAAGGCCGCTATGAGGTCTCCATGCAGCCTTCTCTTCTCCAAGCTCAACAGCCCCAATTTTCTCAGCCTATCTTCATACAGGAGGTGCTCCAGTCCCCTGATCATCCTCGTGGCCCTCCTCTGCACTTGTTCCAACAGTTCCATGTCCTTTTTATGTTGAGGACACCAGAACTGCACACAATACTCCAAGTGAGGTCTCACGAGAGCAGAGTGGAGGGGCAGGATCACCTCCCTCGACCTGCTGGACACGCTCCTTTTGATGCAGCCCAGGATACGGTTGGCTTTCTGAGCTGCAAGTGCACACTGCTGGCTCATGTTCATTTTCTCATCGACCAACACCCCCAAGCCCTCCACAGGGCTGCTCTGAATCTCTTCTCTGCCCAACCTGCAGCTGTGCTTGGGATTGCTCCAACCCAGGTTACTGTGTGAGGTGGGATGACACAGACAGAGTGGGCATTAGTGTCCTGCTTTTTCAACCCCTAAACAGAGCTTTTTGCATGTCCAACCAACTGCACAAACTACAGGGCCCAGTAGCCTTGCAGATGTTGCAATAATTGACTGTCACCACACACATTTTCAACTTCCTGCACAAGTCAGGTAAAAAGCATCAGGTTAAACTCATTTCACCTTGAGCCTTCCATAAGTTAAGGCTACATGTAAAGTTAAAATCAATTCTATTGCTTCTAGTACCAGTTACACAGCTAATCCCCCCAAAAGGGGAAACTGGAGCACAGATTCCACCTGTACCTTCAGACTGAATGGTGCTAGTATCTTTCACTAAAAATCCAAACAGAAATCTCCAAACCCATCACGTACTAAGCAGCTATAAAGCATTAGCAGAAGTTGAAAGTATCTCATGTTGTCAGAAATACAAGCTGGAGAGCCACTGTGCCTCATACAGAAATCATGCTTGGCCCTTTAAAAATAGTAGCTAAAAGCACTGTGCAAGTCTTGCATTCTCTTTGCTGCAAATTTTTTCTTGTACAAACAAGTGAAATGTGACTATAAACCCACTAAACAAGGAGCAACAGAGAATGAGAAACCATCCAAGAGCATCCAGTATGTTAGACAGCTGCACACAAACACCTAGACAAAAGACCCTGCTGAAAAACAAAACAAAACAACAACAGTTATTTTTTTTTTCAAGTTCATTTCTGAGCAGAGAAAACTGTTTATAACCAGGCATGCAGAGTACGCCTTCTCTATCTCAGAGTACTTCTAGAAAGCCAGTTTGATAAGTGTCCTGGGTTCAGCAGTAGCAGTCATTTTCGCCTTCTTAGTAGCTGGTGCAGTGCTGTGTTTTTGACTTTCAGCCTGGGAACAGCACTGATGACACCGATGTTTTTAATTGTTGCTCAGTAACGTTTATTGTGACCAAGGACCTTCCTGAGTCTCATGCTCTGCCAGGAAGGAGAGCAAGCAGAGACAGGACACCTGACCCAAACTAGCCAGTGGTATTCCATACCACAGCATGTCATGCCCACTATATAAACCGGGGCATACGATAACCCTGGAAGGGCTATATCACTGTTCAGTCTGGGTATCAGTCGGTGGGTGGTGAGTGGTTGTATTCTCTTCCCTTGTTATTTCCCTTGTCATTATTATTATTGGTGGTAGCAGTAGTGGTTTGTGTTATACCTTGGTTACTGGACTGTTCTGATCTTAACCCATGGGAGCTACATTCTTTTAATTCTCCTCCCCATCCCTCTGGGAGCAGGGGGAAGAAGGGGGGAGTGAGCAAGCAGCTATGTGGCTCTGGGCTGCTGACTGGGCTTAAACCATGACAGTTCTTTGTGGCATCCAATGTGGGGCACAGAGTTGAGATAACGACAGATCTGACTAGAGTGTCTAATCATATTTGTGATAAGCATTTATTGTTTCAGATTAATAGTCACTCATCACAATGCTGATTTATTGGCCCTCAAAGTTGTTCCTCTTGATCTTAGAGTTTCAGCATATCATACCTTACTTATAGCCAGTATTTGCTGCCTTAGTGTTTATCAGCTGGGAGGCCTGGGCTAGGGTTATTGTTTTGCTGCACTTCATGGCAATGACTCATAATACTCATTGATTATGAATCTGGGCTGGTATGTGTTCCCGGTGTGGTCATCACCCCTATACTTCGGGAGGTATATAATGGAAGTGTTTAGCAATTAGACATCTTTTTTTCCCCTCCTCGGGTTGTCAGCCCATGAAGGAGACATTCCCTTACACCCTGTGCTCCCTCACCATACTGTTTACAGTGGGAGTAGATTTTGGAAGATTTAAAAATCATGAATATCCTTTCAGTGCCCTTGAAAGCACCCTGCTCCTTTTGCAGGGAGCCAACTTGTTGCTGCATATGCTCTCTATGTTTTGCCTACGGCGTGACCACACTGAGAATGCCCGATCTTGTCCTATCATGGAAGCTAAGCAGGGTCCGGCTGGAGTCTTGTCTAGGATATAGACAACAATGTAGGAGGACCACCAAGAGATTTTCCCTGAGAATGGACAGCCATGAGTGGCAGGGTGTGTGGGACAGTATGGGCTAGTATCTAGTCCAGTGGGTCACTCCAGTGCTTTGGAAGCATCGGAGATGGAAGACAGCTGCATGGAGTCCCCAGTGACAAGTTGCAGAAACTGCTGAAGGGGAGGGTGAATCGAGTCAGTTTGCCGAGATGAAAGCCATCCAGCTGGCCCTGGACATTGCCGAAGGAGAGAAGTGGCCGGTACTTTATCTCTATATTGACTCATGGATGGTGGCAAACGTTCTGTGGGTGTGGTTGCAGCAATGGAAGAAGAGCAACTGGCAATGCAGAGGTAAATCCATATGGGCTTCTGCACTGTCAAGATATTGCTGCCCAGGGGCAGAAGCTGGTGGTGAAGGTACGCCATGTACATGCTCATGTAATCCAAGAGTCAGGCCACCGAGGAACACGAAAACAACCAATAAGTGGATAAAGCTGCTAAGATTGAAGTGGCTCAGACGGACTTAGATTTGCAACAAAAGGGTGAATTATTTTTGGCCTGGTGGGCCCATGACACTTCAGGCCATCAGGGCAGAGATGCAACATACAGATGGGCTCATGATCAAGGGGTGGACTTAACAATGGACACTATTGCCCAGGTTATTCACAACTGTGAAACATATGCTGCAATTAAGCAAGCTAAATGGTTAAAGCCTCTTTGGTATGGAGGACGATGGCTGAAGTACAAATACGGGGAGGCCTGCCAGATTGATTATATCACACTCCCATCAACCCACCAAGGCAAGGGCCATGTGCTTACCATGGTGAAAGCAACCACTGTGTGGCTGGAAACACACGCTGTGCCCCATGCCATTGCCCAGAACACCATCTTGGGCCTTGAGAAACAGATTTTGTGGCAACACGGCACCCCAAAGAGAACTGAGTCAGACAATGGGACTCATTTCTGGAACAGCCTGATAGACACTTCGGCCAACGAGCATGGCATTGAGTGGGTATATCACATCCCCTACCATGCACCAGCCTCTGAGAAAATCAAACGGTACAATGGGCTGTTAAAAACTACACTGAGGAGCAATGGGTGGTGGGACTTTCAAACATTGGGATACACATTCACCAAAAGCCACCTGGTTGATCTGCACCAGAGGATCTGCCAACAGGGCTGGTCCAGCCCAGTCAGAACTTTTACATATTGTAGAAGGGGCAAAGTTCCTGTGGTGCACATAAAGAATTTGCTGGGGAAGACAGTCTGGGTTATTCCTGCTTCAGGTAAAGGCAAACCCACTCGTGAGATTGCTTTTCCTCAGGGACCCGGACATACTTGGTGAGTAATGAGGGAAGATGAGGAAGTCCAATGTGTTCCTCAAGGGGCTTTGATTTTAGGGGAAAACAGCCAGTGAACTCAATTGTATGCTGTTGCCTGCTATGCAGCACTTTTACAGCCCACCAACTAGATGTCTTCAGGTCACCAGCGACTGGCCCTGACTTCCTTCTGACCATCATTCCAAAGAAGAATGAACTTTGATGAAACCAGAGGAGCTCAGCAGTGACCAGACAAGTTCCACAGTGTTATCAGCAGGCAACAATCTAACACTGCACACAGTCTCTCCTGCTCTGAAAGACTGTTACGTCTGTTCGACTTAAGACTGTTATGGAGCCTGACATCATGGGCTGGATGAACTCAGCAGCTTTACAGGGATTGGTCCATGCACTAAAGAACGATAGCTCTCTCTTCGTGTGTGTGTTTTATACATATATATATATATACTTATATATATAAAAGACAAGAGTGGTGGTATATTGAAAAATGTGGGATCTGAGCATGACATGAATGGTATGGAATAAGGGGTGGATACTGCCCTGGGTTCAGCAGTAGCAGTCATTTTTCTCCTTCTTAGCAGCTGGTGCAGCGTTGTGTTTTTGACTTTCAGTCTGGGAACAGCGCTGATAACACTGTTTTTAATTGCTGCTAAGTAATGTTTACTCTGACCAAGGACCTTCTGAGCCTCATGCTCTGCCAGGGAGGAGGGGAAGCCAGGAGGAAGCCGAGACAGGACACCTGACCCAAACTAGCCAAAGAGGTATTCCATACCACAGCATGTCATGCCCACTGTATAAACTGGGGGCAGTTATCCGGAAGGGTTAGATCACTGTTGGATCGCGCTGGGTATCAGTCAGCAGGTGGGGAGCAGTTGTATTCTCTTCCCTTCTTGTTTCCCTTATCATTATTATTATTGGTGGTAGCAGCAGTGGTTTGTGTTATACCTTAGTTACTGGACTGTTCTTATCTCAACCTGCGGGAGTTACATTCTTTTGATTCTCCTCCTTATCCCTCCGGGAGGTGGGGGAGAAAGGGAGGGAGTGAGCGAGTGGCTGCACGGTTCTGGGCTGATGGCTGGGCTTAAATCACAACAAATTTATTTCAAACGGTGTAATCCAAGAGTAAGAGTACAACTACATTTTCAAGCGTTACCTCTAGTGACTGCATCTAAAGCACAGCCACATCCTGTTGCTCCTCCACCTATAACAAGGACATCAAATTCACTTGTGGTCTGCAGTGCCAAAATTTGTTGCTCTCTTGTGGGAAGATGACTCTTCATTGGAACAGGCACAGCTTCTGCAGCCTGAACATTCACAAAGGTACCCTACAAAGATTAAAACCACATGTAAGGATCTGTATTTATTCTGTATACACACACACGTGTACACACGCACAGAATCAAATCACAGCATTTTCTGTAACCACAGAGGTTATAAATATCCCCAGTTGCTTTACCTGTATTTAATAAAAAATATTGTACTGAAATACTATGGAGCAACAAACAGTACTAAACCCATACAGTGCTAGCACACATTGACTTCATCTTGCTTACTTCAATATAAAGCTGTAGTCAAGGGCTACTACCTATATTTCTAGGAATTGTCCCCTGCTATGTCAAGTGTTACAGGATGCTCATGAAGCAGTTTAATAAACAGATGCACGGTTAGGCTCTCGAGTCACTACCCAAAAAACCCATCAAAGCAAAGGACTTAAAGATGAATGTACATTTTATATTTTAAAATTGATTACTTGTACAGTGGCATTAATTTAAGCTCAAATTCGATCAGGTTCATGAGACTACGTGGTTTGTTGTGAAATACAGTGTTATTGAAACACCAAAGAAACACTACTTCCATATAGCAAGTTTGCCGATGACACCAAGCTGTGTGGTTCGGTTGATATGTTGGAGGGAAGGAATGCCATCCAGAGGGACCTTGACACACTTGTGAGGTGGGCTGATGCCAACCTCATGAAGTTTAACCATGCCAAGTGCAAGGTCCTACACCTGGGTTGGAGCAATCCCAGGCGCAGCTACAGGCTGGGCAGAGAAGAGATTCAGAGCAGCCCTGTGGAGAAGGACTTGGGGGTGTGGGTCGATGAAAAAACGAACATGAGCTGGCAGTGTGTGCTTGCAGCCCAGAAAGCCAACCGTATCCTGGGCTGCATCAAAAGGAGCGTGTCCAGCAGGTCGAGGGAGGTGCTCCTGCCCCTCCACTCTGCTCTCGTGAGACCTCACTTGGAGTATTGTGTGCAGTTCTGGTGTCCTCAACATAAAAAGGACCTGGAACTGTTAGAACAAGTGCAGAGGAGGGCCACGAGGATGATCAGGGGACTGGAGCACCTCCCGTATGAAGATAGGCTGAGAAAATTGGGGCTGTTCAGCCTGGAGAAGAGAAGGCTGCGTGGAGACCTCATAGCAGCCTTCCAATACCTGAAGGAGGCCTATAGGGATGCTGGGGAGGGACTCTTCATGAGGGACTGTGGTGAGAGGACAAGGGATAATGGGTTTAAACTTAAACAGGGGAAGTTTAGATTGGATATGAGGAAGAAATTCTTTACTGTAAGGGTGGTGAGGCCCTGGAATGTGTTGCCCAGGGAAGTTGTGAATGCTTCATCCCTGGCGGCGTTCAAGGCTGGGTTGGACATAGCCTTGGATGGCATGGTTTAGTGGGAGGTGTCCCTGCCCATGGCAAGGGGTTGGAACTCAATGATCTTGAGGTCCTTTCCAGCCCTAACTATTCTATGATTCTATGATATCCTTTTCGAAAAGCTTCTAAGCAAAGCAATTTATGTCCTACAGCATGGTAAAATACAACTGCCTTTAAAGTGACAAAACTTAATAATGTGGCAGTTTCCAGAGAAGTTCAGATTTTACTGCAATGGCTTTGATAATCTCTCTAGTCCTCTGCCTGATACTTCCAGAGCCACCACTGCTCTCCACTTAGTGATGGTGGTAAGAAAGACTGCCGTGCTTGCTCAGTCAATTAACATGGACTATGGTTTAAATTTTAAGGTTTTAATCAGTTTCTGAAGGCTGTCTTCTGATAACATGAACTTAAAGTGTATTCTGAAAACCTTTACAGTCACAGGAATCCTGAGCCCCTGTTAATGATCATATATTTCTTAACCTATGTTACGAGCACCATCACTGTAAACTTACACAAATTCGAGTGACAAAATAGTACTTTCTTACTATCATCTAAACCAATCTCTTTGTCTAAGCTCTTTCCATACGCTGCTTACAACATGCAAACTCTCTCAATTAAATATTTATCTCCAAGCATTCCTTAGGGAAGTTGTTCAGTGATTTCTGTAGCTCTATCGCCCATTGCACAGTTAACAGTGAATTACAATTGCCACGGAACAGCCGCTAAGCCCAGTCCCATGCTGCAAACACACCAGCACAGGCACTGCCTCAGTGCCTTATGGTTGCTTGGCCCACATTGCGCCTCCTAAAGAAACACTCCCAGATCACCGCGGTGATGAAAAGTTCTCTGCTAAAATAATCCATCACCTCCAGGTTTTAGGAACTCCAGCCACCTTCCCTGGCATGTGCAATGGGGAGGGAATATACACCTGCCACATGAAAACAGTCTGACTGACAAAAGGCAAGGCAGCCACTTGCTGCTGTCTGCTCACATGCACAGCTGAACAGGTCCTTGTAGCAGCTACCCAAGCAATGTAGTTCCTCTTTAGCAACTGATTCACAAGGTGTCACAGAGCTCTGTCAGCAGACCTTGCGAGGGAAGGGTAAAAGTGCCTCTTGCAACATATCCACTGTAAATTAACAGCCAGTCCAGCCATACACAAGAAGCCTGAGTTCAGATTATATGGCGCATGCAACCTAAATATTTTTGCTCAAAATTATTTCCTCATTCTTCAGCAGTGTTATGACTGAAACACATTCTTCTTCAGTGTTGCTATCACTACTATACAACTGAAAATGAAGTCTAATAACTAGAAGCCACGTCTACAGGAAATGCATACTCAAAAGATAATTAATGTTCAAGTTCATCCTGTAATCATGGACTATATTGACTATAACATAAGTAGCTCATACAAGTTACTTCAGACGTCAGTAACCACTTTCACTGCACGTGTGTTGCAATTCAATCAATAGGAAAGCTGGATTAGAGAAAGAGTGCTTCGCTTCGTGTCAAGGACTGATGCCTTCCCAGAAAATAGCAGAACTTCAGATTTAAAACAACCAAAGTTTGGTAAATTATAATCCAAGCTCTAGTACCACCACTGACTTTTCCATGTCATGGTGCTTGCAGTCCCACTGGGGTCCCCTCCAGCCCAGGGAGTCCTGGAGCCCAGCCCAGAAGGTGCCTGGGCACAGGCTCACCTCCAGAAGCGTGAGCAGCCACACCAAGCACTCAACCAGGCTTAGTCCCTGACTACAAATTAGTAACGAAAGGTCTCCTAATTAGAAGCTTGTTTAAACCCACCACAACCCTCAAATAGAGACAGACGCGCTGCCAGCCCCAGGAGTTCAAGAAATTACAAGACACACACAGACAGCAGAGAGGTTGAGTCAAAGCAAAGCAGAGGTGAATCTTGATGAGCCTCCCAATTATAGTTTCCCCTTGCTCTCACAGGTTTACACTAACATATGGCAGCTAGGAAAGATCACCACAGAAGGCACAAAGTTTTGGCCATTCAAAGAAATTCAGCTTCCATGTTATTCTTCTGACCAATGAATTCTGCACTTTCCCAGCTACTTTTGTCTTCTGCTGCACTCTATTCACAGCCTACTCATCTCTAGCAGTGCTAAAACCTTCCATGTCCTCTGAAATCTGGTAGAAACTTGTACACCCCTAAAGTGTAGTACACAAACCCAGTTCCAGAATGCAGTTTCCCAGGGAGTGACAGATGCGAGGAGGGAGACACTGAGACGATCCTGCCATTCCTGTCTTCACTCCCTCCTTGGTGGCTGTAACAAAGACCTTCTGGCACCTGGATGCCTGCAGAGGTTTGTCGTGACCCCTCTGACTGCCTCCAGTGGCGGCTGTGCACAACCTCCCCCCCGGAAGGGAAGAAGAATGCAGTGCATGAAAGGTTTTTCCCCTTTAATGCCTGAAAACTGCACCAACGCTGCAGCTTTCTGGGTTGCATAGCAAATGCTACTGCCCAGCTTCCTGCATAGTCCCCGTTTTTACCTTGGTAAGCTGTGGCACTAAGCATGCTTTTTAGTCCTGCATCCTTACAAGAGTACACAGGCAGCTGATGCCAATATCCCAGCTTCCCTAAATACCACCCTATAATTTGGAGACAACAGTGACAAGGAAGAAATTGTGAAGACCAAAACCACCCGCAGTTTAGCCTTGCATATGTTTTGGCTGAACAAGTCAGCTACATACTCTCAACTTTCATGAGCTTTATGAAAGTGAAACTCCCCATCTCAAAATTAGTTTTGCAATACATTTCCAGACATGCCACCTTCTGCAAAACAACTGACCATTTTCAAAGTGTGCAACTTCAGGAAGATAAGAGAACACAAGAAAAACAAAATTCAGAGTTCAAGAAGGGCTAGCATCATTTGGTTTTGACTGTAATTTTTGTTTTGTTTTTTAAGCACATTATTTACAACAAATGGCTTATAGTAAAGTACAGACCAGAGTCCTAAGCAGCCAGCCACTGGCATAGCAAGAGGATAGAGATTAGTGCTGAAATACAAGCAGTGATTAACACACCAGGAATTGATATAGATATGATTCATCTTGCTGTCAATTAAATGTGAGAGCGAAGAAAAGCTGCATACAGGGATTCCATCTGCAACAACGTGATTAGTTTGGCAGTGAACAAGCATGTTTACTGAAATAAGCAATTGCTGTTTATATCTACAATTTCTCAGGCAAGAGTTCCTTGAATGGTTTTGATTACACTCTTAGCGAGAAGAAATTTGGTTTGGCAGTTTGAATTTAATCATAAAGTTATAAAGTGATCTAGTAATCCATAAGCAAGCATCCTTGTTAATTGGTTAATGTAAATCTCCAGGTAGGTTTGCAGAGTCAAATTCATCATCCTTATTCATAAAAAAAAGTAATTAAAAACCCCCAAAGCAGGCCCCGATGCATTATCATATTATCACACTCGACTGGATTCACCTTGATGCGCAATTTGTACTGACCACCAATGCACTTACATGCCAGAAAGAGAGCAGGATTGCCTGGTGGGCCTTGTTAGGAAGAGAGGGGGGTCTCTTACACCCCCAAAACAAAGCACTGCTTTTCTCTTAATGATTACAGGGGTGTGGGAGTGGAAAAAGAAAATAAAATTAAAAACCCCTTGTCTCCAGTTCAGACTTGGCACATCAAGGAATACCTGTGTCACATCAAGTAGTAGCCCGCTTGGCTTGATGCATTAAAATTAAGGCTCAGAAAGCAAGCATATAGCAATGAAGTCAGCACCTCCAGGAAACAAGAGAAACTGGTCTTTCCATTTCTCCATCACCTCTAGCATTAGAAGCCCTGGTAAAACGGCCAGCAAAGTCTGGCTGTGTCACACTTGCCATACAGGTATCTGAATATTTGAGGCCAAATTAATCAATTACGTATACAGCCGGTGATCTCAGAGGGGTCCAACTCCATCTGAGATACAGCTCCCTTCAGGAGCTCATGACTGGGTGTTAATGTAGCATACAGAGATTTCAACAGTTCCTGTATGGTCTAAGATTAAACCCATTTACAGTGGGAGCACTTCTGCTTTACCCAAAAACCGTTTAGGAAGGACTATTTTTCTCAGACCTCTGCACTACCTGCCATGAAGAGTTCTCCAACTGCCTCCTTTTCTCTGGAAAAGGGTTTTTCTTTTTAATCTAACCAAAAGCCTCCTTGTCAGTTACACGTGTCCTCCACAGCCTAAGTCAGTAAGGCTGCACAGAAAGCTTGACCAGCTTCCTTAAGGGCAACAGTTATTCCATATGAAAGAACCACTCCTGTGTGTTGACTGAAGAGATTTTGCTTGAATTAAGTGTCGCTCCTACTTATTCCATTACACATAGCATTAAACTACTCCAGCTTATTAATTCAGTAAATATGCCAGTGACCAGGTTACTATAAAAGACACTGAAGTGCAATATTCATCTATCAGCTTACGCATTAAATTCAGTAACGGTTCTGTCATGTCACCGTGTGTTCTCATCCTCCCTTGCTCAGCAGGAACTCAGAAAACCCAGCACAAAGTAAAGGCAATTTACTAAACCCCTTGTATGCCCACATATTCTGTACATAGATACGTATTCTCCCTTTATATCACCTCATCTGCTGTTGCAGAAGCATGCTCCAAAATGTCAGCATACATGTGTGTGAGCAGAAAAATGAGTTGGGGTAAAAATCTTGAAAACCAAAATACATCCTCATCTATGGACTGTTTTATTTCCAAAGTATAAATACTTTAAAGCTGTTTACACACAGACAAGGCTAACTATGCCATTCTCCTCGCAGGCAGGTTATGACTCTCAAACGTAGCAAGGGCAATTTAAATTTCAGCACTGGAAATTACCAATCCTTACTCCTTTTAGTAGGCAATCCACTCACTAGTATGCTCAACTAACAAGTCCAAATTACCTTTTACCCTTTCTCAAGAGCCAGAACTTTACCATCCTTCAGCTCCTCCCTTGGAGTTACCTGGGACAGCCAAATTTCACAGAAACATTAACCACCATCGGAGTGAACATGGAAAACAAAGACAGACATATCAACTAGCCTGTGTGTTCAGGATTACTAGCCTGCCAAGGCCATTATTCCATTAACTGGGTGCCCCTAATTCCAAGGCTCTAGCCACAGCACAGACATCCAGTCACTGAGTGAAGCAATATGAATGTGGGTAAAAAAAACCCTGAGCATTTTATTTCTGTCTTACTATGTGATGGATTCTGTTCTTGAAATAACAACAGCTTTTCTACAATGTGTAGCCAATTAGTGCACATCTTGGGGCAATATCCTCTTCTGGCAAAGGAAGACAAGATCTTTGCCCTAGCATATCTTTGATTGGCAGGCATTATTAAAAAGAGGACACTTGGGCTGGGGGACATGCCCACAGCTTAGATATGTCAACACAACAAATGGACTGTCGTCCTTTGTGTCAATCCCCCCAGTTATGTTCCACCTGCTGCCCTATATTAGGTGTTTAAGGCAGAGGCTTTAAGGGATATCACGTGGGAAATGTGCAAGTTAGTACAACATGAAAACAACATGCTGTTCACTTGACAGATCCATTCACTTACACATATGCTGGAAATTTTCAGATCCTCTGTAGGCTGATCCGATGCAATAGGTTTAGAAACTAGGGGACAAGCAGTTACTTCATTTTGAGACTAAATCCCTTCTGTATAACTTTGGGGTTTAATTCATCTCTGGATATTTACAATGGCCATTCAATCCCTAGAAAAATGGGAATGCCATTGTTTACTGGGAGGTGTCCCTGCCCATGGCAGGGGGGTTGGAACTAGATGATCTTAAAGTCCTTTCCAACCCTAACTATTCTATGATTCTATGAATCCTGGAGTACTGCATATATGATGAGTGAGCTATCCAGATCAGTTTTCCCTTCCAACTCCCCTTATTAAGCAGTCCTAAAATTTGAAGCTGCCATTTCTGATAGTAATGAAGCCAGATTGTAAAATCCTGTGCTAAAGACTCCACAGTTAGAAGCAGCATTATCAGCTAGGTGTAAGACAGGCAGCCCAACAAGAAGCTCACTTTAAATGCGAAGTTTTATTTTCTGCAACACTATCTGAAGCCATAAGGATCCTGTCTTATCCACTTTCCAGCTAGGCTCCTCAGACATGAGTCATCTCATTTGCTTTACTAATACCTCAGCTGCTGTTACTCCTCCCCACAGAATCAGTCAGAAGCTTCAAAGTATCATTTATTCAGACATAATACGCACCTTCATGGAGCTCATTACGTCATCCCTCTCATTACCCACTGTTTTACCTTCAACTAGACCGTTAAAATCCACTTCTGTTCCTATCTTCAGTTTGCTCAATTTGAATGGTAACTTACAGTAAATGTGTGGTAACTAAAGCAATTCACAGAGTAACAGCTTGTCTAGATGAAGAGCTGACTGATTATATTTCTAAGGTGAGAAGCAGAAACCACCACAAGAAACGAGCACCTGCTCACCTAGCTGCACACACCGATACCATCTCAAAGGAAGAAAGAGATATTTCTTGGGCTTAAGCTTTTCACAAACCTAGATTGAACAAATCAGGCCACAGCTCTGACTACATCTACTTCAACCACTTTACAGAACACCGATTGCAAATATTTCCGGCCAACTGCAAGATGTCACCCTCACAGCCCACACTTAACACAAGAGAAGAAAGGTTCCCTTACAGTCATCTACTAAGTCTAGATGTGGGTATTTTACAAAACTCTAAATCACAGCACAACTGTGTTAAAACAAAGAGGATTTATTTGCTTTAAGACAAAGAGTAGTTGTCGATTCACACCAGCTCTGCCTAAAACCAGTTCACAACTCATGTTCCTTTTACTGATTTCTCCTTCGCTTCTGCATTGAGAAGCAAGCTAAAATAGCATAGTGACTCTGAGTCTACTATGAGAAGAAGATACACCAATGAAGTCTGCTTTCTACAACAGCAAGAATCAATAGAGCAGGTATCTACTGCACCTCTTCCTGCTGCCTTAACAGCAAGTCTCCAACATCATCCTTCACCGCCTGGGGAATTTATTTTGCTTGTGCCTTAGCTACCTGGAATAGAGTACTGAACAGTGCTTTGAACTTACCAGTGTCTGACTGCACCCACCTAGACAGAAGCTGACGCCCACCAAAAGCAACAGGAGCCTCACCACCGACTTCTGTGGCACAGCTCCTACCCTCAAACAGCCTTCACCTTTCTGAACTGCATGAGAGCTGGCACCATGACTGGTTTAAAGCTGAGATTTACAGAGGTAGTGCTGTTGGTTTCGCTTCAAGCTTTTAAGTTTGAAAATACTATCCAAACTCTCCTTAGTGCTTACACTTCAGTGGAGGTTTCCACTCCTCTTGCACCTAAGTAAAATCCTGAGTAGTACACAAAGGTCATTTTTTAAACAAGAAAAACAATTTACAACAATCATACTTCCCCACTGGTTAAAGACCTAGAACAGTGAACCATTGTTAATGCCATCCTTGAGATTAGCACCCACCAAATCAAGCTGAGAGCCTCTTGGCATTTCTTTCCAAACAAAACTATCTGTATAAGCCTAACATACGCTCAAACAGATTTTAAGTTTCATATTTTATCAGAAATCATAATTAATACTTACATGTTTGTTTCTATACTGAGAAAATTGAGAGAGGCCAAAAACTGCTGCTATGGCACCTCCTCCAATGAGAGCAGTTCCTTTCACTGCCTTCTGAAATGCCATTTTTTACTGTAAGAGAAAAAGATAAAAATTAATAGGCAGTTTTACCATGCTAGAATCTAGGCTACACAGAATAGATCATTTGTAGAAACTAATGACAATGTCGTGACAAGTTGAAATTCAGAGTAGCAGCATATTAATTAGTGATTTTCATTGCAATACTAATAATTTCTAAACAAAGTCTAGACAGAGGCAAGCCAGAGAGCTCTGGTATTTGCTGTGAAAGCTGAACAACAAAAGCGTATTTAGATGCACAAGCAGATATGAGTACACACACAATATAAACTCTAAATGCTCATATATGTGACAAGTGCTTACAATCCTGTGATAACAGCAGAACACCACCTCATCATCAGCCAGATGGCCACCAAATCCTTACCACAACAGAACAATCTACTTGACAAGACCACCTCTAGCTACCCTCCCATCCCACCAAACCTATTTATACAATCACATTTGCCTCACAGCACTCCCATCAGCTTTCCAGCCAGGAATTACCATCCCTGTATTCGTTGTATACCAGCAAAGCTTGTCCTATGCAGGAATGGCAGAGAAGCAACGTGCTGCTGGTCAGGAAGTTGGTCCTTCAGTGAGAAGCAGCAGCACACACAGCAGACAAGATTAAGTGGCTTGAAATAAGCACAGAACTTTATCATCCAGCTACAGAGGGTTTAGAACTATCCCTATGTGGGTCAGGCAAATTCTTAAAAGACCCACTGTTCGGATACTGAATGAAAAATTTGCATGGCACTGACCTGAATCTTAAGCAGGCACAACCTAATCCATCTTCCCAGGACCGCAGCAGCTCGCCTCACATTAGAAACAACATACATCAAGTTTGAAAGACTCCTGTCAGTACTTCAAGCCTTCCAGTTATGCAGACATCTTTGCCCAAGCCCCACATTCACCCAGCAGTCTACGTACAAGAGATTTATCACCATTAAGGCTCAAAGCAGAGGGCGGCAAGTGTACAGCCCCATGCCAACACCAGGGGAATTGCAATGCGACAGGACTAGCCAGGGACAGGAGCAGGGAGCAGCAGGGGCTCTCACCCCAAGCCAGTCAAGGGGTAGATCCCGGCAGCCTCATCTGAAGTCTGCCTGGGGTCTCATCCCTTGCTTGGGTCTCCCAGGCTGGCCTGCTGCCTTGCTTCAGCACAGCTCCAGCACAGTACAGTGCATCACTGGACACCTCCTCATCCAAAGGCTTCACAGCCCTCCCTCCACAGCTGCTGTCTGTCCTATCCCATATACACACCAGACCACGTTGTAAACCATCACCTTCAGCAGTGTACAGCCTTCTTGTCAAGATTTGCAGCACACTATTTACAATTCCAGAGTTATCTCTTTGGCCTCATAAGTAAACATGAAATACTGTATGTTACTACGCATTTGCATGCATTTCATCTTTTTTCTCCCATTAGCTCTTCCAGATACCATAACTGTTCCTTTTTCTTCAAAAATGCCCCAAACATGTTTAAGACACAAGCCAAACAAGAAGGCTTCAATTTTAAAGATGGTAAAGATCTTAACTTCATTCCCTGTGCAATACATTCAGCATATAGGGAAATTCCATGTTATTATTACACATAAACATTTGATGTACAGATGTTGTATGCATGTGTGTTACGATTGTACAAAAGGCCAAGACTTTGAGCTTCCAGGTTTTTCTGAAGAGCAGCATGTGTGTTTTGGAAGAGTCCCACTATAACATTTGTGTGTGGATAGAGTAGAACATTCTCCATCATATTCATACTTCACCCTCAAAAAAGGTCAACTTCCTCTTTCCGTTACATGACAGTGAGGAGTAAATGTGAAAGGCAAGAGACAAAACCCCCATAGCGAGGGAAGCTTCTGAAAGGCGAGTTACTGTGGAGGCCTGGCCTCACAAGCTGTGGCACCTCCACAGAAACAGGGAGCTAAGTGCGAGTCTGAGATCCAGGACATCACTGCCAGCAAGGCAAGCAGCCACACCGACACCGAGACGCAGCCCCTTCAGAAGCACACCGTGTCAGAGCGGCTGTCAGAGCAGAGGTGCAGATACCACCCTGCCCTTCCCACTCCCTGCGGAATGGAGCCCAGCACTGTGGCATGGCTGCCAGGGTGGTAGGGCTCCAACCAGCTGCGTCTGCAAGAGGAAAGGGAGTGCCCAGCAAGAAAGGCTTCCCCGAGGGGTACCAGCCAGCAGCCCAGCACAGGCAGCTCATGGGACAGCCACACACACCGGGATGTAGGCCTGTCCCTCTCAGGAGTCCCTCTCCTGACAGTCTGGCATAAGTCCTGTACCAGAGCATTTGAGCAATCAGAGACATGTCTTCTCACAGGAGCAGAGTGCCTCAGAATCAGACCCTGTCCTGTAGGCTTATCCTCCCCAAAAAGAATTAAAGAGTAAAACCTAACCATCAGCCTGCCTTAGATCTGTAAGATAACCTTTTGTACTATCACTTTTACATACTTGAAAACACCTGCAGATACTCATGAAGTTGTAACACAATATGAAATTTAATATTGCACAAGAATTAAAACAACAGCTGAAAAACTTGCACTGCCATCACCAAACTCATCATCTCCTGCAAAATGAAAGAACTAAGACAATCAACATCAGCTCACATACTGTCTATAGCCACACGAAGCATATGGTGATGGTGAATACATACACATCATCCAAGCACGCTGTGTACTATACACACTTCTACCATAAGGTTTCTTCAAGTTGCTAGAATAATAACTCATCTTTCAGACTGCAAACTGGTGGCAGTCTTGAAGTAGTTTCACACACCTTAAGCATCAGCAAAGGAGTCACTTCAAGCAAGAGTATGAAAGCCCTACAAGTGCCTGTTCTGGGAACACAATATGCTCTAGAATCCACAGGAGTTTAAAAGGAACAAATTAGCATCTTCCAACAAGCCACTTCACATGTCTGCAGAGATACTGGCTTTCAACAAAACAAATGGAAGTGCATCCTTTCAGTGTTTTTCCAAGTTCAGTAAGAAAAGGTGATGGCTGAAGCACAAATCCCTACTTATCCCTGTTCAACTGAACTCTTCAAAGGTTCATTAGCCATGAACAAACTGAGTGCCACAGCTCAACAGCTTGTGTGGGATGGCAAGCACAGCACAAGGGGCTCCTGGCCAAGTGGTGAGCACCCTCCACCCCAAGGGAACCAGGGGTAACTGAAAGCCCAGCCAACACTAATCATTCTTTCTGGCCACCTGCCTCCTCACACCTTTTCTGAGACCTCATGTTGAAGATCAGGTATATACCTACCTAAGTTAACCCATTACATTTTTGTTGAGTGGGACTGAATTAGAGCAGCACCAGGTATGCAAACCACTGACTAAATGTCTCTGTGATCACTGCCCACACCAGTTTATTTTTAGAATACAGTTTCCCAGACACCTTCGGAAGTAATTTACTTTTAAAAACAAGGAAATCATGATTTCAGGACCTCATGTTCTACCAGGCCTTTTTAACAAGCATTTTATCAGTACTTCTAAAAAAAAAAAAAAAAAAAAAAAAAAAAAAAAAAAAAAAAAAGGAGAGGAGGGAAAAAAAAAATCCAAGCTTTTAAAACTGAAGAACTGAAGAAATAATGCAGTTATTCTACCTTTATGTCTTTAATTATGGGTCACAAAAACCTTACTGTATCAACCTAAATCTGAAGTTGTGAACCACACTAGAAATATCATTGCACAGATCCTCCCAAAACTGCACAACAGATTTCAAGTTGTTTGTACAGCAATGCAGCAGAAACTTGTGGAAGTAATCAGCAGAATTAATTCAGCACTCACTGCAATTGAGTTACACAGACAGCCCTGTGCTATTTTTCAGTCATTTGAAATAGCTATTCTTCTGATAGCTTTTTCATTTAAAAAACAAACAAACAAACAAACAAAAACACATACACACACAAAAAAAGACATTAAAAACAAACTAACAAAAAAAAAAATAATCCAACCCTCAAACAGAATACGTTCACATACTGAATAAAAGCCGCACTCAGCAAGTGCTGGGAAATAAAATAATGTCAAATATTATGTCTGCTCTTTGTATTCAGAGAGCTCCCTCTCAGTTTCCATCTCCCAACAGGCCTCTGCAAATCGCTGGGGCAGTCCCAAGATCTCTGCTTTCAACTGCCTCAGCTCAAGCTGCTCCCTGTGCCATCTTTTTCATGACTCCCATTAGTACCAGCACCCTGCCATGCTAACATACCTTCCACAACCCTCACAATACTGATGTGTTCGCGGGTGCCAACAGTTTAGTTACGGATGCTATAGGTTCTCATGCATTAGCTAGGATAAACACTAGTTCTTCTATATAAGACAACTCATTTAAACAGCAAAAGCAACAAAAGCCTCCATGCCTCCACAATGCTTGCTTTGATCCAGAAGGCTTAGAGGCATCTGTCACCAGCTAAACACAATACTACAGAGGCAAATAGCTTTAATTTAACAGTTTCCTATGCAAAACCTCTACTAAGAGCCCAAACTCCAGTGCCAATTGCATGCAATAAATATTCCTTCCTATGTATAAATAAAGGACAGTCAGTCTTTAGAAGTTAAATGATTATCAAAATCAAACCAAATTGGTTTCTGGAAAATTTTGATTAAATACAAAAATCTTTAGAATGGTGCCTACTATAGCACAGTCTTCTGCGATTTGGAGAAAACTCCAGGAACAAACTTGCCAAAAAAGTTTTCAAGTTGACAAGCAGGTATCCTTTATTGCGGCACCGGGGGGCACAGGGGATAACTCCTCCTAATGTGCATCACTGTACTGCCACACAGGCCATCCTTATGCAGTCACTTGGGCATACATATGTATTCATGAGGCTACACATGAATTACATCATTTTTCAGAGTTTCCAGCATACATACAAAATGTGATGGTGGTCTTTGAGAGTCATTTACTTCTTCCAACAGTCTTCATCACTGCTGGCAGTCTTTGAAGCACCAGCTTACAGACCTAGCAATCATCCTGTCCTTCTACTTATCAGTTAGTTTAACTGTGCCCATCCTAGACATCTGCTAGTCCCAGATACTCCCCATCCCAGGTCCTGTTTTCCTATTTTATTTTTCTTACACTTTTTGTACTAAGGTCCTAAGGACCCAAGACTGTCTCAACTACCTTTAAGCAACCCCATTACAAAGCCATCAGACTTTACTTAGAACTGATTACATTTTGTGCTTTTGCATCTCCTTGTTTCATCTGGCATACTAACCTTTTCCCCCTTTGAATTTCTACCAGTGACTCTTTACCCTACAGAACCCAGCACAACCAACACAACACAATACACACAGAAGGCTGCATAGCTCCACCAGCACCCGGAAGTGCAGGCACTCAACCACGAGCAACCATGTCTGCGGAACTGAAGCAGCACTGCCTGCATTCGCTTCCACTGCCTCCCAGGGGCGGCTTCCTCACACGAAGCAAGACTCAAATGTGCACTGATAACGAAGGAAAAAAGCAAGAAAGACCTCAGTGTTCCTAAATGCCAGACTGGAAACCACAGCAGGATAAGACATGCTTCAAAAGCAGCTCCAGTATGTAGTATGTAGGGTGGCTACAAGGAAAACAGAGACTCCCTGTTCACAAGGAGTCACATGGAGAAGACAGGGGTAATGGGTACTCTCTCCAGGTTACTCCTAGAGAGATTCCAACTGGACACGAGAGGAAAATTTTCCACCATGAGAACAACCAGCTATTGGAATAACCTCTGAAGGGAAGTGGTGGACTCCCTAGCAGTGGACACTTTTAAGATTCAGCTAGACAGGGTGCTGAGCCATCTAGTCTAGGTCATGCTTTACTTAGGAAGGTTGGACCAGATTATCCTCAAGATCCCTTTCAACTGTGATTCTATGATTCAGCAAAGGCAATAACCTTGAAAGGGCTTCAGACTGGACAGTTAAGTAGCACTCACCTCTGCTGTCCCAGTTTAATATCCTTTGAATACAGCTGTGGTTGCCCACGTATTGCTAAAACTTGATCTGATTGTCCCATAGCTTCCTTGACAAATAAGCCCCATTTTTTCACTGCACATACAAGATACAGAGAGCTGTGACAAGTCTTCCTACTAACACAACCTGCTCACAGCAACTCATGAGGACACCAGCAGTGAGCTTCAGAGACTACCACAGAAGGCATGAAGGCACAGGCACATAGGTAATGGGGGTCAGGATCACTCCTGCAGTGGGACCTTCCACCAATCTTACTGTAGATACAGCATTCCTAACCACACTAAAATGACATTAGATATGCCACCAAGAACAGTTTGCCACTTTCATATATAAGATATATAATATATATATCATATAATATAAAGAAACAGTCAGACTCAGTGCTCTCTATACAGGAGGGATTTCCAGCCTCAGCCATCAGCTCTGGGGAAGGGACTACCCTCTTTTTGCCCAACAGAGAGCTACAGGTGTTGTTAGCGCTCCTCAGCACCAACAGGCAGATTATACACAATTCTACAGGAAAAAACAAAGCCAAACCAAAAAATACTCCCAGCAGAGCAGCTGCCCAAATTGCCACATAAATCTTGCTCACCATCACTAAGAGAAGCTCATTCAGGGCAGAAAGGAAAATACAGCTTACCATAAGGTACTCCGACACAAAGCTAGACAGGCATTTAAATTTACAGATGGTGCCTCTACACCTAGAACATCTCAGCTTCATTCTAGGAACCTGCATGCCCACATTTAGCAGGTACTGCAAGCAGGCAGTGCCCCAGACAAACAGCCAGTGCACAGACAGTACAGATGTGCCATGCCACCATGTGCCATGCCAACGCTCTGCCCCAACTCCTCCGTGGGGCTCTGGTCACAGAGCTGGAGCACCTTTCCTATGAAGACAGGCTGATAAAGTTGGAGGTGTTCAGCCTGGAAAAGTCTCCAGAGAGACCTTAGAGCACCTTCCAACACTTAAAGGGGCCAACAAGAAAGCTGGAGGGACAATTTACAAGGGCACATAGTGCCAGTACAACAGAGAATTACTTTAAGCTGTGAGAGGGGATTTTTAAATTAGACATTAAGAAAAAAAAACCCTCTTCTCTATGAGGGTGATAAGATAGCAGAATGGGTTGCCCAGAGAAGCTGTGGCTGCCCCACCCCTGGCAGTGTTCAAGGCAAGGTTGGCCGAGACTTGGAGCAATCTTGTCTAATGGAAAGTGTCCCTACCTGTGGCAAAGGGGTTGGAACCAGAAGGTCTTTAAGGTCCTCCCTTCCAGCCCAAACCATTCTATGATCTCCCTGCCCAAATGCTAGAGCTTCTGAAAGGAACTGCACTGCATGTGGGAAATGGCACACAACAAAGTCTCTAAGCAGGAGACTGGCTTAAACATTGCCTTGGTGTACACAACCTCTAAGAGAAATTAGAGGCTCTCTAAACATACACTTGTGTTTTTTTAACTCAAGCTCTGTCCCAGAATGCATGCTAAAAGCTGCTGCTGGCACCAGCAGGATAAACCAGAGCACAGAAGATGAAAGGGTAAAGAATGCAGTCCACAGTTGTGGCAAAGGGTGTACACAGAGTGCTGTGTAGGAAAAGAGGAGCCTACACTTAAAAAACCCTCACCTTTTGCAACTAGGTAATAAACTTGACTCTCTTCCAAGCTGAGATCAATAGCTTGTGATGGAAACTAAATTTTATTTTAATGAAAATTATAAGAGCAAACAGCATAAGAAGCAATGCAGTCAGAAATAAGCCATTCTGTCATCTTTCCATAACACGAAGATTTTGAGTCACCTTTATAAAGGCTCAGTGTACAGTGCTTTATTGCTGTGTGTCCTCTGACACTGTAAATCTGCATGTTAAAGCTTATCCTTAGTTTTGATACAGGCAATAAATGGCACCCTTTGGACCCAGGCCCTCAGTTCAAAGGTGGGCTGAGCCCCTGAGAGGCTCTAGAACAAGCCCCAGCAGGAACAGGGAGCCCTTGACTGGCACGGGAGGAGTCAGTGGCATGCTGCCAGGGCAAGGAGTGGCTATCGAGTACAGCACGATCTGCCCAAAGAGTTAAATAACCCCGCAGGGAACACTGCTCATCCAAACAGCTGAGAAAGATTGACAGGGACATTAGCTCAAATTTCTAGCTATTAAAGGACTCCTGATAAGAAAAAATAGGCTTCAAACTCAAAGGAAACACAAGGAGGTGTGGGGGGAGGAGCCAGCCTATATGAAATGTAAACTACACAAAAGATTTCTCAGACATCATGCTTTCAGTTTCCAAAAGTTAAGAAAGTTAACACAAACCGTCGTCACAGTAGGAACTGTTCCTTCCTGCAGCGCATTACTTAACCAGCAATTCACAGTCACACTGACTTTGCTGTAAAGCAGCAATAGCTACTGCCTCAGGAAATTCCCACTCCAGAGTCCAGGTTCAGGGAGGACCTGGCCTCAGTGAGGTCCCAAGCTGAATCTCACAATCAAGAGACTTTGGACCTCCTGCCTCATGGACAAGGGCTCCACTTTGTCAACTAACACACTTGCTAAATGCAGGATTCTTCTGCTTCACTTTCAGACCGACATTTGAAAACCAAAAAGCATACAAAGTGCAATTTACATCCTGATTTTTGAAGAAGTAATTTCAACACCCATCTTCAGTAGATGCTTCTGAATATCATGCCTCACACAACAAACATCTGCCACACCACAGTTCTCATTAGGCTGACATGAATCCTAGGAGTGACTTGCCTTTCTATTTTCCCGTAATGCCTACTCAGGTAGCTGCAAGACCATCAGCTGGACCTTATCTTGAGTTGTGTAACCCACTCCGACCTGAGGGGGCCAGGTGACTAAAAGGCAAGTACTGCAACCGCTGTCATTTCTGTACTTTCTAAGTAATAAGATATCGAGTTTATTTAAGCAACACATGGCCAGAGTGGGTGAAAGAATGCAAGGAATCAGTGAAGAGGGAAGGAGGGGTTATGGTGGGAAATTCAGATGCAAAATTGTGAGGCAGAGATCAAAGATGACTACTTTAGCAAAAGTGAAGAGACAGATGGATACAAACTGTAGAGCTTAGCAATAGGAGTGTGTGACGCCCTGTATGCTGCCATCAGATATGGTGTATGAGACGTAAAACCTGTTAAATTAAGAGAAGAAATCCAATCTGTTAAGTTGTATATCTGTGTGCTTTATGAGGCCATTACCATGGTATCTGGGTGCTTCACATTCCATTTTAAATGAACACATCTAATAAAGTGAGTCACTCAATGGCAGACTTAAAAATAGAAAACTTACAATCATCACCACTACAGTTTGCATAATCTGCCATTGGTGCAGTAGCATTGTATAATTTGATCTGCCTCATTCCTTCCAAAAGCTTCTTGGGTAGGTGTTGAATGATGACAGCCCCAGACCAATGTCCCTTCAGGCTGCCGGGAGAGTTTCACACCACCTCTGCTTCTCCCAACAGCTTAAGTTGCTACCCTCAGCTCCCTCTAATTCACCTTTTGATCCTTCTTGAAGGACTACTTAAAAGGTGGCTACTGACACCACACATAACAGCAGTAAAACAGGCCACAATTAGGGTTCTCACTGTGGGTAACTCAAGCATTTAAATCTGTACTAATCTGAGAGCACAGGTTACTGGCAGTTTGCAGGGTGTGCCAATGCAGGAAGCAGCCAAACAACAAGAAAAAGGGGATGTAATCAAAAAATAATCCTATCAGCACCCCCCTTGACAAGATCATCTACCAGCTGTCTCTCAGTTGCTTTTTAAACTGGAGTGATTAACACCGCATTACATAGGATGCCAGACCATACTAACTCAAGTGTCCTAAAAGCAAGTGATAAAAGCTTAAACCAACCCAAGAGAAGATGCTTCCCCTGCAGCACTCCTAACAGTAATCAAGCATCTCTCCTCAGCTGACATGGGCCTGGTCTTCTGGAGTGCACTGTGCCACTTCTAACCAACACAGTAACTACAGCAAACAAGAGAACAAAGCAGCACGCCTTGAAGGGCAACCAGAGCTCATTATCTACCTCACCAGCAGAGGTCTGGGCCACTGACTCATGCACTCATGGCTTCTACCTGTAACTTCTGTAAGCCATATCTATAATGAAGCTGCACACTATGGAAGAGTTCCAATGGGTACAAAACATGACAGAGGCCACCCTCCAGATCTTCTCCTAAAGCCTCTGATGGCTACTTCAGGTTCTTAAATACAAGTTACAATACTTTTAGTTAAGGAATTATCCAAGAACTATCTCGTCAACCAAGCACAGAAACATAACCTACAATACCTAGACAGCTCACAGGGTTACAAGTCCCTCACAGCCACAGACCACACCACAAAATTGTAAGTTCTTATACACCAAATTAAAACCTAAAAACACCACAGTTCACCCTGCACTAATCAGCGGGAGCAAAGCAGCAGTATACCATATGGAGAAAATCCCTCCCATGTACTATCCCTCCTCCAGTACTGGCAATAAGCTTGACTACCAAGGCCAAAAGTAGTTGCAGCACCTGTCATGCAGAAAAATAAAGCAAAAAAAAAAAAAAAAAAAAAAAAAAGGCATAGTGTCCTCATCACTTCTCTTGGTTCCCACTGTTTCAAGCTACTTAATTTCCTTTTTGTGCTCAGGTACCAAGATTTTCCCACCCAGCATTACAGTACCCCAGCTGCTTTAAGCTCCATCCTACAAGCAGCTTCTCTTTCCAGTATTTATGTTTTTAACCTAACCACTTCTTTTTCTTCTGTTTTGTTACCCTCCTACCAAAAAAATGTCTTACAGATCACGAGAGGAAGAGTCTGATTTGCAAATCTTTACTGGGTTTTCAGACAGCAATAACCTTGCCAGTGAAAGCAGTGTGTTTCAAACAAAAAGGCAAACCCTACAGACAGTGATGGCTGCAATCCCCACCACTTTACCCAGGAACTAACAGGAATACAAAGAAACAGCGAGGTCATGAGTATATTGAGCTTTCCCACCATATGAACATCATAAGTATCTATCAAATTTCATGCTAAAATTACTTAAATTCCTTCCTGCCCTGTTGAAAGATAGCTTCAAGATTTGTCATCCAAGGAGCGGAAAACCCAGCCTCTGGCCTGATTACTGACTAAATGTACAGAGTATGATTTCCATACTTTTCTGTTCTTGTGCCACTGTAACTTAAACAGTTCAAATACTCACTCTTGCTTTCTCTATTAGTGGGGGGCCAGATCAGCCATAAACCCTACCCCACACACAATAACAACAACTTGCAAATCCTATAGAATCATAGAACAGTTAGGGTTAGAAAGGACCTTAAGATCATCTAGTTCCAACCCCCCTGCCATGGGCAGGGACACCTCACACTAAACCATGCCATCCAAGGCTCTGCCCAACCTGGCCTTGAACACCACCAGCGATGGAGCATTCACAACTTCCCTGGGCAACCCATTCCAGTGCCTCACTACCCTTACAGTAAAGAATTTCTTCCTCATATCCAATCTAAACCTCCCCTGTTTAAGTTTAAACCCATTACTCCTTGTCCTCTCACTACACTCCCTAATGAAGAGTCCCTCCCCAGCATCCTTGTAGGCCCCCCTCAGATATTGGAAGGCTGCTATGAGGTCTCCACACAGCCTTCTCTTCTCCAAGCTGAACAGCCCCAACTTTCTCAGCCTGTCTTCAGATGGGAGGTGTTCCAGCCCTCTAATCATCCTCATGGCCCTCCCCTGGACATGTTCCAACAGTTCCATGTCCTTTTGATGTTGAGGACACCAGAACTGCACACAATACTCCAAGGGAGGTCTTCCAAGAGCAGAGTAGAAGAGCAGGATCACCTCCCTCGACCTGCTGGTCACGCTCCTTTTGATGCAGCCCAGGATACAGTTGGCTTTCTGGGCTGCAAGCGCACACTGAAGATGGCTCATGTCAACTTTCTCATCAACCAACACCCCCAAGTCCTTCTCTGCAGGGCTGCTCTGAATCTCCTCTCTGCCCAACCTATAGCTGTGCCTGGGATTGCTCCAACCCAGGTGGAGGACCCTGCACTTGGCATGATTAAACTTCATGAGGTTGGCATCAGCCCACCTCACAAGTGTGTCAAGGTCCCTCTGGATGGCATTCCTTCCCTCCAATGTATCAACCGAACCACACAGCTTGGTGTCATCAGCAAACTTGCTGAGGGCACACTCAATCCCACTGTCCATGTCACTGACAAAGATGATGAACAAGACCGGTCCCAACACCGATCCCTGAGGGACACCACTTGTTACTGGTCTCCAGTTGGACATTGAGCCATTGACCACAACTCTTTGAATACGGCCATCCAGCCAGTTCTTTATCCACCGAGTGGTCCACCTATCAAATTGATGTCTCTCCAATTTAGAGACAAGTATGTCATGCGGGCCAGTGTTGAACGCTTTGCACAAGTCCAGGTGGACTATAAACCAATCTATAAGCCAATCACTGTAATTAGACAGAAATGTTCTTGTTAAAACCCAGTTAATTTACAGATGTTCACCCTTTCTTCTGATATTCTTCATTCCCCTTGTATTTAATGTGGATATTTTACTAGACAGTCTACCAACACAGCTCGATCCTAATACTGAACTATATCCACCGCTTTCTTTCCCACCTTTGTCAAACACTAAAGAAGAAAGAATTTGAAAATAGTTTGCTTATTACAAGACTGGACATAGATCTGCACATACAAACAGGTACCTGCTCAAAAAATAGCTACACATTAGGCGGTTACTTAGGCGTGTCCAGGAAGTAGCCTGGTTTTATTCACCAGAACAAAGACTGAGACCTGATAGTACACATACACAAATCTAATCCCAGAGGAGGGGCATGCTTTCAGTAACATTTCAAAATCAGAAACAACCCTTGGTTTGAGAAACACGTTGCTAAGCAAAGGGTGGCACAGCTCAAGACTTTGTACCTGGAGAGAGCAGAGAAACAACAACCTGGGCAGGCTCCATCAGCAAGCAGCAGTATCTGGAGATAACGTGGAGCAAGTGCATCTGGAAACCCCTTTGAAAGTTACTTGAGAACCTGGCTCAAAGTTACGTCGGGATACAGAATGCTTCTAGAAGCAATACCCTGATACTGTAAGAGTTTTGATTACAAATTGTTTGTTCATTATGTAATAATAACTGCTTTCTAAAGTAACGCTTTTTGGAAGAAACAGGCTGTATCTACATTAGCAAGATCTGTGGCACAGCTGCAGTGGACCTCTAGAGCAAATGACTGTTGCTGAGACTGCAGGCTCCACGGTGTCCATGTTTTCTGCATCACTTACCATCAAGCAGCTACAGCCTGGACTGACAAATACTCATGGAGCAGCTGAAGCGCACAAGACCTTCCTTCTTTAAAAGGTGAGCAGTTTCCCATTTCCTGCTTCAGTCCTTTTTTCAGCCCCTAATTTTTATTTTGTGTTAAGTTTCCTTCTTTACCCAGCACTTGGCTTGTTGGCTGCTTCCCACCCTCCTGAGCATGCCCACAAGGAAGAGGACAGGCAGGCACCCAGTCAGTCATGGGTACAGCTATCCTTACCCTTCTGGAGGCAGAGGGCTGCAGTCCCACTCACACCCATGAGCTCCCATCAGAGGCAGCGGGCACACCCACAGCGATAAAAATAATCCCTGAAAAAACGCAGGCTCACACTAAAGCCAAAGGTCAAACAACATACAGTAGATTAACTAAATTATACAACTAGGCTATCAGACCTCAGGTTGAAACTGGGTGCAGCATAGGCCTGTATATTTTAGAAAAGGTAAAATAATTCTCCAAGTCCTCTTCTCCAGCATGTAAACAAGCACTGCCATAAAAGTAAGCTGTTGCTTAACAGAGCTACTTGCAAATGCAAACCGTTCTTTTGAAATCCTTGGGATATTTCCATGTGAAAGTAGAAAGTAACTATTGCAAACTGACTGTGGAAAAGGAACATTTCTTTTAAATATTTGCTAAAGCTTACAGAGACTTGAGAGAAGACAAAAGAGGGAGCAGAAAGGAACCTGCATGAGCTTTCATTTGGAAAAGTGGTTTGCTTTAATGGCCTTTGAACCTACCACATCCATTCAGCTTTCCAAATTTCTGTTAGTGACAAATTACCAGGTAAAAATGGATTTCTTGAGAAAATATTACATTATGTAAAACAGGCCTAGGTCACAAAGTTATTATTACTATGCTCCTGCACATGCATAGATATGCACACACATAATTAAGCAAAACAAAGTGTATAACCGTATATACACAAAGTTACACTATAAGTTGGACAGAAGGTTGTGTATAATTTTTCATGCACGTGTGCCTAGTCAAAACTTTCATCCAAAGTTAAACTAAGTAAAATTGGTAAACATATGACATTAATTATATTCTAATTATTGCTACTTTTAGAAGAGACAATACTGGATTTTGCCTTAGCTATCAAGCCTTAGAGATCTTGAAATATCAGACTGCATCTTTACTAGATGACTGTCAGTCGCTGCTCATCACTAAACACTTCTGAGGAAGTAGCAGTCATTGCTCAAAGAGATCCGAGTGCAGAAGCAGACTCCAAACACGAAGAATGAAAACAAGATATAGAGAAGTCTAGCCACGACCCCGAGGCCCACTAAAAGCCAAATGCAAGCATCTGTAGCAGTAACAGACTCATGCAACTGCAGTGCTCCAGGCTTTCAACAGAAAGCAGTTCTTACCTCTGCAGCTGTCCTGTGAGTAGCTGGGAATCCACTGCAACTGAGCAAGGGTGGAGATGTGCTCCTGCCACCACTCCTGATACAGTTCAATGCCTTTGCCCCTCAAGAAAGCCCTGCACAGCTGCAGCAGGTACAGCTCCCTGATATGAGGGCCTCTCACCACAATGTAGAGGTGAGGGGAGGTATCAAGGAGCAGGGTAGAGAGGGAAAATGCAACTCTCAGAGTGGAGAGGAGAACCCTTGCTTCCCAGCAACAGGTGGAAGAGAGCTCTCTTTCAACGCACCTGCACTACCAGTTTACAGTAAACAGCAGAGTAAGTTCCACAGGTAATAAGTGGCTGTTTTACACCCAGGGTCTCCACATACACACGTTTATATTTTTTCCTATAGTCATGGTCTTAAAACGCTTACTGAAGTGGTAAGAATGCAAAAAAGTTTAGGGCTTACTTGTTAAGGCTGATATGCTCTCATCCAGAAATGGTCCCCTGAATATGTTCAATGTGAGAAGTAAGGTCATTTTCCAAAGTTCAGAATAACTACAGCTACGCTATTCCTTGCCAAGAATTCACTTTTTCTTTTTTTAATAATAGGAGACATTGTAATCTACCAGGTCTAAGAAATAAAATCTAGTTGATGAGTTCTGCAAACCTGTTTGTTATATGTAGATACCCACAAAAGTGCAAATAGACACCGGGGCTGTGCCTCCATGTCCGAGGACACTGATGGAGCTCGGCCCCTGCGCAGGGTGACAACGCACAGGCAAGCGGGACAGCTGCCAAGGACTTCGTACCACTTCCATGAAACAACCACACAATCCAGTTTTTTATTATTCTTTCCACCCAAAAGATTAAAAACAGGAAGAGGGGGCTGGAAGCCCTTGGCAACATAAGCTCCTACTGTGCATTGCAAAACTAAGATCTGGAGAAGCAAAAAGACGGTAATGATGCGATTTATAATAAAGGGAACTTTACGGTTTAACCCTCGGTTACCACACGTGTCCGGTACGGACCGCGAACAGAAAAACCCTCCCTGCCGGGGCTCCCGCACAGCCAGCCCCGAGGCGGTGACCAGGTGCAAGAACTCCACTCCGCTCCCCTCCCGCTGTCGAACCCCCGCCGCCAGACCCGACCGCCACTTACTGCAGGAGCCCAGGTAAGCCCGCGTCTTTCTCCGGGCTGCAGTGGGGAAGCCGGCCGGCTCCCTGCGCGCCTCCTCCGCCCGCGGCACGCCTCGCCGCCGGCAGCTCACCGCCCCCGCCTCGCTCCGCCCTCACGCCAACGGTACCTCCCCGCCCTGCCCGCCGCCTGGCCCGGACGGCTGACCGCAGCCTGGCCTTGCGGCAGGCCTGATCGCCGCAAGAAACAGAACGCGCGCTAGGCCCCACCGCCCGGGGCCTGTTCCCGCCTCGCGCTCCGGCGCTGAAGAGAACGGCGCGGAGCTCGGCCCCTCCTTCTGCTGGGCGGGCGCGGCTCCGGCGCCGGCTCCGGTGGGCATTGGGCGTTGGGGCTGTTCGCCCTTGCCTTTCAGCCGGGAACTCGTATTTGAATGAGCTGATGATCATCTTCGTTTCTGAGGCATTCTGGTGGTGGTTCGCTTTCGGGTCACCAGAGGTTTCTTCCTTATGGGGAACAGATCAATTATATTAATATATATTAATGCCCATTTATTTACTGTAGATCCTTCCCTGCCTGCATAGTGGGTGTGAACAGTGCAGCAGAGAGAGGATCTCTTGATCTGTAGTAGAGCTGTAATAGTCATCTGGGTGATTCACAGAGGAAATCCTAGACCAGAAAAATGCTAAATCTCTGAGGATGCTCATTTGAAAGAAAAAAAAAAATATGCTGTGCATAACGGATGCATAGAAACTCTCGTATCTTTCAGTTGTCCTCTCCAGCGGACATGCTGTGGCAGTGTGGCATGAAGATGGTTGAGAAACAACATTTCAGTGTCTTATACATCTGCTAGCTCTTTTACTTCAGCTGAAGCTTCTCATGAGACCCTGCTGAGCTCCCGATTTCTACCAGACTTAGCAGAAGCACAGTTTAGCAGCTAATCCAGGTCCTCAGAGAAGCCAGAGTTTCCACCTGCAGACAGGCTGCACAGCAGGCCCTCAGGAGCCTACCACAGGGTGACACTTGCCCTGTGACAGAGAGGGAACTTTGGAGCACAAGTGCTGGAATGAGGTGAATCTCAGTTTAGTTTTGCAGCGTGGGGTATGCAGGCTTTTTTTTCCTCTATTGACGGCTTCCTGAGCTGAAAGCTTCACAATTCTTTACCTCTCCAAAACAGCAGATTTCCAGTCGTGAGCATCCCTAGGCACTTGTGTAAGGCTTGTAAATTGCTGATGGGGTGATACCTTGAGGCATTTTATCAGGCTGAGAGAGCTGGGGTTGGGGTCACTCCAGGGAGATCCTTAAAGCAGCCTTCCAGTGCCTACTGGGGCCAACAAGAAAGCTGGAGAGGGGCTTTTTACAAGGGCAGGTAGTGATAGACAAGGGTGAATGGCTTTAAACTGACAAGAATAGAGATCTTGATTAGATATCAGGAAGAACTGTTTTCCAGTGAGGCACTGGCACAGGCTGCCCAGAGAGGCTGCAGCTGCCCTGTCCCTGGCAGTGCTCAAGGCCAGGTTGGATGAGGCTTTGAGCAACCTGGTCTAGTGGAAGGTGTCCCTGCCTGTGGCAGGGGGCTTGGAACTGGATGATCTTTAAGGTCTCTTCCAAACCAAACCAGTCTGTGATTCTATGATTTTTTTTATCCCCTCGTTCTTCTTTCTGTTCTGTGATACCAAGTGACAAGACTTGGAAGAGCTGATACTAAGAGTCATGGTCTCTAATGGTCGTCTTTGTTTCTCATCCTTGTTCCCATGCTCCAGGGTCCCAAGGATACAACTGGCAAATATAGCTATGTGTTTTTTTGGGAATCATCTGGAGATTCCTGCCTGTTGCTTCTTTTGCAGTGAGAGAGTGAGACACACATTAGTGGTAAGCCAGGATCTCCCTCGTCCAAAACTCAGTGTTAAAGTTTTAGCTGTGGCTTTTTTCCATGCAACTTTACATTATTAGTACACTGCAGTTGTGGTTCCTCAAGAGTTTGGGATCTCCTTTTCCATGAAGGGAAAAAACACAAGCGGATCGTATGACTGTTTATACCCGTAAACCCATCACAGGTCTGGCTGTGCCCACATACTGCTGTATCGGTTGCCTGTTGCAGTTGGTGTCACACATGCAGGGCCCCTCCACACCCCTTACACTGTATTCCCTGTGGTTCTCTGCTTTCCAGGCACACACGGATCCGCAGTGTCCCTAACTGTGCTTCTTGGCTGTCTCCCAGAAACTGCTTTTATTGCTGTTCTTCTGTGCTTACTGTTTAGTCAATGTGCTTTATAGGCAGCATGAGACGTGTTTTCTATCAGGCACAGTAAAAAGACCTGCTGCTGCCATGAAAGATGGGCCACACCTCCCTCCCACAGTGTCCTTCTGGCATGCTCCCTGTTCCTGTCAGCCACTGAAATGTCAGCAACAGGTCCCATCTGGGGAGGCCATAGGAACCTAATCCCTCCCTCCTGGATCAGATATAAGGAGATGAGCTAAACTGGATGCTGCAATAGCAAGGTATGGCTATCAATTCTCTAGGTAGCATTTAAAGTCAGTGAACAACTGCAAGGGTTGGATTTCAGAAGTTTTGCAAAGTAAGTGATATTCAGGCCCCCAGTGCTGGAAGCAGTTTTTATCCCAGGCACATGGCAGTGCTCTTATAAGGAAATAAGGTCTTTAGTGGCAGCTGGAATTAGCGTACTCAACACATACTCAGGCTTAGAATCTACAGGAGTACCTCAGCTGTACAGAATAAATGGACAGTGAAAGGAAAAGGCCCAAAAGTGGATTCATTGTTTTTTGGGGGTATGGTTTGGTTGGGTTTCAGGAGGTTTTTTTGGTTGGGCTTTTTATTGGGGTTTTTTTGTGTGTGTGTTTTTTATTTGTTTGGTTTGGGTTTTTTTAGAGTGGGAGAGAGGAAGAAGAGTATTTGGACTAGGAAAAAAATGGATTTAAATGCAATTTGTGCTGAATAATTTCAGCATAATCCAACACATACACATTCTAGGTGTGAATACCTACCCCATATATGTGTGTACTAACATGACACTAAATGTTGTTATTTCATCTGTCTCTAACAAATATTCAAAACATCAACACAAATTTGTTACCCTCCCACCCCTCAGGGTTGTGTCTACCCAGATGTGGCTGCATTGTCAGTATCAATTTACGATAATTTTTGATTGATTCAAAACAAGGCAGAGTATAAGTGTAAAATGTGTATACATCCAGTTCCCAAGTAAACATATTCTGCACCCCAGCACTTCTGTGTTTCATGAACTCTTCCAAGCCAGGAAAATCTTAAAGGATAGTAAAAAATGTGAGTGCCATACTGCTCTTCTCGTAAAATGTAAATCCAAGAATGACTGAAAACTTTTACAAGGATCACATTTTTCTAGCAATCTCCCTTTCCAGGAGTTATTTGTTACCTGTTCATATGTTCAGGTACCCCCAAGCAAGGGATGGACTGTTCTTTCCTTCTTTTATTAGGCTTTTTTAACTGCCATTGTCTTTTTATCTTAGTTACTTTTCCAGCTGGGTTTTTAACTTAGTTACTGTTTGGTAAAGGTTGCTCTTCATAAGTTTGAATAATGACAGATTTTGACAACATTAAGCAAAAAATTTAGATACCTATAAGTATCACAGAATTCATCTCTCTTGAGTCTGTTTTTTTATTTAATGTCTAGATGAAAATATTACCTTCTAAGTCTCCGTGCATGTGGCTTGGTCCTTGGGACACGAGCCAAGATAAGAATTTTAGGTGCCCGAAATCATGTGCTCAGCAGGTGTAAATTGTGTTCAGGGAGAGTTCACGTTTTGTCCTTAACCCCGGAGGCAGTTTCTCTTCATTAGCAAGGGAGATGGAGAAAAAGATTATCACCGTTGCCTGACTATATGCCAGTGTTACGTATCATAAGAAGAAAATCTGTTCGTATGTTCACAAATATGTTTTTCCTAATCTGTCTTCTGGAAAAAGTCTTTGGGAGGAGCAAGGGATAATAATGGCAGGAGGCTTGAAATGAAGCGACAGAAACAGAAGCAGAATTTCTCTACAGAGATTTTTTCAAGCAGGACCTGCAGTAGGTCTTCCCATTAGAAAATAAAAGTACCTAGTCATGGCCATGGTTAAACATTAAGAAGTATTCCCATCTCTGGCTGCTGGTGTCCGGTATCATTCAGAAATACAACTGTAGTACATCACGCAAGATACTCAGTTTGCTGGCTGAGCCGAGCTGGTGTTGAGTCATTTTCCCCCTACCCTGCAACAAATTAAAACATCCACGGTGTTTGTGTGCACGTGTGTATCTGAAAAGAGAAAGTGGCTCATTTTTCTATTAAAACGAATGTGTTACCATCATAATTATGTCTTATGGTTTGTTGTTATATAAAGATAACACATCAGGGCTGAGTCACAGAAACAAATGCAAAAAACTGCAGTCTTAATAAGGTAACGGGTCACATTCACTGTTGTAGAACAAATGCAATAATTAATTGCCCTCTCCCTGCAGTGGTAGCACAAGCAACTTAACTACTGGAGAGCCAGGCAGTGAAAAGGAGCCATGTGAAGTATCCATATTCTTCTGGGGCAAACAGCTGAGGTAGGTCTAACAGAGAACATGAATTTCACTGGGAGAGAGAGAAAAGAAAGACAGTATCTTACAGAAAGCAAGACTGCTTGAACTATTCAAGAGTATTTATTTTCTGTTGTTTTAAGATTTTGTTGTTGCAGGAAGTATGAAAAACATGATTTATTTTGTCTTCATTTGTGGCAGAGTGAGAGATTATATTCAGAAAATAGAAAACAAAAAGCTTTTTGGAATTCATGCTGTATTATTTTTTTCTCTCAGACAGTGACAGGCCAGAATCAGCCCATGTGAAAATACACTTTTTATCCAGGTATGCTCTCCATTGAATTGTTTAAGGAAAAGCTTAGAAAACTTGTTCAAAGATATATGCAATCGCTTTGAAATCCTTCGCCTATATTCTGGTACATAATGAATAGGCAGGATTTGAGGCTCTTGTTCCAATGCCTGTTTCACTAGCATTGCTTCCCTGATAGCTTTTGTTTGTCACCATTTGAACAGTACCCGGGACAAACATTTTCAGGGTGTACACAGGTTTATAAGGAATTTATGCAGATTGCCAGCAACATAATCAATAGTTGGGTTGGGAGAAGTTACTTTAAATAACCACATATATCATTGTCAGTTTGAGTTTGGTGACCTTTTGTAATCCAGAACTGTTCAGTTGAAAACGAAGGGATATAGGAAAATCCGTAAGTTCCCACTTGGCTGATACCTGAAACAAATCAGCATTACTAGATGTAAATGACTTCGCTTGGTGTCCAAGCCTGTGGGTCGGGTATTGTGCCCTGGCTTCCTCTTAGCACTATTTTTGACCATGCCAGCCATACTGCAGCTTCTCCAGAATTTAAAATTGTCATAGCTCATCTGCAGACATATTTTTCCCTGCAGATTTAAATAATTAATTGGGACGTGCCTAGTGGGTCTTGAGATAAACTTAAAAGAGGCAGCAGATATGTGTGACCAAGTGACCTTTTGCTGTCCTGCTCGTCCTTGTGCTCTCACTGTGCTCAAAGGGACGCTGTCAAAATTGCTAGGCCTTAAAACTTTAACCAGCACTGACAAGTTGTTCTACATTATAAGTCTTACCTAAAAGATTACCACGGTTGTTTTGTTTGTTTTGTTTCAACAATCTTTGCTGAAGGCTCTGCAATATGTATTCATTTGTCCTTTTGGGTAGGTGGATATTTTTAAATGCCTGGCTTATTCCGTGACTTGTTAAAATCAAGTTGATGTGCGTGTACTCCACTCAGTGGAGAACTCGCCAGGGATGGTACAGTTTTTCTGCATTCTGGAAGCAGAGACAAGAGTACACTTTGTGAGCTGTTACTGAAGAGGACTTAGAAGCCATTTTGAAAGGCCTGAAGTTATCCTTCATTATTTTGGGGGCCAGTAAGAAGTCTTGGCTAGATGTGTGTGTTAGTTAAGCATGAGAAACCAATGACTAGGCAGTTGGTTCTTACAAAGAAGTATGTTATGTTTCAGGCCAGCCTGAATTACTCCTCAGGCATTATTTCTAAGAAGATCTCCATTTCGTACAGCACATGAAGAGGTCCATCAGAGCAAACAGTACAGCTACATTTGTGGCATCACACTCTCTTGGTTTTATCTATCAGTACAAGGATTGATGCAACACCAGTTCTAAAGCAGGTGGCTGCACAGCTGCAACTGTAGCGCGTGACATGGAAACACGCGTTGGTGTGTGCTAGGGCAGAGGGAATGAGTGATATCAACTCACCCCACCCCAGGTAATCCACACCTGCAATTTTAAGTTGATTCGAGCTGTTTCACCACTGCCTATCTATCAGTCCCTACCTTGTTCCTACTGCAGCCACAGCAGCTGAACTTGGGATGTTTAAGGCTACAGGTCACCCTAAGCTAAAGCATCTGCCTCAGAGATACACAGCAGGGTCAACAGCAGACCTGGAGTTCCACGGCTTGGCTCTGCAGCAGCAAAGCCCATGAGAAGACACTGTGTCAAGCCTTAGGCAGAAGCATCAACGTACTAGTCCCTTTAAAGGAGACCCAGAATAGAGAAAAAATGTATTTGTCCCCTTCTAGGGGATAAAAAGGCCAAAGAAAATCCTTTTCCTTCTTCCTCTAACAAGTTTTGCCTTGTTTCTGGGGAACGTCTGTGGCATCTCCTTAGCTGCCTGAAAGACCAAAGGGGATGATGTCCCAAGTCCCTCACAAGGTAATCCCTCCCACCCATTCATCAGATACTGGGTGGAAATGTACAAAAGTACATTTTAAGCAATCTCACTAAAAAGTAGTTCCTTAGATGTGTAACCTTATATGAAGTTGGATTCTTGATGCCATTCGAGCCATCTTCTGAACTCTTACAATTACAGATATTTGATAGATGACAGTTAGAGACACATTTGTTTTTATGAAGTATTTGTACTTAAATTTCAGACAGTCATTTCACTGGATGGTCCTGCACTGCTCTGCTAGCTTTGCACAGAAAATTTCCTTCTGCACTGAGGTTTTTCAGGGAGCATTCTCCTAACCATTGTGATGATTAAGACAATGATGTCTGAAAGACTGTCTCACTGGAACAGGATGAAGATTCTTAATCAGCTGAACTGATCCTATGAAATTTTCATCAGTTCTGAGGCTCCAGACCAGCATTGTCAAATATTACAGGTCTCAACTCTCTCCTTCATTCAGCACTCTCCTACATAGGGTCATTTTAAAAGGGAAGCCAAGTACAAGCCTGTGTCATGAAGTTTGAAAAAGGGTTTACAGAGCATGTTCTAGAGCAACTTTTGAGCTCCTTGAGGCACATGAGTTGCTAAACTCCTCCTGATTTACACAGATCTCTGCAGTATGTCATCCAACGTCCACAGATATTCCAAGCAGATGCAAAAAGTGGTCTCATGGACATGGAAAACTGTTCTGAAATTATGAACTACAACTGCAAGAATGAGTTTTGTTTCTACCCTGGGAACAAGAGAGGCTTGCTAATAGTGCAAAGTTTGCTACTGTGGCAACCCTCTGCAAAATGATTCCCCAACAAGCAGCAGATCAGAAACACAGCATGTTTTGTGAATGACTCTGATCAGCCCAGGAGAGGCGGTCCAAGGACTTTTCTCTCTTACAGATTGCAGCTGGTTCTCATGTGGCCATGCAAAGACATCACCGATCCATCCCTGCCAGCTGACCTTTGCCTGCAGTGCCTCAACTCCCCAGAAATGAAAGAAGAGAGAATAGAAGTAGGAGAAGGGGGGAAACAAGTTGGTCAGTGGTTGCTATTACTTCAGCATGACTAACCTTCAGTTATTTTAAAATAGTGAATTAGAGTTATCTCAATATGAATGTTTTCTGCTTAACTGCTTTGGGATTTCTGGTTCTACGCTTGTCTGGGAAAACAGTTTTTTCAAGGCTGACAGATGCAACTGTAAGCAATAGCCTAAACAATAGTTATTATCTGAAGTATTTACTGGGTTTCCTCCTGCCAGTGGAAAGGAAGAAGTTGCAATTAAGCTAAGGGAAGGGAACTGTGGTGCCATTGTTGCGGGCCCATGTTGTTGTTCTGGGCTGGGGGTGACTGGGAAATACTGTCCCTGGTATCCAACTGGCTGGTGAACAAATTGCAGTCTTGACTCTCTTTCCAGATTCATTAAGAACACAAGATTTGCTCAGCTTCTGCTTTGTGTGTGCAGGAAAATTTCACCCTTTCCACAAACTGAATGTGTGGTTGGGAAGAGTTAGGTGACTGCTGCAGGACTGGTAAGCAGGCAGGAGACTCCGTAGGGAAGCTTTAGGTGTTAATGTATGTTCACACAGGAACCTGGAACATTATCTATAGTGCCAGATACAGATAGGTGTTTTCTTTTTCAGAAAACACCTCTTTTGCAATGATTGGTGGTGGGTGCCCATTCTGCCTGGAGTGTATCTTAAGCAGAGCTGTGCTTCTCATAAGCACATCTTAATGAATGTGAAACACTTAATGTTGCTTTTCCTTAAACAATTTGGTGTGGTTGTTTGTGGGAGCGCCACCAAGAGAAACTAAATGTCAAGACTGTGCACAATTTATATTAGGACATGGCATCACTGTATTGCAGTGCAAGTGGTGGAGTTCTCTGGATATCACTGCACAAATTTACGCTGCACTGGAATGTCAGGATCCGCAGAGCTGCATCAATTGACACACCAAAGAGACCAAAGTTCAGGCACTTAAAGGTGAGGATTCCTCTATCAGTAGATCACATATGCTGAGCCTCTAAACCCATGACTGGCACAGTCCTGGTATGGAAAAGGAATAAAAATACACCTTGGGCGACTTGGTCTCAAAGCTTTTAAATGTAAAGAATTATAGGAAGGGACACAGAGATAATACAAGGATAGGGCAGCCATATGAGGAAATGTTGAGAGAGCTTGGCTTGTTCAGCTTTGAGAAAAGAAAGCCTAGGGGAGACCTTATGACCATGTTCCACTATTTAAAGGGTGCCTACCAAGAAAATGGAGACTCCCTTTTTACAAGGAGTCATATGGAAAAGAGCGGGGTAATGGGTACAGGTTACTCCTGGGGTGGTTCTGGATGGACACAAGAGGAAAATTTTTCACACTGAAAACAAGCAGCCATTGGAATAATCTCCAGCATTAGACACTTCAGATGCGGCTCGATAGGGTGCTGGGCCATGTACTCTAGATCATGCTTTGCCTAGAAGGGTTAGACTAGATGTTCCTAGTTCCCCTCTAACCCGGGATTCTGTGATTCTATGATGGGTGTATTATGCAGTTTCCTAGGGGTTTTTAATGCTTTACAAGAATAAAGTAGATAGACACTGCTCACTTTCTGAGAAACTTTTTGGACGATCGATTGGGTTATGCAGGGGGCCCCCAGAAACACCTTCATGTCGTGCATTGGTGGTTCAGTGGTAGAATTCTCGCCTGCCACGCGGGAGGCCCGGGTTCGATTCCCGGCCAATGCAGCTTACTTTTAGTTTCATTTTTTTTTTTTTTTTTTCGGTTTGTGTTTGGCAGAAATCCCACTGCAGCGGGAGCCCACAGCGCTTTCCTTTCGTTTTCCTTCGGGATTCCCGACCGGGAAGAGGCGCCGCCGTTTTCTTCCTTCGGGGAGAAGGGTCGGGAAAAAAAAAAAAAAGAGAGAAGGAAAAAGGAGCCTCTGGAGATGCCGGGGATTGAACCCGGGACCTCACACATGCGAAGCGCGCGCTCTACCACTGAGCTACATCCCCGGCTGCAAAACGTTTTTGCTGGGCACTATCAGAGGTAGGCAGCCCTACTGCCCCTTCTTCCCCCAGTCACCCACCCGCCGATGTTCCCCTTCTCTATAGCTGCCTCCAGCGTTTCAGGGCTCCCCCAGCACCGCGCGTGGCCGTGGAATAGAGCGACCAGCAGCGCGGAGCGGGCCCCGAACGCTGCACAAGCCCCGCCCTCGCTGGAGGGGGACTACCTGCCGGAAAAGGCCGTTCCCTCCCCTCAGTCCGCGTTTTAATGTCTGCGTTCGTCGTCTACTTTTGCCCTCCTCCTCTGCCTCTGCCTCTCGGGGCCTGACCAGTGTCTGTCCCCCAAACTGCCTTCGGGACCTCCGGAGGCTTCAAAGGGACCGGAGTACGCAGCTAAGAGGGAAGACCCTGAAAACCTGCCTAACCTGCCTGCTTCTTCAGTGCATTTTCCTTAATCTCGGATTTTTCTAACAAATCTAAGCTTCTAAACTGCCCAGTAGGAGAGTACTTACTGTGACACAAAATGCACCTTTTCTAGGATATTCTTCCCATCTAAGTATGGACTTGGCAGGTGTAGAGGCCTGATACTCAAGGAAAAACAGCCCAGACAGGTTCTCTTGGTTGCATTACCCCAGTAAAACCAGCAACTTCCACTAGCTTTATTGGGAACTACCTGGTCCTGCTCTCCACATTTATTTTCAGAATGTAAGCACAATCTCCATGAGATGTGCTGCTCTCCCTTCAGAATGTTTCTATGCCGTAACACAATACTATAGTGTGTTTGATGTCCACTCTTACAAGAAGGTGCCACAAGCAACTGTATCTGTTTCAGGGGACCTAAGGCAAGGAGGACCCTTCACCAGTGAGTGTAGTTCCTCTCATGTACCCTGTCTAGACATTCATGACCTCAGCAACTCATGGATTTCCATCCTGTCAGGAAGCAGCATTTAACAGCTTGACTTTCTTCAAAACAGATTTTTAGCAGCAGCTTTTGAGGAGTTACTGAATTTGATTTTCATAATTAACACAACACACAAACTGTTTGATTTGTCTGTTAAGACTGAGCACAGAATAGCAGCGGCTCCTAACGAGGCTGAGCCAAGGGTGCAGGGCAGATTAATACCAACCGCCGCAATAAAAACACAAAGCAATTTAAAACCTTCTCTTCCTTTTTTCCTCTTTTTGTTTACCTTTCTGTAGACCTCAGAATAGTAGAAAATGAATAATACAGATATTACTATGCCTTTATGGCTTTCTCGGCTGTGATGGACAGTCAGTCCAATTGTGAAACTTCCCATGTGGAAGGTGGATCAAGGCAGAGCACATTCAAGCTGCTGAGAAGAGCAGCTATGAATCCAAAGCATATCACAGAGTATTTAATTACTATCCCCGTGGAACCAATACAAGAGCTTATGTGCTGCCTATATTAAAGTGAAACAACGCTTCTATTGCAGCTAGATCTAAATATCCCCTGGACCATCAGCTACCTGATACAGAATAAATTGAATTATTCAAGCAAGACTCAACAGGTGGATGCTATGGGAGAAAATAAGATGGCTCACAGTGAGCTGTAAAGTAAAAAATGACCCACAGATGGCTATAAATCTACTCTATGATAAGGCCAAGCCTACCACAAGTGCACATTCTTTGAACCTGAGGACAAAGAAATGGACCCCTGTTGGTTCTGGACAGTGGCAATACAGCTCCCAGTGCTGCCACATGCACATCTCATGATCCTTCAACTGTTGCCCACAGCTGAGGTCTTGCCCAGATGCCTAGAGGCAGCCCCGGTTTCAGGAAACACTCTTCTCTTGTGCCCAGCAGTTTTCAATGCTATGGGATGCAGGGCATAAGTTGGACATTCAGCTTTCTCCAGAGCTCCCTCAGAAGACTACATTCACGTCTTTGTGTTTGGGTTTCTGTGCTGACATCAGGGAAAAACAATGTCACTGTTATCTGGCAGCTCCTCCGCATTCCTTGGTGGAATTAACTCATTCCTTACCTCAAAACTCAGGCCTTTCAGGGAGGCCTGCCTCATCCCCAGGGTGTTTTCATTGAATCTGCTCATGTTTTTGCATTTTTCATTGATTTTCATTAGATAAATGCTTAAACTCACTCTGTATTTTCCAAAAGAATTTTTCTCCAAGCTAATGGATTTCTGAAGTCCAGCCTGAAAAGAGTTCCATTTCAAACTGACCTCATGTATGCACTGCGTACTGATCACAGTGACATTCTGAACAGACATAGGCATTTCTACATTTCTTTCTGATACAGGTTTCTAACACTGCACTTCTTCCCAGGATTAAATGTTTGCACTCAAAATTCCTTCTTAAAATAGGCACTCTCATTCAATAAAATACAGCAGCAAAGCATAGCAGTATAAACCAAACATGAGGAGTATTCATTTCCCGAATGCAGCCCAGCCACAGGCATTCGCTGCCCTGCGGCATCCCAAATCCCTCTGCCTGAATAAAGTCTCTGCTCCCCTGGGAGCATTCTCCTTCCCCTCTCTCACGGGTGTTACAAGGCTGGACCAGGCCTGTGGCAATGGCATCAGCCATTTAGAAATAAACAACTAAAGTTGTTTTTCTTCCATCACATGATCATATCGTCCATTTGTTTGAAGTATCCAAATGAGTCAGTGCGGAATATTCACAAATCTCTTACATCATTTCTACTTCATTTAGTGTTCCTATCCTGCACCAAAAACATATTCCTGCTGGAGATTAGGAAAACTGTAAAATGACAAATTTCAAAGATTATGAACTACACACTAGCTACTTATTTATGCCACTTAGCAAACAATTTTAATGAATAAATGTAGTAGAAAAAAAACCAAACCAAGGACAGAGTTGCGATTTGCAAAGCTAAACAACTAAAAGAATTGCCAATGTTAACATTTACTGACTAGTTTTTACCTACTGCCACTAATGAGGGAATACAGTGCTCAGAGTAAGCAGGGAATACAGTGCTCATAACTTTGGCAGGTTCTGCATGTATGTTACACTGAGCTTGAATGAAGTTACAAGCTTCAGTCCTCCAAGTACAAATTGTTTTTTTCTTCTGTGCTTTTCCATCTTTGATTTTTATTGAATTAACTCCCTTGTTTGCTGTGGTAAAATGAAGAAGTAAGGCGAGGGAGTCTTCCATTAGTACCCAGTCATCATGGGTTAAGTGTTTAGCTGTTTTTTTATGGTTCCCAGTGAGACCATCATAAGAACATCCCCAAACTGTAGGTTACAAATCACCCCATATTAAAGAATTACAAAAATTAGAGTTAAAAAAGGAGATAAAAAGGCAGAAAACAAGATTAACGTACTGAACTGGGAGATTCATTAGGGTTGCAGACAGATAAGTAAATTATAGCCCTGAAGAAATTATTTGACTGGCAAATTAATTACGCAATATTACAATGGTTTTCTTAGCCAAATTTAGCCCTCAGGAAGCAGGTGAGAGTCTGCATGACTTAATAAAAGGAGCCTCAACTGGTCTTCAGATTGATCAGAGATGAAAATTAACATTTCGGGATTTGAGGGAAATAGGAGGGTTTTTTTTTGAAGCTCAGAAAGATGGAATCTAGCACAATTGTACAAGTTTGCATAGGCTGTAAGGCCACTGAGACAGGGAAATGCTCCTGGCTTCCTACAGGCCTTTAGTCTACAGACTGACCTGTGAAGCCATGCTAGAGGCTGATCTGGAAATGAACATGGCAGTCTCATTGGGACAGATCATTCCACAGGACACTTTATAATTGTTTAAGGAATGCCTGATTAAAATTTTCTGCAAAATATTGTACCCCAACCCTGCAAACATGCGTTATTGTTATTATTTTTTTTATTACTACTACTATTATTTCCTGACTTATTCTCTCAGCCTTTTCCCGTGCTTGCAGTTTTCCCTGTCCCTGCATGCAGAAATATAATAGATAAGAATTTTTATTATTATTTTTCAGTTTGCTTGCTAAGTATACTTTTAAGGAAGAGATATCTTCAGCTCTCTCATGAAACAAATGTTCTTTGTTGTTCTTGGAAAACCTTTGGAAATACATTTGGAAATTGAAACACATCACCTTCTAGTGATAAGTATCATATGACATGCTCATTAACCCAGTCTGAACCATAATGTCATTACAAATATTAAGTAAGATTTTTTTCTGATGGCTTGAAATTGCACAACAAGAAGGCAAGGCTCATACATATTGTCTTAAACCAAGTGTAATTCTTACTTCAAATCACAACACAGTGTTTTAGCTTCCAGTGCTCCATGTTCTCCAGGGGAATCTCTTGCTTCTCTATTCTTCATGTCCTTCAGGTTACTTCTGGAATCCAAAACATAAATGCTCTTTCAGACAAGAAGAAGATGTAAATATTTTGGAAATAAATAATTTTGAGATACTGCAGGTGTCTTCATTCTTCCTGGTAGCTAGGGGCAAGCTATCTCTAGGGTGGCTGAAGAACCACAGAACTGGCATTTGTCCTTGGCAATTCGGACACCTTCCCTTGCACTGGTCTTAATTTTGTGCCATTAGGAATTATGTGGCCACAGTTTGCTTTCCACCCAAACCACATGCCAAGCATGGTGCTAACTGCAAGTAATTCATTGTGCTAAATGGTGCCAAGGTGGGTGGGAAGCAGAAGAGGGGTGGCCCATGGCCCCCTGCTGCTCAGCTCGGTATGAAGAGAACCCCAGGTTGGGATCAGGTCACCCCAAACAGGCAGCTCCCCAATTGTTCTAATATACTACTACTACTACTAATAATAATGAAATGGGAATACCAAAAAAGAGGGAGAAAAACCAAAAGAACCCCAAGAGTGATATACAATACAATTGCTCATCACCCCCTCACCAATATCCAGCCTATGATCCAGGTAAGCTTTACCGAGCAACAATTAAAACATTGGTGTGTTATCAGCATTGTTCTCAGACTAAAGCGAAAACACAGCACTGCACCAGCTACTGGGAAGAAAATTATCTCCATCTCAGCCAAACCCAGGACAACCCCTCTGCAAACCAGGGCCCTGCTATACTCTGCATGCTTTCCCCTCAGAAATCATGAACATTCTTATATAAAGCCATATTTTTCAACTTTTCTGATCCATGTAGGTAAGTGGACTTCTTTACACAGGCTCATAGAGAAAGAAAACCAAACCAAAGGCTACTACTAATAGCTGTTGCAAAAAATACAATTGGACTTAATTTTTGTTACTAGGCTACTTTTGAGCTGGTAGGAAACTAGAAGCTTTACATTTTATCTTATTTCAGTAATACTATAATTACTGAATAGTAACAATAATAGTAATAACAATAATAATAATTCAGTAATTATTGTATATACTTACATTTTATAAAAATACCAGAACAATTGCTTGTTCAGCCTGGAGAAGAGAAGGCTGCATGGAGACCTCAGATCAGTCTTCCAGTATCTGAAGGGGGTCTATAAGGATGCTGGGGAGGGACTCTTCATGAGGGACTGTAGTGAGAGGACAAGGGGTAACGGGTTCAAACTTAAACAGGGGAAGTTTAGATTGGATATAAGGAGGAAGTTCTTCACTGTAAGGGTGGCGAGGCACTGGAATGGGTTGCCCAAGGAAGTTGTGAATGCTCCATCCCTGGTGGTGTTCAAGGCCAGGTTGGACAGAGCCTTGGGTGATATGGTTTAGTGTGAGGTGTCCCTGCCCATAGCAGGGGGCTGGAACTAGATGATCTTAAGGTCCTTTCCAACCCTAACTATTCTATGATTCTATGATTCCTCTGCACCACTGCAAGCAGATTAACACAGATGCTTTCTTAGAAGAGCATTTAGAACACAACTATTGCATCCTGTCATGGTTCTGCTGCCAGGCAGCCGTGTTACAGCAAATGAAGCTGAAAATAAATGTGAAAAAGCATCACATGCCAAAGGACAACAAGAATTTGTTGTTAATTAAAAAACTGAGCAAAGTGAAAGTTTCGCTGGAAATGGACATCAGGAACATGAATAACCAAAAAAACCCAGGACAGGAGTTTATTGCTGTTACTCACGTGAACATATTCCTGTAAGGGATATACTGCATGGAGTCTCAAGTTCATCTCATGGAAGAGAAACCAGTACATGTCATGGTAACCTTTTCAGTGGAGCTTGATGTTAAACTTTCTATTCTGTTATGATGCTAAGACTGAGAAAGAAGAGATTACTCAACCAGAAAGTAGCAATGGAAAAAACCCCACAGAGAAATAGGGGAAAAAAGCCCCATTGAATTCTGTGACTAAAGATTACTTTTTACTTTAGATTTGACTTAGATAATGTAGCAACAGTCCATAGTGTTTGAAAAAAGCAAGATCCTGACCTATAGTATCTTGTACTGCACCCCTGAAACTCAGGCACTAGTTAAATGAAGAGATTTAGGACGGATTTAGGCATATAGTACATTTCTGTAAAAAACGTTTGAGATTTTGCAGTGCCTTAGGTTTTGAGGTGCAGGGAGAGCTTCTGGTCAGGCTTTCTGCTGCCTCAGCAGTGCTGCTATTCATGGAGCCTGAGCCACCTCCTCCGCATATGGCACCCTCAGCACCCATTACTTGGGAGACCCAGGTTCCACTTCTGTCCTTCCTCAGAGGCTTGGCAGCATCAGCTTGGTGACTGCAAACACCAGGCACTGAAAGCCCTGGCATGAGTGGGCAATGGGGAGTGAGCACTGTGCTTCAGCTCCTCACCAGCAATGGCACAGTGACATGGGTTAGAGATGTGTTTGGGAATGCCATCAAAACATCGGCCAAAATGGTTTGCCTGTTCTTTGAAACTAGTTATTTTGCTCATTAATCTTATGGGAAATTTTCCCCCTTGTTGTACCTTCCCAGACTTATGCGATTTGGATGCCACTCAGAATGAAACACATTATTAGTAACAGCATTTAACTGAGAACTCAAGCTGAAGGTATTTCCCGAGTTTTCCTCCGATTCCATTATCCCAGTATGGATGGGTTTATTGGTAGGGAAAGGGGGTGGACTTGCCCATTCCACCTTCCTAATATACTGACAAGATTTAACACCACCACCCCCCCCCTTCTCTCTCACACCCCCATAATCGTTTCTCCTGCCCTTTCCCTGACCGCTGTTCCACCTGCCCCTGCCAGCTCTCCTGAGAACTGGCTCTTCTCTGCTGGCTGCATTTTGCTCCATGACATGCACCATGCCAGTAAACATCTTGTAAGGCAGGGCCTGGAGTTCTGTTGAGTTTGCATTTTTCAATATACCAGCACATCAGACTAATTCCTGCTCTCTTCCTCACTGAATACGTTTCCCCACCCCAGATCCAGTTGTTAACCTGCTGCAAGGTGCAGTGTGTTTGACTGTGAAACAAAAGTGCAGCTTTACTGCTTCAGGAGCTACTTTCTTGGTCATATTTGCCAATGAGGTTCTCATCAGTTTAGATTTTCCTAAATGCCGGTCTAGTTTGTTATGAGCTTCTGATGTCAAAGTATCTTGATATAAGGCTGAATGGTAATTAGACACACACCACACACAGAGTGTGTTGAATACGATCTTCATACGGCAGAGAGAATAAACCCTGACAAAGCCATTATATGATCATTGTTTTATGTAAATGAGGAAGACTAAAATGATATTGCTTAAAAAATTAGACTAAACTTTTTATTTCTTTGAAAACCTTAATAAACTGATGCCAAAGTCCCATGGAACTGGGAATTTGGCCAAGCTGGTTCTTGTCCCTTCACATAGAAGTTACCATTGACTCCAAAGAAACACATCCACAATACATCCACATCTCTTTATCAGTATCAAGTCTAGGCTAATTTAATATGGATTTGATGATATAAAAATTGACTTAGTTTTCCAGTGGTGTCTTGTGTTGGAATGTTGTGAACTGGAAACTCGTGTATTTCTTCTTGCATATCACATCAATATGGACTAATTTTGTTGGCTTTCATATTGAACAATCTGAAGAATATACAATCCAGTTTTGATTTCTCTCATGATACGTCTTATTATTAAAGCTCTCTCATCCAAAAACTAATGTATTTTTATGTACTCATAATATTAATTTTTACCTCAGTTTTAATCTATTTTTTTCATGTTGAAGAACCAGATTCCATTCAGTCAAAACTGGAAAAAAACCCAAATTTTTCTCCATTCTGTGTGCAGGCTGAGCTACGGTTTGGGTATTTTTGTTTCTGTCTCAAATCAGTGTTCATTACTTACTGTGTTTCAAGTGTTTCAAAGATGACTATGTGATTTATTGTGCCTTATTACTTGCCTATTTGTCCATGATTATTTCATGGACTGGACATGGAAAGCAGGTAATTTGCATACCACTGCGTGTACGTAAGTGCTGTGTCTGCATCACATTCCAGCAGAGCCTTGCTGAAATCAGTGGTGTGCTGTGTGAAGGGCAAGAGAGGTCAAAGCTTTGACACCCTCCTCGCAAGCTATGGAGATGTGGAAAATGCGCTCCTCACAGCATGACTTTTGAGGCTGTGCTTTCTGCTGTGATCCCTGTAGGACCTAGTGAGGCTGCACAGCAGACACACTGGTTGTGCACAGCACACGAGCCGATGATATGTTCACCTCCATGCACATGAACCCTGTAGTAAGTACTTATGTTAACAACTTGAAGTTCACATGCACGAGCTGTAGACACCACTGCAGCAGATGCTGCTATGCAGCTTGCTGTGCCAAGGAGCTGCTTACTGCACGACATGTGCCCAGCTCTAACCAGTATTTACTCTCCACAAAAACGCTCCTCTTTGTTTTCTCCTGATTCTTGCAAGATGTCTGCAGCCACTCTGGGAACTGCAGGAGCTGCAGTGCCAGGTCCTCCCCGGGATGCACCTCCAGAGGTGGCAGGAGGCTGTGAAGCCCAAGAAACCCAAAGAAGGGAGAGGGTGCCCCTTGCCCAGCCAGCCTGACCCAGTGCTGGTCCCCACCAACCTAGGGCTCCAAAAAGTATTGAAGGAAGAAGACCCTTGGGCACAGAACTTACCTGCACCTCAGAGCATAGGCCAGAACCCAGCTGGGAGAGGAGATAGTGAAGCGAGCACAGCATGAGCCTGAGCAGACACACTGGGATCAGGAGACCATGAAGAAAAGCCGCCAACATCTATGCTGCCATGGGTAGGATGACCAAAGTATCCCTGAAAGGCCAGAACAGCAAGTCAAAAATGATACCTGGGAGCCCTGGCACGGCACAGGCTGCAGCTGTGCTCCTCACTGCAGGTGCAGCCAGGTTGCAGCTCCAGAGCAAGCCCTGGAGAAGAGCTGGGTCCACAGAGGAGCAAAGCACAAGTCTTAGGGAAAGTAAGACTAAGGCTCAGCTGATATTCTACTGCAGTGTTTTAAAAAGGATAATTAAAAAACTGTCTGAATAATTTTGGTAAATCATTTTCAGCTTAGACTTCCCTTTTTGAAGCACTGGAAATAATTAACTTTTAAAACATAACTCCTTCATACTCTGTATTAAAGTCAGGCATTTTGAAAAGCAAAATGGTATTTTAATAACTATTCTTGTAATTACAAACACCATTTCCTACACAAGTCCTGTTTTCAATTAACATCCTCCATTAATGGGTTTATTCTCCTTCCCATTTACCTCTAATGACAGCAGCCATCATATACATGACAAGTTTTGCACATTCATAACTATCGTGATTGTTTTTCCTTGATTTTGCCACTATTTTCTGAAGCCTTCAGTACAGTATGAGCCTTTTACCATGAGATAACTGGAATTCTTGTGAGACTTTTTTCTGAACTTATATTCTGGCATTCACTAACTACCCAACACCTGTCATGGAACTGCCTATTGAGGAAGGTCATGGTCATCTGCATGGGTGGGCAAATGCATGATGTTGGTAAGCCTATTTCTGGTGGTTGTCCCACAGCACGCCCAGGCTTCACCTCAGTGGCTGTCACACATCCTCTGGTACCGTCAGTACCTTCAGCAGTGAAAAAAAGCTTTAACAGCCCTCTTGACAAAATGAGACAGTTTTGTAACTCAGACTTAGTTCAGAGCACTGAATGCGAAATACAGCTTGGTCACCCCCAGAAACTGAGACTGAGTTTTGCACACCATGCCTTCACTGGGCTGTCTGAGCAAACAGCCAGATGAAAGCTGGCCACCCCTGTGGAAAGCACCTTGCCCCAGGCCACGTACCAGTGGAGGGGGACCCAGCTGCTGCCATGGGGTACTCCGGCAGAGCTGCCCACCAACCTAGAGCCAGCCCTGGACAGCCTGGAGCTGGGGAGTTCTGCTTCTGCCGCAGTTTCAACCCAGGCTACACTGCCATGGAGGAGGACTCTGGCACTGCTGGGGCTGGCACACACGGATCTCCCACTCGGCAGTTGCGAGTACAATGGTTTTCATAGATATTGTGTAAAATACTCAAAATATCTCTATTTTGGGATGCTTCAAGGCTTACAGACTCAATGAAAAATTATTTCCTTAAGACTGGAGCAAAGGGGCAGGGTAAGGCCCAGAGCACTGCCCATTAGCCCTTGAGCACTGTGGCTGGAACTGCGTTGAGTGAGGCCATCGGCACTGCTGCCCACCTCCCTTGAAACCGCAGGCTGTACATCCACTGCTTTAGAACTCTGTTGTGTTTGTATACAACTGTTTCATCAAGCAAGGCTGCACAAGCATCCTCTGTGGTGGTGAATTCACCAAGCCAAACTTCCTGCTTCTGGCAGTGGCTCCATCTCACAGTAAATTGTTTGAGAGGTCTTCAATAAACTGCTTCTAGATGGGGATTACAGAAATAGACTCATGGTAACTTGATCAGACCAGACATTCCTCCAGCATTATGTTTCATATCTGTGAGGCTTTGTGCAAGCAACCACAAAGCAGGATGAATGATAACAATGCTATGATGTCCTGCGAAACACGCTCTCTTGTACAGGCGGTTTTGGTGCCTGTGAGACAAAGCTTCTGATACCATGAGCAACCCCCTGCTGTTGTTATGAGGCTCCATTAATGAAAAACATTTCTGGGAATAATACTTGGTTTCTGTTGAGTGCCTTTCCTGGCTCCAGCTCTGAGCAGTGTTAGCCCCAGACAGATCTGGAGGCACTTCAAGAGCTCCTCATCACCCCCTCGCACAATGCACTCTGGATGATGTTGTCCACCTGAGATGAGGCCAGCAACACTTCCTGGTGCAGCCAGCTGCTGGAGAGGGCCACGCTGGCAGCAAAACAACTGGGAATTTTTGGTTTCCCACAGTCAAATATGGCAGTTCTTCCTGAGAATGTACTTCTGAGGACTGTATGAGGGGGAAGGATCCCAGATGGGTCTAGAAAATCCCTCCCAAAACAAGAATGTATTTCACTTAAAACAACAAAAAGGGTTTCACCTACAGAAAGTAGTTAATCAAACCAGATTTCTCTGTTTTGTCAGTGAATTACCAAAATGTGGGAAAATAATGTGTATTCATGCTATTTTAGAGTGCTTGTGGCATAAATATATCACTTGAGTGTCATTTTTGGGGTGTCTTCAGAGGTGACAGAACAGCTTGGAGCCAAACCCTGAGACAATTCCCACAGCAGCTGGGTGATGGCTTGCGCAGACCCCGGCCACCTCTGCCATCACCACAGACAGCCGCCAGCCATCGGGATGCTCTCCATTGCCTTCACCATGCTCATTTCTCACGCATTGCTAACAGGAGCTGCACTTGGGCAGAGGGGAAGGGTCCTCTTTGGAGGTGTGGGCGGCAAACAGCAAGAGGACTGGGAAATCATGGCTTGAGGTTCTCATGCTTTTAAATACAGAGAGATTTCTTTTGCCCCAAGCAGTCCCGATGAGTGTCCTGATAGCGCTCTCTACAGAGCCAGCCCTTCCTGATGCAGTGCAGTCTTGATTTATTCAGTCAGATGTGCCTACTCAGTATCTGTGTCCCCCAGTAAGCTGCTGAATGTGGAGCAGCTCCGTGCTTGCATATATGCATTCTAGGGGACAAAAAGTATGATTACATTTAGATATTCTACTGGAAGGGCTGGAATGATGCAGCTCTGCTTGTCCACTGTCCCTTTCCTGGCCTGCTCATCAGGCAGCTGCTGCCTTGTCCAAATCACCTTCCCTGTGCCAGCCCAGTGACAGCACAGGGGCCTGTGCTGATCGTGGGACCATCTTGGGCTTGTTTGGCCATTGTTCAAGCCTGGCTGGCATCCCCGGCCAATAACAGCAGTTCAGAAGCGAACTGCAAATGAGAAGCTGTAACAGTCCCTGCAGTCTCGTTACTACTTTTGGCATTTTCAAACAATTTAGGAAAACAGTTAAAAATCCTATCTATGTCTGTGTCATAGTATGGATGTGGAGGTGGGGTGTGTGTTAAGTAATATTGATGTGTGGTTTGTCATAGAATCATAGAATAATATAATGGTTTGGGCTGGAAGAGACCTTAAAAACCTTTTAGTTCCATGCCTCTGCCAAAGCCAGGGACACCTTCTACTACATCAGTTTGCTCAAAGCCTTGTCCAGCCTGGCCTTGAGCACTGCCAGGGATGGGGCAGCCGCAACTTCCCTGGGCAACCTGTGCCAGTACCTCAGCACCTTCACAGTGCTAAAATCTCCCCTTTGTCAGTTTAAAGCCATTTCCGTTTGTCCTATCCCTACCTGCCCTTGCAAACAGTCCCCAGCCTTCTTGTAGGCTCCTTTAAGCACTGGAAGCTGCTGTAAGGTCTCCCTGGAGCCTTCTCTTCTCCAGGCTGAAGCAGCCCAGCTCTCTCAGCCAGTGTCCGTAGGAGAGGTGCTCCAGCCCTCGAGCATCTCCGTGGCCTCCTCTGTAGGAAAACTTTACAAGGTATTTCAAACAGTCCGTTTTCTGGCCTCGGTTCCATCCAGGGGACGCTCAGCTGATACCAAAGCCCGGAGGTGCACAGCAGTGAGAGGTGCAGGGTCCTCAAGTGGGAGCCGGCTAATTCCACGTTTGCAGCAGCGTCTCCAGCGCAGGACAGCCTGCCCAGTGTCGAGGTGTGTGGAAAAACCCGAAACAAACAAAAATCCAGACAAAACCCCCCAAAACTTCCCCTCTCGTCGGCCCCGAACCGATCGCGGAGCGCTGACCGTGGCAGGGTAGGCGGGGGGCCCTCGCCGCGCTCCCGGGGCAGGGTCGGGCGGGGGACGCCGGGCAGCTCCAGCGGAGCTGCCGTCACGGGGCCGCCACGGTGACGGGCGCTGACGCGCTTGGCGGCGGCAGGCGAGGGGGACCGGCGGCCCCCGGGGCTGCGGCTCCGGGCTGCGGGCCCCGCTCCGCGGCGGCGGCAGGTAGCTGCGGGCGGCGGGGAGAACCGCGGGCGGCGGGGCGGGGGTTCGGAGGCCAGGAGCAGGTCGGGGCGGTGCGGGGCTCCGCCGGCGGCTCCCGCGCAGCTGGATTGCGGGAGGGCAGCTGTTGCTAATGGGAGCTTAGGCACGGATGGGCAGAGACCATATGGGATGCAACACGTGCCATATGGTCCGTTTAGCCTTCCACCCCGACGGATATCAATCAAACGTATCCCAGGAAAAACGTCAGAGCTCAGCACGGAGAGATAAGTGGCTCCGTGCGACCTCGGTTCCTTGACCCGGGTAACGATGAGGTGGTGAATGGATCTTCGTTGGGTGAATGATACGGCCGAACTGAGCCGGGCTTCAAACGCTGGAGCGTGAGTTCGCAGCTGTCAGAGCAGGCAGAGCTTTATGTGTGACTCATTGTGCATGCTGGTGGCTAGAAGAAAGGAGAAATACAGCTTTATAATCTTACATAGAATAATCACACGTTAATAAGAATATAAGCAGAAATAGACATCACAGTAATAAATACCTTTTATCATCTAACTCTACCGGCACCACTAAGCTTCAAGACTGGACTATGACCAGCAAAGGAGGGGAAATGAGCTTCCTGTGGAAGTTTTAGGAAAATACAAAATAACGGAGTGCTTGTGAGCTGCTCCATTTGCATCCGAGCCTGGTGATGAGCCCCTCTTGTGCCCTGACATCTCTAACTTCATGTCAGAGATCTAACTTCACATCAGCATGCAACTTCATGGCATCTGTTGCTTGCAAGGAAAGCAGGATGGTGCGTGTGCTCTCATTCCCTGCTCCAGGGCTGGTGCTGCTGGTATGTCCCAGCGGGGAGGCCAGTGCTGGCACTGCAGCCACCATAACAAGGACACCAATCTTCAGCAGCAACTGATGGTGCAGGGGCCAGGCGCTGGTGCAAAGCTGGTGCTAAGCATGCAGCCTGCCTCCTTCCCCACTTGAACTTGCATTTGGGGTTTCACATCTGCAAACAAGTGCCGGTTGGACAAAAAGACGCGTTAGTCTTCTTTCCCACTGGAAGGTACACCCTGAGTGGCACTACTCATTTTTGATGTCTCAGCAATAACACCAGTGGATGTCAGTGTAAACATTCATCCGTGGCGTGTATGTTCACGGAGTGGGAATGCTTAGTCACGAGTGCTCAGGAGACCCAAGTCTGTCTCTTAAACCCCTTGTTCCCTGGCAAGGTAACGGGTTCCTGGCCTGTATCAAGAACGCCTGATAGAAGTCAAATCAGCCACTTGTACATGTCGTGTCTTCCAATATCCAGTAACTTTTTGTAAGTCTTAAACTTTTTCTTTGTTGAAGAGGAAATGAAGCTTCCTTCTCCCAAAACATCACCCTGCAACACTTGCATGGGTTGGGTGGGACACCTGTGCGTGTCTCAAGTATTCTAAGTGCTTTCACGCAGGGAAGGTCCTGGTGCAGAGCTTGCATTGCTGGTGCAGCACCCTCTTCACACATACACACAAGTGAGGCTGCTGTTGTACCGGGCACCAGCCAAGGCTTGCTGCCCTGGCGAAGAGAAGAAGCAAACCCACATGTCTGACCCAGGAGCCAGAGCTGAGTCTGTCTCTGTACAAAACAAAGGATTTATTTGTGCAGAGTCCCTGTGATAGCATGACGTCCAAAGCTGCCCAACACATAACATAGTTCAGTCTCTAAGCATTAATAAAACATTGGAGGCTGGTATTTCATGGAGTTTGTGATGCTTGGTAGTCCCTGTGGGTGTGAGCTGCAGCACTGACTGTGTCTGGCCATCCTGGCTGCAAAGCTGATGATGAACCCTGCACACAGCAGCAGTGCTTGGCTGGCATGGTGGCCAGGAACCAAATCACAGTGACTGGGATCCAGTGGTGGTCTTTCTACTACTGGAGGTACTACAGCAACCACAGACCAGTTCCTTAAAAATCCCCTGACTTCTCTTGGGAATGTGCTATGCTCACAGATTTGAGTGACATGAATTTTGGTGCTCTTATTACAAACAATTGTGCCTGAAGCGGGCCAACACATGAATGGATCCCCAAATATGGCCTGTGGGGTCAGTTGCAGTGCATCATCCCTTGGAAGCTGTTCTAATGAGCTGCAAGCTGGAAAACCTCATTAGCGGTGGGTAGAGTTTTTCAGGAGATGTGTTTTACTTTTTGGAGTATGCTTGGTGATGGGTCAAAAATGCCAGTGATTCACCTTTGTGTCTTTTAGCCAGCAATGGGAGTGGAGCAGTGATGACACTGCAATGTGTGCACACATGTATGCATGTGCATGTGCATGTGTGTGCCTGTGCTTTTCCTTTGGGGAAAGAGACACAATGGGCCCCAGGAATGGGAAAAGAAGGCACGCCCTCTCCCTGTGGTGGCCGGGCTCAGTGTTTCTCCATCGCCCTGGGATGTGGGAGTTGAGGGCATCTCACATGTTCACGGGGGCTCCTGCTGTGACCACCACACTTTCTAAGGGTCTCGCTGTGTGAGGGGCTCGTCCATGCCATCCTGTTTCCACCAGCACCTGAGGGAGAGCAGCGGTTCTTTTTAATTAAATGTGTTCTTTGTGCTCCGGCATTTAGACACCAAAATACAGCATTTCGCCACATGTGTAAAATTGTGTTTGCATTTATTTAATTTAGAGTTCTTTTTTAAAAGCATGTAGTCTGGAATGTTTGTTCTCCCTTTTTTTTCACATCATTACTCTGATACTGCTTGATTAGCTCCCTCCCCAGTCATGATTGGTAATTAAAATAGGCATTAAAATTAGTCACTTAGCAATTTTGCTGTTCAATTGGCAATTAAATTACTTAATTGCAATTAAAGTCCTAATTTTAATTGGCAAAATGATAGATGTAGATTTAAGATAATATGTATAAATACTTTAATAAGTGTCTATATAAGGATTACTTAATTACTCAACTTCAAGTTTATGCTGTTAACTTTAGAACTTTTAAGTGAGTAATGAAATTTATATTACATCTATTCTGAGGATATGGTAATTAGGTGTGTTACTTATCCCTAAAAGGGCCTTTGCAGTAAGTTTGTTATGTGATGTTCAAACTATATGAACTGCTGTGATTTGGCTGGTGCTGATCGCGATGTGACAGCTCTGTGGTGGGGTCCTGGTGGCTGAGGGCACACACGGGTGCGGGGTGACTGCCTGAGCTCCTTCAGTGTCCGTCGGGCAAGCACTGTGGGGCGAAGCCAAAGCAGCACGTCAAACCACTAACACGATGGTTAAACAGCCTGTGAGATCAGTGGCATCTTACAGCGTTACATGATCTCTTTACTCAGCTTTATTGTCTCGTCTCCTCTTGGATAGATCTCAATAGTAATTCTGTAGGAGCGAGAGAGCACAACTGCAGAGTGGAGATGGTCTTTCTGGTTGCGAGTGAACCAGGAGGTGGGAGCAGTTTTTGTCGGGTGTTGAAGTTTCTACATCGATAGCTGAAAGGGAAAAGCCTGTGTGAAGGGTGAGGACTCACAGTGAAAGGAACATATTAAAGAGGAACGATCACAGTTTCTCATAAACTGTTCGTAGTGTAGCGCTCTGTAGGTCTTTTGTTAAGGCAAGGGGTTTGTGTTGAAATGTTGACTTTCTGGGTTAAGGCTGTGCCATGTTGGGAGCGTTGCCTTTTATTGTCATCCTGCGCAAACTGGTGCTTACGGAGTTTGACTGGAAGCGTCATCTCCCAGCCTTGAGCACGTATCCCATGCATGGGTCTACTGAACAACTCAGAGAAGGTACCTGCGAGCAGCCAGGCCGCACCGTACATGTGCCTGACTCAGTTTCCTGTAGGAAAGGAAGCACTGTTACCTGACTTCTGCCTTTTTTTTTTTGCAGGCTGGATGTAATGGAGAGTCTTGTGGGACGATACCGAGCTGGTGTTGGAGCCACATTCCATAGCCCACTATGGCTTCACATCCCTCCGCATGCTCTTTAGACCAGGAACCTCACCAACATCCCTTGCGGCTGCTGCCCAACACACCTGCGGGGCAAAGATGCCTGATGGGCTTTTAATGAGCACGCTGCCCTCCAGGACACAAGCATGGTTCTGCTTTGAGTCCTGACGCTGATCTGGCCTGCGCTGACTGGGACTCGCGCTATTACTGGGGAATCCGCGGGTGGCGTGTCGGCATTGCGCAGGGGGCGGATAAAATAAAACCCGCTTGCTTTGCGTGGGAAGTGGAACAAGGACCATTGCGCGCGTCTGCAGGGAGCAGAAGTGGGGGATGAAAGGCGGCGTGGAGCGGCTCCCGGCTCCTCGCTTTCACAGAGAGGGGTTTTCCCCTCTAACAAGGCGGGTGTGGGGAGAGCGGGAGGTCCCGAGGACCCGCACCCGCGGCTGCCCGGGCGCTGCTACAGCCCCGGGGAGCTCCCGTCGGGGCGCGCGCTATTTTTGGCGCGCCGAGCGGTTGCGTCAATAGTGACGCGGGGCTGGTGGGCGGATGGGGGACACGCGCGCCGCCGCCACGCCCCGCTCTCACTTTTTCCCTTTCGCCCGGCTAGTGACGCCACCGCCCTCTATGCAAATGAGGCCACGCCCCACTCGCGCTTAAGGTGCCGCGCGTGGACGGGGCGCGAGGAGCGGCGCGGGGCTGCCATGTCACCGTGGGCTCCCCTGCCGTCGGTGGGCGGGAGCGGGGAGGGGGGGGGAACGACCGAGGGGGGGCCCACGCGGGGCGTGTCCCGCTGCGTGACGTCACCGTCGGAAATTTACCAAAGGGAGCGCGCTGCCGCGGAGGCGGGGCCGGGCCGGCCCCGCGGCTCGCGGATTGGTGGATGCGGCGGTGACGCGCGGTGACGCGCAGGGGCTCGAGGCGCACGTTGGCTGTGGAGCGGGGAGCCCACATAAACAAAGGCACATTGCTGGGAAGGGCCAGTCCGCCCGCCTCGCCCGCCCGGCGCGACGCTGCCGCCGCTCTTCCCGCCGCCGCTCTCCCCGCCGCCGCCCGGCACTTGGATGCGCGCACGGGCCGCCGCTCTACGGTGAGTGCCCGAGCGCGCAACCGCCCTGTCTGTCCCCCATCCCCACGCGCACGCCGGGTTTCCACGCGCGAGGCGCGGGAGGGGGGCGTGGGGTAGCGGCAGCGGCTTCGCGCTCCCATCCCGACGATCGCCCTTGGGAGTGGGTTTCCGCGGCGCGCCCGGCGCTTCTCCAGCCCGGAACGGACAGCTCGTGGACGCGCGTCACCCGCGGGCTGCCCGGTGCGGGCTGTCAACGCGCCCAGCACGGGCGGCGGCTCACGGTCCTGCGGTCCCCGAGAGCCTCGGCTCTTCGCCCAGGTCCTCCCCCGGGGGACACGCCTCTCGCCTTTACTGTAGAGGCGGAAAACTGGACCGGCTTCTCTCTTCCTGACACCGTGGGGCAACCCCTGCGGTGGCCGAGAGCCGAGCGCAGCAGACGGTGGAAAGTTTCCTCCCAATTTGTAAAGCCCCCCTCGAGCTGAGCCCAACCCAGGCACTCTCCGCACTCCGCCGCCGCTCCGGGACGCCTGAAGAGCCGGTCGGTGTGTCTGTGTTTCAGCCAGCGCGCCGGGCAGGCTGGAGCCCTCCTTCGTGTTCTGAAGCCGCGGAAACTCCGCTCCCCGCTGAGCTCCGACGCTGTCCGCCTTCGGCTCTCCCGAAAACGCCTCTCACCCGGCTGAAGGTTTGTGTGGTTCCTTCCCGCGGTGAGGGAGGGGGTCTCCGCCGCCGGCCCCGTTCCCCCCCGGCGGCGGTGGATCGCGGTGCCCGGCGCGAAGCAGGGCGGGACGAGACGGGGCGGGCGGAGGGAGCGCGTTGTGCGGCCGAGTGTACATGACCATGTTTCATTTCCAGCCATGCCCTGTGTTCAGGCTCAGTATGGGTCCTCGCCTCAAGGAGCCAGCCCGGCTTCCCAGAGCTACAATTACCACTCTTCTGGAGAATACAGCTCCGATTTCTTAACTCCGGAGTTTGTCAAGTTTAGCATGGACCTCACCAACACTGAAATCACTGCCACCACTTCTCTCCCCAGCTTCAGTACCTTTATGGACAACTACAACACAAGCTACGACGTGAAGCCACCTTGCTTGTACCAAATGCCCCTCTCCGGACAGCAGTCCTCCATTAAGGTGGAAGACATTCAGATGCACGGCTACCAGCAGCACGGCCACCTCCCCCCTCAGTCCGAGGAGATGATGTCCCACTCAGGCTCCGTGTACTACAAGCCCTCGTCGCCCCCGACCCCCTCTACACCCGGCTTCCAGGTGCAGCACGGCCCCGTGTGGGACGACCCTGGCTCCCTGCACAACTTCCACCCCAACTACGTTGCCACCACGCACATGCTCGAGCAACGCAAAACGCCTGTCTCCCGCCTCTCCCTCTTCTCCTTCAAGCAGTCGCCCCCTGGCACCCCTGTCTCCAGCTGCCAGATGCGCTTCGACGGGCCCCTCCATGTCCCCATGAACCCCGAGCCAGCTGGGGCCCACCATGCCGTGGACGGGCAGGCCTTTGCAGTCCCCAACCCCATTCGCAAGCAGCCCTCCATGGCCTTCCCAGGGTTGCAGCTGGGCCACGCTCCGCAGCTGCTGGAGAGCCAGGTGCCCTCGCCACCCTCACGGGGGTCCCCCTCCAACGAGGGGCTCTGTGCCGTCTGTGGGGACAACGCTGCCTGCCAGCATTACGGCGTCCGCACCTGCGAGGGCTGCAAGGGCTTCTTCAAGGTGAGCTGTGGGTGACCGGCGATGGGCGGCAGGTGACAGGCAGGGCAGCGGGGGGGCACTGGGGCCAGCAGCCACTTTCCCCTTCAGACGGAAATCGGTTAGGACAGAGAGCTGCGGCTGAGCTAACCATGTGGAACAGAATTCCCTGTGGTAACATTAAGTGATCTCTTTATTTCACCATCCTGATTGAATAATCTTATCATTTTAAATAGAGGAGGTCTCCAAGGAATGTAAATAATATGAATGCCCACGGATTTGTATTTACTGAGCGTCTCCTTTTCTCCTCTTGGCATATAAAACACAGCTAGGAGCTGCAAGGTTAGCTCAAATGTTAACACTATCAATTTTCTCCTGTTAAATGCCCTGGGAAATAAAAAAAAAATAAAAAAAAAAAAGGAAGAAAGGAAAAAAAAAAAAAGATGGGGGAATAAGAAGTAAAGGCAGGGCTTGGGGAGATGAAGTGGACCTGTGGACCTGACCACTGATGCTGCTTGCCTGGTCCCGTCCCCCCCCACAGCGCACGGTGCAGAAGAACGCCAAGTACGTCTGTCTGGCCAACAAGAACTGCCCAGTGGACAAGCGCCGCCGCAACCGCTGCCAGTACTGCCGCTTCCAGAAGTGCCTGGCCGTCGGCATGGTCAAGGAGGGTGAGTCTGTGGAACCATGCTTCCCAAGCCATGCTTAGCTGCACTGCGCTGGGCCCCGGCTGAGCCCTGTCTCTCTTGCAGTGGTGCGCACAGACAGCCTCAAAGGCCGGAGGGGTCGCCTGCCATCCAAACCGAAGAGCCCCCAGGAGCCCTCTCCCCCCTCTCCCCCGGTGAGTCTGATCAGTGCGCTGGTGAGAGCCCATGTCGACTCCAACCCGGCTATGACCAGCCTGGACTATTCCAGGGTAAGCTGGACCGAGCTCGCGTAGGGACTTACCTGCGCCCCGTGGCCCGGGAGAGGTGACCCGGCTGCCCCCCCTGCCCTGGGCCGCCTCTGGGGCAAACGGCAGGGGCTCTGCCTGTGGCCGCACACGGGCCGTGCACACACCAGCCTCTGTGTGCAGAGAGCGGCTGCCTCAGAGTGCCGCTCCTAACCGGATTAATTGCCCCGGAACGTCTAATTTCCTCCCTGGTCAGAGTGAGGTTTAATTGTTGTAAAAACCCAGCTCTCAGACTAGAAACGGGGCTAGCAATTTCACGGGTTATATACTTTAGAGAACCTCATTAAGCGCTTTTCAAAATGGATTTCCAGTTCCAGGCTAACCCCGACTACCAGATGAGCGGAGATGACACTCAGCACATCCAGCAGTTCTACGATCTCCTGACTGGCTCTATGGAGATCATCCGAGGATGGGCAGAAAAAATCCCTGGCTTCACCGACCTCCCTAAGACAGACCAGGACCTACTCTTTGAGTCCGCCTTCCTGGAGCTTTTCGTGCTGCGGCTGGCGTACAGGTGAGTTCCTGGACCTGAGGGGGGGCTTCTGGGCCTTTATGGAATCAGATCCTTTCAGGGTCCACTGATCTGCATTTTATTAACTCCTCGGTAATTAGGTGCCTCTTAAATCCTTCATTTATTGCTCCTCAAGTCATTAGTTGTTTAGCTTTTTTCACTCCATCTTTTCTTTTTGTCTTTAAATCTTTCTTCTCTGTTCTTTTTCTTTTATTCTCTTTCATTCTTCTCTATTTTTCCATCTCTATTTCTATGTCTATCCCTCCACCTGTCTCTAGCTCTAACACTTCCACCCCTTGCCTCTTTCTGTTTCCCCCTCTTGTCTCTTTCTCCCCTTGCCTCTTTGTCTCTTTCTCCCCTTGCCTCTTTTTCTCTTTCCCCCCCTTCCTCCTTTCTCTCCCTCACTACTCCCTCTTTCTCTCTTTCTCCCCTTCCCTCTTTCTCTATTTTTATCTTTTGTCCTTCTCTCTTTTTCTCCTACTCTTTATTTTCTTCCTCTTTCTATTTGATTTTTTTCCTTTTTACTCATTCATTCATCTGCTCATGTTGGGGTTGTCGCGTTCCTTCCAGGTCAAACCCAGTGGAGGGCAAGCTTATCTTCTGCAATGGGGTAGTCCTGCACCGGTTGCAGTGCGTCCGCGGCTTTGGGGAGTGGATTGATTCCATTGTTGAGTTTTCCTCCAACTTGCAAAACATGAACATCGATATCTCTGCCTTCTCTTGCATCGCTGCCCTGGCCATGGTCACAGGTCAGTGTCCCTCAGCCCCCTAGCAGCTTCCGTCCACTCCTGCCACCTTCCTCTCCCTCTCCCATCCATAACATCCTGCATCCTTCTCTTTTACAGAGCGGCATGGGCTTAAAGAACCCAAGAGGGTGGAAGAGCTTCAAAACAAGATTGTGAATTGTCTGAAAGACCATGTGACTTTTAATAATGGGGGGCTGAATCGCCCCAACTACTTGTCCAAACTCTTGGGGAAGCTCCCTGAACTCCGCACGCTTTGCACGCAGGGGCTGCAGCGCATTTTCTACCTGAAACTGGAAGACTTGGTGCCACCGCCAGCAATAATCGACAAACTTTTTCTGGACACTTTACCTTTTTAAGACTCTTCCTGTGCACTTGCACTGAACTGAAGAGAAACATCACCTGGCCGAAGGGGACTTGGCCTGGGCCCCTAGTGGCACCCCTGGGTGCTCCTCCACCCCCCCAAACCAGTGTTGCTAACTCCTGCAGGCAGAACCTGAGCGGGCATTTTGGCTCTGGGCCATCATGGATGCAGATCATGGACTACACAACACCATGGTATAAACTTTTTATTATGAACTTATAAATGAATTTATTATTAAGGACTTCTCATTAAAAAGATGAACATATCTGGCAACGCAGCTAAGACTCACATGGTGACAAAATGTTAAGGTGACCCACAAGTCTCACACTCCTAAAGACTAAAGTTTTCTGCTGTTAAAGAAAGCTGTAATATATACACAACCTAAATGTTATGTGGGTGGCATGTCATTAAAGAAGGCGAAGGCTTGTAAATTTATCAGATGCAGTTTGGCTTTTTAAAAATTATTCTGTGCCTATTTATGAAGAAATATGGAAAAGAATTCTAAAAAAAGTAATTAAAAATAAAAGCTAAACGTGTTTGCAAAAAAAAAAAAAAGGGGGGGGGGGAAAGAGAGAAAGACTTAACAGAAAGAAAACTAAATCTCTCTGTACCAGGAAAGCATGACGACTCTAGGGTGACAATGTTATAGGCACTTGCTATTTCAGTAATGTCTATATTCTATAAATAGTATTTCAGACACTATGTAGTCTGTTAGCTTTTATAAAGACTGGTAGAGCTAAGCTTCAAACATTTTCTCAATTGTAAAATAGGTGGGCACAAGTATTACAAACCCTGAACTCCTCCCCAGTGGGACACATCGTGTTTGTAAACACCGTCCGACACCCCTTGTTTGTAAGTGTTGTATGTACTGTTGATGTTGATTAAAAAAAGAAGTTTATATCTTGATTATTTTGTTGTCTAAAGCTAAACAAATCTTGCATGCAGCAGCTTTTGACTGTTTCCAGAGTGCTTATAATATACATAACTCCCTGGAAATTACTGAGCACTTTGAATTTTTGGTTTGTTTTGTTCCGGTTTTTTATGTCTAAAATTGTCGGTTAATATATGATTTTGCGTTCGAGTAATATTTTTAATATTGCCATATTCTGTGGTGGTTTTCTTTGTACGTTTCCGGTGTGGCACACGGTACGAGTCACTGCCTTTCTCCCCCCCTCCCGGTGGTGTACGACCGTTCGAAACGCTGATTTATTTGTTTTATTTTATTTTTTCCCTCTCGATAACTCTTTCTTTGAGAAAGACGATTTTAATGTTTACAACAATAAAACATGTAAACGAATGGAATTTCGCCTTCTTTCCGCCGAAGTGGGGAGCGCAGCCTCCCACCTCCCCCATGCGGGACGGTGCCGGTGCAGAAGCCGGAGAGAGCCGCCCCGAGGACGAACAGACGGACGGACAGAGAGACGGGCGGGCGGCTTCCCTGCAGCCGCGGGGCCGCCGGCGCGCTGCTTCGCGGGAGGAAGAGGAAGATGAGGAGAAGCCGCCGCGCGGAGGTGGGTTCTTCCCTCGGCGTCGCTCCCTCCGGCGCCCCGACACCCCCAGGCCGCCCACTGAGGCGAACGCCTTCACCGGGGACCCCGAGCTCTGCTCCGCGGGAGCTCGAGGATAGCGCAGCAAAGGGGGGTTCTGCCTGGGGGTGCCTGCGCCCGGGCTGCCCGTTCACTGCCTTCCAAATCGTCCCTGTTCCCGGGGATCTTCCCCGAGCGGGCGGCTCCATTGAGCACTGGGGGGCTTCGCGAGGAGCACGAGGAGAAAAGGGGCTTTGCGTGGGACGGGGATGCTCACACTGCACGGGTGTCCCGGGAAAGAGGACAGAAAGGGAGGAGGGAACGCAAGTCCGGCGGCACGGCTGAGGATTTAGGAAACTTCAGCCTCTTGCACCACGAAAAAAAATTAAATCAAATGCCCGGGGGGATAAGGTGCGACCCCCGAAATCGTTTTGCCATGAAGAGACCCACGGGGGACAACGGGAGATGCGGGGAAGTGAGGGACCGCGCACCTCCCGCGGCCACCGCTCACCCGCGGAAGCAAAGGAGCCGTGCCGTAGGGTGTGTGTCACCCCCGGGGTGCTGGCCCGGCGGCGGGCTGCGGTCGGAGTCTCCGCCGGAGGGTACCCCGGTTCGCTGCGGGAGGCGCGGGCGAGCGGCGAGCCCGGGAGCTGCTTGGTGGGTGGGTCGGTGGAAGGGACCCCCTGGGTTTCTGGGGCAGGAATTTGGTGGTTCGGTTAGGCGAGGGATTCGTAAGAAGAACCCTGAGAAGGGGCATCAGCCGGAGCCGGCGGTAAGAGGTGCAAGGCAGGGCCGGGCGCTGCTGCCCGGGGCTCGGTGCTGCCGCCGACGCGGGGCTGAGCTCGCCAGGACTTCAGCTCTCACCACAGCCTCCACCGCTCCCGTTCCTCCTCCAGCACCAGCTGCTTTCCCTGAGCGCTCCCCGAGGCGGCTTTGGCGAGAAGTTTTCCAGCGCCGTTAATGACCTGCAGCTGGGGGAGAGTAGGAGCCCTCCCACCGACATAGCCGCCTCACACTCGGCGGTTCTCTCTTTTTGCTGTTGGGGGCTATCGTCTCCCGGCCGGTTCCCAACCGGTGGGCCCGGAGCAGCACCGGGGGACCAGGGGCGGGAGGCTGCGGCGGCCCGGGGCAGGGCGCCAAGCACTAAGCACTGGATCCCGGGCGGGTGGGTCGAGCGGGCGGGTGGCGCGGGAGGACACGTCCCGGTGCCTGGTGTCCAGTGGAAGGGGGCCTTCCGCGGCAGGCGGGGCAGAGCCGAGAGGAAAGGGCTGCTAGAGTCTCGGGGCTCCCTGAGAGGAGTCTGTGTCGTTCCTGCCTCTGCAGGCTCCCGGGAAGGAGAAAGAGAAGGAAGAAAAGAAAGGAGGAGGAAGGAAAGAAACAAGCAAGCACTGCGTAGAGACACTTATAAAAATGTTTGTAGTGGAAGCTCAACACAGAATATGGAACTGAAAGGGTAATTTTTAAGTGGTAGTATCACTAGGAGGATTTATGAAAAGGTTTTATTTCTGTAAGCTTACAATATTTTTGATTAGTAACTGTCTTAATTATTTTAGCTCCATGCTGGTTATGAAATCTGTTGCTGCTTTTTCTGTTTGTCTAGTGTGAGAAAGCAGACAAAACCCATTCCATTCTGTTCCCTCAGGATTTCCTATTTGTAGTTTGTTACGAGGCCGCTGGGTTGATTTGAACCTCACTTTTTTCTCTCTCTCACACAGTTGCCCTGTCCACAGCAGAGTTAGTCCTTCAATGCACTGGTGCATGCTTTATCTATCCAAAAGTCACATTTCTGTCTCCAGCAAAGCCCATGCGGTTCTGTGGTGGACTGTCCTGTTGTTCCTTTCCAGCACTGGGCACCTTTCTCCTCCTGCTGTGGAAGGATGAGAAGATTGCACAAAGGTGTGATTTCCCCACACACACACCAGGGTTTTCGCACTTGACAAACAAACTCGGGGTGAGCTCAGGGCAGGTGTTTGCTTATACAGTACATCATATTCAACTTGAGATATTTAATTTAAGCTTTATTTATCTGGCGGCCTGGGTAATGCTGTGCATGCCTTGCATGTGTTAAGCTTCAAGTTCCATAAAACTGTGCTCATCTGAGGTAATTCTGATATAATTCACCATTGGTGACTTAGGGACAAGAAAGTGTCGCAGCGTATTCTGAAACCACCTTTCCTGAGCGTAGCACCAGGAAGATGAATTACTGCAGGCACGAGACCCGTGTAGGAGCTTTATTAGTTTTGGAATGCAATCAGCAACATTTGCTTTCTTAGTCTTTTACCTAATTATCCTCATTGTATATGTCACATACATAGCGAGCAGCCAAGAGGAATTTGTGTCAAAGCTGGAAAATTCATGTTTTGTGTGATGTTACCCTTCTGACTTTCCTGTGGTGGTTGAAATCCCTGTGCCGGCTGCGTACATGAAAACATTTTGGATGCACCTGTAGCTGATTTTTTTATGTATAAGTAAACGCACTGCTGCATAATCTGCACTTGCTGAAACGTTAGCCCTACGTAACCTTTACAGCTGGTTGTGGTGCAGAGGGAGATGTTGGTATTCATGAATGTTTTGACATATTTGACATTTTCTATATGGTGTGCTCTCTCTCTCTGTTTTTCTGATTTCCTCCTGTCTTTCCTCCCCTATTTTAGTAGTAAGTAGTAGCCTTTGCCAGACTGTTGTGGTCCGGGCTGGTTTGGAGGCAGACAATCTGCAATGAAACTTCAGCTTTGTGGGTTTGGGGTCGTTTGGTTGTTTGATGCTTTTTTATTTTTTATTTATTTTATTTCAAACTATGTTTCTAGGTAAATTATGGAATTGTTGCATTTTAATGTGGCGTAAGTAGGACCAGAAGAGCTGCTTTTGACGAAACAGGTGATTTGTGTTCTCTTGTAAAAAAAAAAAGCCCTGCCAGGCATGCAGATTAGTAAAAATCTGAAGGCAAGGGTTTTCTGCACAACTAGAACTTAATGCAGATGCAATATAAATGTATTGGGTTTATTACAGTACTAGCACAGCAGCCCTGCTTAATTCAGCAAGACGATTTGTGATTGCTTGAGTTACAAGTGCAGTGTTTTCCGTAAGATGGAGAACATGCCAGGCTACCAAGTGACTGATGATGGAACTAATTTTGGATAAATGCAAACAATACGTTTAGCTGAATAAGCCTCATGTCTATTCAGATAATTTCTAATTTTTATTCCACACCAGTATACAATATTTTTCGTATGACACTGAATCTCGATGGTAAATTTGGGACCCTCACTAAGATGAGAGAACTTCTACAATGTTATTGGTGTTTTGGTCAATTAACGCTTTCCTCCTCAGCTCCCTCTTTCATGACAGAGTGGCTTTGAGGATGCAGAAAGAGTTTCCTGTTTCTGTTTAGGAGAAATGATACTTGAACAACTTTCTTATGTAGCCACACAGCTTTTTTGTCTAAATTCTCTTGGCAGGGCTGGGGCTTCAGTCCCTCTGGTTCATGGTGGTGGTGGCTGTTACAGTCAGTTTTCGGCAGCAGTGGTGATTGCTGTGTGTGCTGGGTTACTGTTCTAAATCGCAGCACTTCAGGTTTGGTGATTGAAGTAATGGCTTTAATAGGACAAATCTGCTCTACAGCACTGGAGAAAATAGCTTTAAATGCTCGTTGCAGATCTCATTAAAGGCATAGGGTCTTGCACATGTTAATAAATACTAAATAATGTTACTTAGCTATTTTTTTCTTGACTAACTTCGTTTTCTACAAAGAGACATCAAGACAAAGTTTTAATTATTCTAGCATTTTAATGTTCCACGCAAATTACACTGTATGCTATGACAACCCAGGATTGTAGACACTAAAACGTATCTAATCCGGTTGTAAAATAAATGGCAAATGGTATTTTCCATGTGTTCCCGTTCTCCAAAAAAACTTGCAAAAATTGTTTGGATCTGGAATCAAGTGCAGAGAAATGCCTGCATTTTGTTACTGAAACAGCTGTTCAAGCAGTGATATGGTGGTTGCAGGGATGGATTCCAGGGTTGGGTGTTGGTGGTGCTTGCCATGGCATGCGGCCAAGAAGAGGTGAGGCTGATGTTGATCATGGCACATCTCACTTAAAGAGTTAAGGTATGTACCTGAAACCAAGAGACCCTCCAGCTTCTTCATAAAGAAATAAAGTGAAGCGACAAGCTCTGGAGCAAAACATAAAAGGCCAACAAGGGCTTCTGCTGCGGGAGGAGTGAGTGGATGCCAACAGCCCCTCAGGGAATGTTTTGGCTCTGGAGAGGGGACACCACTGTGAGCCAGGGATGGGCTTGGGTTGTGGTGTGGGGAGTGGAACTGCCTCTAAAACAGGATGCGTCTGCCTTTCAGATCAAAAGCAGCGTCTGCTTGGTTGTACTCGATCTGGGCTTGGAATGCTGAGAGCAGCCACGATATTTGGTGGATGAGCTGAGGCGGATGCTGTGTCCCAGTGACCTCCACATGGGGCAAGGAGAAAGCAGCAGATGGAGCCCTCTTGAGCTGTTGGCAAAGCCTGTGGCTGTGGCAAGGTCTGCTCCGTGTATCATAATGGGTACTCCGTGGCTTTGCAGCACTCGTACCCTTGCCTGTTCGGCCTCTTAAATGTGCTCCTGGGAAATGGGAAGCATGAGCACCTTTAGAAAGAAAGGTGCAAGCTTCAACCCCGTTCTCTGCACAGAGGCAGGGTGTCACATTTGTCTCGGGGAGCATGCAGCTGCTCCACAGAGCTCTGCTGGAGAGTTCTGCAGGTGATTTGGTAACTCTAAGACACAGGGATCACTCTGTGTTAACACCGACGCAGCTAATTCTGTAGGATTGCTTCTAAATGTTATTCTCTTTCAGACTGTCCCGCAGTTGCTATGGGTTGACATATTTTTTGTCCCAGATATTTCTCCTGATTTTATCTCTGCTTGCTCCCTCTCAGCTGCTACGACAGTTCCTTGCCTCCCAGAGAAAGGGCAGGTGAGCAGCTCTTCCTGGCAGCCTTGGCCAGGTCGCTTTGCTCCTGGGGTAGGATCCAGCCGGGCTGAGAGGTGCTGAGCATAGGGGGGTACAGCCTGCAGTGAGATGCACAGTCTCTGTGCTTGCAGGCTGCGGAAGGCACTTGCTGCACTGGCATCAGGGCATCGCCTTGGGAAGCTCGGGGAAGCGTTTTGCCTTGCAAACTCCGATTTTTTTTTTTTTTAGTTTTATTTTTTTTTTTACAATATATCTATATACACACTTATTTTCTAAATATATCTCTCCAGTTCTAAACATCCTTTTTGTAAGCAGCCATACCTGTGTCAAGTTGCTGGGTAGTCTTGTTTCAGAGTCACTTAAGTAGTTTAACATCCTTAGTTTTGACAATTTTACCCTCCTGTTGTAAGAAATGGCAAACATAAAAGCGCAGAAGCAGGAATCTGCTGAGTCCATGGACATGGAACTTGCTGCTCCTGCAAATAATGCTTTTTGTGGGGTTTTGTGAAGTTACTTAGTGAAGGCTCAGGAGTCTCCTATTTTCAAAACACAACATTTCCCTACAGCTGCAGCTAAGCATTTTGATAAGCTGAGTGACTAGATGCTCTAATATGCCTTTTGCTATTTTAGTGTAAAACTATATATTCCGCTAGATGATGTGTCCAAATAATATGGATGTGATTCCTGAGTACTGGCGTGACTTCCATTACCTGGCTACAAATTTGGCTTTGCAACTGGACTCTATTTTATAAACCTTAGGCACATGAGTATACTGGCATTAACAAATTGCTGAAACTAAGGACTTGTTAGTATAGCATCATATATGTATATAATATAATATATACATATGTATACATGCACCATAAATGGTAGAGGGTCCCAAAGAACAGAAACCCCAAATCATGTGTCTATGATATTTATAACAAGCACAATCTACTGTGTGACCGAGAACATAAGCAAAGAAATAAAACACAGTTGTGCCTATTACAGATTAATTTCAAGTCATATACTGATGTCTTTTCTCCTGAAAAACATCTATAAAAATAAAGCTTTGTGCTAATTCCTGAAGATGGAGCTTACGGAACTTGAAAACTGCAAAATTTGTGTTTAATCTAATTCCCTAAAAAAACCAAAATAAATTGAATGTGTTCACGTTACTTCTGTAATTGTTTGTAAGTGGACAATGTGGCTGTGAAGGAGAAATACATGTGTCCTACAAGATGTTTGTCTGTGTTTTTAACAGAAATGCAAAACAAATATGAAATAATGGCATAAAGTAATCTGGAAAAAGTTATTAGTGAAACCAGTGAGATTGTTAGCCTAAATGAACTACAAACATATGCTGTCTGTGCCTTTGTTAAAGTCTTAGGCAAGAAAGATGAAGGTGCGGTAAACAAGGGGTGAAATAGGAATGATTATTTTTGTAATCCTAGAAGTAGCTGTGCTGTGGAACCTCCAAGCAGGTTTATTTTCTGTGGTGATCAGAGGATGCACAAACCCTGAGAACGTTTACAGATATTTTTGCACTGGAGCGCAATTTCAGAGAGAAATCCTGTGTTGTTTTTACTTGTACATCCACAATTCATTTACAAGTCAAGCAAATATTTAATTGGGATTAATACTGCAGTGTTCTTTCTTCATCCAAACATGGGGAAAAACAGGAGTGCTGAGGCTTTTTTTTTTTTAATGCAGAAGAACCCATGCCATCAAATGCAGTGGTTTAGGCTGAATTACAAAGCAGTGCATGGGGATGTGGAAGATAGCAATGTACTTGACTTGTAATGTGGTGCCTCACAAAATCTTATATGAAAGATGAATTAAAAAGGGCCACGCTGTGAACACCTTGGCATGGCTGGAAGGGCCACGGGCGGAACACCAAGGTAAGGCTGGCTCTGAGCAAATCTTCTGGGGATACTGGTACAGCTGATGGTGGTAAGCTCACGGTGTTTGAGCACCTGCACTGGTGATTTGGAAGGCAGACAGCAAGTCTGTCATTTTTTTGATGAAAGTAATATTTTTTGTGGGGTTTTTTGTTCCCCCCCTTCTTTTTCTCCCTCCTCTCACCCCCCCCCCAAAAAAAAAAAAAAAAAAAAAAAACGAACAATAAAACAACTGAAAAAACAGGTTAGAGATGGACCTACAGAAACTGATAAGTGAATGCAACCTGCTCTGAACCCCTGAGACAAGCCTGGTCCAGGAATTAGGGCCAGGCTCAGGATGACTTTATTTTCCAGATTAACTCTTGCTTTGCTCTCTAGTGCAGAAATAATGCAGACCACGGGTATTAGTGAGAAGGAAGTAACTTTAAAGAAACGGTGTTTAAATCTGAGCTGGAAGGAAATGTAACTGAGTTTAATGAGCTTGTCATGGGGCGTGCGGACAAAATGAAAACTGGAAAATGTGCTTTGAGGTGAAAAGGCGAAATTGAGCAGCCCAGGCTTTCTGAACGCAGGAGCTCGGCAGAATGAAATACTGAGTAGCCTGTTTAAATGTGATTGTTGTATTTGTGATAGAGTCAATATTAACATTTCTATTAAACTCATACTGTCGCTCCTGTGAGTGCAGGATTGTTTCCTGTACTGCTTGTGGCTGTTTGCTGAACTCAGTGGCTATGAGTACAGCAGGTGATGAAAGCAAGCATGTCGTCACTGTAAATGGGTAAAGCTTTCTTGTTTAACCCAAGCAGGTTTTGCCCATATGCTTTTTCATGGGTTCTGTTCAGTCAACAGGCTCTTTGCATGGATATTTCTCAGGATCTGATTTTAATGAGAAAATAATTCAGGTGTGGCCGCCGTTAGCTCATGAAGAATATTTACTGCCAACTCATAAACCTCTTGGAAAACTGATTTTTCAAATGAAAGTGTTAATATAGCTCTAAGCACGTTGTTGCAGAACTGTATAATTTTACTCGCTGCCATTTGAAAAGACCTGTTTTCAAATCCTGCTCGAGTCACAAACAGAAGTGATCTTGAGAGTCCTCCTAATCCCTACTGGATATCCCTCTGTTTCATAAACAATAATAAACCCTCTCTGCCACCCGGTTTGGCACGGCAAGGCAGTTGGCAGCATCCTTGCACAGAGGGCTGGGGCTGGCCGAGCAGATGTGCTGCAAGTCTGCTCCATGGTGCAGTGGCACAGCTGTGCAAGGAGCCCTGTACAACAAATGGATGCATGGCTTGGCTCCAGTTTGCAGTTCCTACAGCTAGGCATCTTGGAAGCAGTAGAATCTGTAAAGGTAAGATATTAGCCAGTGCTTTTTCTTTGCAGTATTTGCAAATAGCAGCATAAACAGATGATACTGCAGAACTGTCTTTAATGAATGCGTTTTGCATAAACAGTTGTATTAGAAGGTAACGGAAAAAAGGAATAGTTGTTCATGTAAAAAAGTACTTACTAATTAAGCTTGAGGAATTTTACAAAAAACTGAAAGCTGTGATTTTTTGTTAGAAAGGCAGTGATCGTGGTTCACATCTAGTGTCAGCGGTGCTTTGCTGATGCCAAATGCTGGTGAGCTCCTCTAACCCTTTCTCTGAATGGAGCGATGACTTCCCTGCAGTACTGACTGTGAAAGTGTGGGATTGAGACAGGACTTCGTGGTGTGTTCATTCCCTCACCTGCGATATTAAATCTCTGCACTCTTGGGGATCTGTGCACCTGCTGAAAGCATTGTGCAGGTGCATTGGGAGCATCGAGGCCTCAGTGCAGGACTTGGATGTGTGGTTACCTTCATGTTCAGTGAATAGCTCTGGAATTAACTCAGCTATTCACACATCTGATATGGATCCTAGGTCTTTGGTCAGTTTCAGGTGGACACAAAGGTCCTGCAATCCCCCCGTGGAAGGACTGTTCTGGGGTGCAGTGTCCACAGCTGCACATGCCATCAGGGGTGGGCGGATGCTCAGAAGAAATAACACATCCATATCGGCAGCCCTTTTGTCTCACATTGATTCTGGCAGCTCCTGCAATATCAAGGGAGATCACAAGCTGGGTGCTGCTAACACAGTGAGCAGCATCCATTCGGAAATCTAAACGAGCCCTTGCAGAAGAGAGATGAAATCTGAATTTGTTGCTGATCCTCTTTGCAGGTGTCTCCACTGCTAGGCTCTTGTGAGGTTTACATCCTGTGAATGTATTAAAATGTGTGACTTCACTTGTTAACTCTTCTTTTCTCTAAGGTTATTGCAAAGCTGATGAGCTTATTTGCAGGAATGTATGATAAGCAGAGCTGCTCCCAGCAGTTTCACAGGCAATGAACCTTGGCTGTGTGCTTTGTGCCTTTTCTGGGCTTTTTGGGTTGTCTTTTTTTCCTTCCCCAGGTAAAGCTCATTGGAAGCCAAGGCATGGGACCTTCCCCAGCAGAACCAAGGCAGTCTGCCAGCATAATTCTGGACTACCAGGCAAGTTTGGTTGGGTAGATGCAACAGTTAAGGGAAGTGTCCCGCGTAAACCCCAGTCCCTCCTTCAGTGACAAAACGGCATTTGCTGTGCTCTTAAAACAGGGCAGTTTTACCTAACAAGATGTGGAGAAAAAGTGCCTTCTCTGTGACTTACTGAGGTTTTCTCGCTATTTTAATCAAGCGAGTTAACACTTGGATAAAAGGAAAGCTTTGCTTTCAGTTGCTGTATATGTTTTAATTTTAGTTTTTTTTTTTTTTTTCTGCACCATGGCAGTAGTTAGTCTCGTGTGTCAAAGGCTGTTTCCACAATTATGGTTTGCCTAATGGTCCTTTTGTTATAATTCATAGGCTAATAGAAGTCAGAGATGGAAAAGACCTATTAGATTATTGAGTCAATGCCCTGCAAATGCAGGATATAATCTCCCAGATAGAGGATGTATCGGATATTATTAAACAGATTTTACACTTGATCTTAGCTAAATTATGGTTAGTAGTCATTCAATTCCTTGAACGGTGCAATAACAATAGCTTAATTTCAGGTTTTGGGAGAGTGTATCTGTATTTAAGTTTACCATGTGGCATTTCTCTGTATTGCCTGTAGATGTGCATACTTTCTGAAGGAAAGATTGTATATTCCTACCAGATAGCAGTGGGGAAGAAGCAAATAGAATCCATCAAATACCTAAAAAAAAAAAAAAAAAAAAAAAAAAAAAAACCAAAACGTTTTAGAACTTCCTGGGTTAAAGCAGTGCAAAAATGCCAACTTTCTAGAGAAAAGAAAGCTGAAAAAGGAAAAAGTCCTCATCAACATAGGCATCAGCAGTAAATCTTTATGAAAACCACCTCATTTTGGTTTGGTTTTGAGCTGAAATCTTGAATGCCTGGATTTGGGCACCAGTGAACTCAAAATATTAAGGGAGACTTACTTCACAAAAAAAAAAAGGAAAAAAAAATGCAAGGGAGCAAACCTACACAAACCTACCTTAATTATTTCCCCTAGAGGTGTTTAGTTTGATGCAAGAGCAACCAGCTTGTCCAAGGCCAGGTGGCAGGCTGGGGATGTGCCAGGCTGTGGTATGCTGGGCATCTCACAGGCAGGAGCTTCAGGTAGGTGAGGGAGGGGAGCAGTTCTACCTTGGAGGTCCTTCTGCTGGACTGGTGCTCTATTCTCTACCGCACCAGCTAGATCCTGCTCAGGTGGCTGTTTACAGCAGGGCTGCCCATAATGAAGCTGTTAGTGTTGGCCAAGCAAGAACATATCAGTAGTATCTTGGGGACCCAAAGTTCTGCTGACTTCTGAAAGCAAACACATGGCAACTTTTGAGCCCTGGGTTCATTAAATGTTGGAATTAAATGTGTTGCAGCTTACTTTAACCTCATTAAGCTCGTATGGCTCATGCTAACAAAAAACCAGAACAGTCCCTTGAGTTACCTTGTGTTCCAAGCATTTGGAACCTAGGAAATCAGGATGTTTTAGCACTGAGTGCAGCACTGAAATCAAGACATCCCAGGAAGATCACCTGCTGCTTCTCCTGCTTCTGCTAATCCAGAAGTCACCAGTCATTAAGGCTGGGGCTTGAGCAAAAACCTTAGCTGCTGAATGGTAATACTGCATTTGTTATCTTCTTGGACATTGCTGTGCAATTATGTATTCCCTATTTCCGGTTCCTACTTTTAATTGTTTAGTTTTCATGCAACTATTTAGAAGAATCAACGTAATTAACTTGCAGGATGCAAATGATCTGCATTCAGCTCCTCCTTTGCCTAACAATCTTTTTTCTCTGTCTCTTAGTGTGTGGTGAGATATTTGTGTAATGCCACGTGTGTGCTCAGCGCGTGGTGAACATTTGATTGCAATGTGCCTCAGCCTGTCAGCTCCACACAACTGCTAGCAAGGTCAGGGTTACTCCTCATTGTTTGAGAAGGCCTGAAGAAATGGGCCTTGATTGAGTGGGGTAAATTAAATGTCTTTCCTTCTGCCACTTATATGAACTGATGTGATACACAGCTTATGAGGCTGATCTGCTTCCATCAGAAGAACTTGGGAACAGGACTGGTGCTGCTTTAAGCAATGTCTTCCTGTTTCGGGAAAAAGGAGCTCTAAGGAGGGAGTCAACCTTCAGTTTGGGAAGCATTTGGGAAAGTAAGAGCTAGAGCATGTTGACTTCAGGGCTGCAATTAAAAGGTTTCCTCCAGGTCAAAGACAAGGTGCAATTCCTCAGGTTTGAAGAACTGCCTGTTCTACTTGAAGTTCTTCATTTTGGTGGGCTCTTGATCAAACCCCATTATATAGTCGAGGATAAACACCAGCCACATTGCTCTTCTTTGTCTGTGTACTAGATTATGCCCAGTTTTAGCTGTTTTTTCCAGACAGGAAGTCCTCTAGTACTAAATCTGCGAGATATATAGTAAATCTGATGTCAGTTGTTCTCAGATCTTTTTAGCAACAGATTTCCCTGATGATAGTACTGCAGGACATGCAAGGAGACCTCAGCAGCTGTGACACCATGTGGAGCTGTGTCCTTGCTGAGAATCAGAGGCATGGCATAAGTGATGGGGGCTCAGCCCAGATCTGAGTGCGCAAAGCCCATGGACACTGAAGGAATAGCTGTGGCTGTCTTCATCTTGTGGTTTTTTTCTAATTTTTTTATTTTTATTTTTTATACATCAGCTAAACTGAGTTTGGTTACGTGAAGTTAATAAATGACATAAATTTGACCTCCAACTTATTTTCAGCACTGTTTTCATCCACTTTTCCTGCAATAAATTTTATAAAATCACAGAATGGTTGGTAATGTCCTTAAAGCTTATCCAGTTCCAACCCCCTGCCATGGGCAGAGACACCTTCCACTAGACCAGGTTGCTCAAAGCCCTCATCCAATTTCTTGTGTAATATCTCAGTACCTGGCCATTCTGCTGTTAAAAAGCAGTTGTCATCAAGTATGTGGAAAAACTAGAACATAGACATGAGCATTGTGAAGATTGAGCAGAAAGTTTTGAGGTTTTTAGATAGAATTGTAGAAATAGAAATAATTACAGTAATAGGTTTAGGTATTTTATAATCCCATGTATCTAAAAGGAGAAGTCCGTAACGTACTATTTTATAGCATTTTTCTTCCTGTAACTGTTACTGCAGGAACCCTTCTGAGCCTAACAGCTATTGTCTTGAAGAGAATAACATAGTATTGTTGAGTTATGTTCAGAACAAAATGCATTATACATATCAAAATACAACTTTTAAAACAAGTTGACCAGGGCTATTTGTTTTCAAAAGTGAGTGGAGGCTCTGGGTGCCTGCATCAAGACATGTCAGAGAGATTAATGGTTTACAGGATGAGATGGGTAATGAGTCCTCTACCATTAAGATATTCTGAAGTAACAGGCATAAAATTGCTCACTGTTTGTGAAAATGTAAGCTTTTCTTCTTGGCTGGATTGATGGACAAGCAGAAGAACTTTTTAAAATGTCCACGTGTTTCTAGGCTTTCCTATAGCTGCTATGAAGTGCATTGATTTTTGTACAAAAGTATTTAGTTTTACATGCATTATTTCAAACCTGAAGAGGGTATCTGTGATGCTGTTTTTTCTGCCCTCTCAGTTTGCAGTTTCGGCAGCTGGTCTGCACAGTACTGAGGTGACAGGAAAGCACAAAAAGAGTAAGGTAGTGCTTATACTTCACAGAAGTAAAATGATGATTTTCCTAATCGGTAGCAAGGAGTGCTTGAATAAGTGTATACAGGTACATCTTTCTGCATGGCACAGAAAGGGTGCTCTACATCGTGAGCACATTCCCCCTGTAGCAGATAATGCTTACGGAGTCTTCACAATGCCCTTTACCTGTCAAACTGTATTTGATCTAAGTTTTCCTCCTCAGGGTCTGTAATAAGCTTTAAAAACAATATATGAAATATGCCTTGAGGACTGCAAAACATTGGAAGCCAGGGATCCTGAAGCATTAATAGGGGAAAAAGTGATGCATCTCCTCAAGCCATTTGTGTTTACCCACTGTTGCGGTGTGTCTGAGAAGTGTATAGTACAGTATGCCTACAAGTAGTGGAAGTCTGTTTTGTTTTGGGGCTAGAAAGAATGGATTTTTCTCTTCTTTTACTGATTGTCCTACCTGGACAATAATTAGACAAATATTTACAACTCAGATGATGTAATGCAATTAAGACTCTCTCATAACAATCTGACTTGTCTGTCTCATAGAGAGTGACGCTATTTGAAAACGTGTGGAAGCTTTCAAAATGATTATGGCATGTGAAGATACAAAGGACATGGATGATAAAGTTTGTTAGATCTTAAGTGACTGCTGTAGAAGTGTTGTGCACAGATTCTTATGAACATCTTAGTTCTGTAGCTGTCTTTGTAGAAAAAAAGAGATTATGAAGGACTAAGAGCTAGAATTAATATTCCAGCTTGAAGTTTTACTGCATTTATTAATAGGAATAGGTTCTTGATTTTTTTTTTGTCAACTTAAAGCTAAAAACCTGAGGAAAAAAAATAGTAAAAGAATATTGCTTCCATTTTCCTGATACATATACATGTGTCAGGAGTAAAAGGTAGGATGAGTGCACATGGTAGGATATTTTGAATGTCTATATTCTTTGCATTTGGAGAGCAGTCAGGGCTGATCAGCTCTCAGTGTAAGATCAGGGAGTTGTGAGGTCGCTTTAATAGGTCTTCTGTGCCCTGTCCTCTTGTGGAAGGTGAGAACAGGTGACTTTTGGGGCAAGACTTCACCATCACCACCAGATGAAGCCTGCGTCAGCTGGAACACCTCAGGGGAGGCAGTGGTGTCACTGGGGAGAGTGCAAAGGGTGCCTCTCTCATCGTGGTAAACTTGGCTTGGTCCTGCACTGGTTTTGAGACCCTCCAGCCCAACACACCTGCAATGAAGTTTCCATGGGATGTGTATCAGGTAGATGAAACCCAATTTCATGCTGCTCCATTCCCGTGGAAACTATTGTGTAAACCAACACCACACTCTTGGTGCAGGTGCAGCACTGCACTTTTCTCCACCCAGTATCTGCTTGCAATACTCATTATAACACTCTTTCCTTTTTGATGCCATAAGTTAAATCTATGCCTTTTCCCCCATTCACGAATGATATTACATATATATTACATAAATAATATTATATATATATTACATAAATAATATTACAACTGCAGTTCCATGAAGAAGAAGAAAAATCTGACTAATGAGAGATTTCTAATTCCAGGTTCTAAAGGGCAGTTGCTGTAAACACCTGTGAGCCAAAATTAATGAAACACAAATTGCAAAAAAATACTCTGAGTGCTTTAATTTTTTGGGGCTGAGAAGCTGGGAAACACTCTGTGCCCAGGCATGGCTATGGCATAGGATTTTATAGACAGGAATCTTGCACAACATTTTCAGTGTTAGGACTAGTGAAGCAGTAAGTTGAAGTACTCTTGCAGTACTAGGACTTGTAAATTTATGGCCTGGCCACCTCTTTCATCTCAGTAGAAAAACATATAAATTATGAAATGAGGCCATTTGTTATCTTAATGTTTTTTAATTTAAGGTCCGTGCCTGTCTGTTGAAAACACGGCAGTGGAAGTTAAGTTATAGAAGTTACCTGCTGGCTGTAGTATTTCTCACTGTATGGAGTTTGACCTTGTTTTGTTAGACATGATTTTAGTACAGATAGCACTTGCCTCATGTTAAAAATGATACTTTATCTTGCCAGCTGGGGCTGGCTCTTCTGGGATAGCAGCAAGTGATTCTGCTGACTGAATAGGAGACTGCTGACTGAGCCTTTTGGATGCGAAAGGGCATGTGCTGCTCTTTATACCCACAGGTACACATGTACACAGGCTCTTGCCACGTGGGCTGTTCAGTCCTTGTCCAGGAGAACAGAAGCTATCAATCTTAAGAGGAAGTAGTTTTGGTTTGTGTTAATAAAGCAAAATGCCAAGAGCAGACACAGCTAAATGTGAGTCTGTGGAGCAGTGGTAGGTGCAGACAGCCTCTTTGCACTACCCTGCTGCATGTGGGACATGGTGATTCCTCAGTACAGGCATAATATCCAGATCCACCTGCAAACCTTGCAGTTGCTTACCTGCCTGTCTTACATCAGCAGTGGTGTTACCTTGGACCATCAGCCATGCAGTCACATAGGCTTAATTTCTGTTCTGCCTGTCGTCAGGATAACGTAAGCCAACACACGTGTGCTGTGCGTGTTGTAGCTGTGGGCTCAGAAGTCGGACACAGGGCTTTATTGTCATTAAAAATATTTAATAGAAATGTTCATTTCAGCAGGTGAAATGCAAAAAGTTTTCAGTGCAATGAATGATGGGTTGTTTTGTCTGTACCTTACTTGTAAACATTTTTCTTGGGCAAGGTAAACTTTTCCTTTTTTCTGCTGAAATATATTAAGTTCACAGCTGTGGGCCAACCCTCATAGAATCATAGAATAGTTAGGGTTGGAAAGGACCTCAAGATCATCTAGTTCCAACCCCCCTGCCATGGGCAGGGACACCTCACACTAAACCATGCCATCCAAAGCTATGTCCAACCCAGCCTTGAACACCACCAGCGATGGAGCATTCACAACTTCCCTGGGCAACCCATTCCAGGGCCTCACCACCCTTACAGTAAAGAATTTCTTCCTCATATCCAATCTAAACTTCCCCTGTTTAAGTTTGAACTTGTTACCCCTTGTCCTCTCACTACAGTCCCTCATGAAGAGTCACAGAATCACAGAATCACAGAATAGTAAGGGCTGGAAAGGACCTCAAGATCATCGAGTTCCAACCCCCCCGCCATGGGCAGGGACACCTCCCACTAAACCATGCCATCCAAGGCTATGTCCAACCCCACCTTGAACGCCGCCAGGGATGAAGCATTCACAACTTCCCTGGGCAACCCATTCCAGGGCCCCACCACCCTCACAGTATAGAACTTCTTCCTCAGATCCAATCTAAACCTCCCCTGTTTAAGTTTAAACCCATTACCCCTTGTCCTCTCACCACAGTCCCTAATGAAGAGTCCCTCCCCAGCATCCCTATAGGCCCCCTTCAGATACTGGAAGGCTAGCTACTATGAGGTCTCCACGCAGCCTTCTCTTCTCCAGGCTGAACAGCCCCAACTTTCTCATCCTATCTTCATACGAGAGGTGCTCCAGTCCCCTGATCATCCTCGTGGCCCTCCTCTGCACTTGTTCCAACAGTTCCATGTCCTTTTGATGTTGAGGACACCAGAACTGCACACAATACTCCAAGGGAGGTCTCACGAGAGCAGAGTAGAGGGGCAGGATCATCTCCCTTGACCTGCTGGTCACGCTCCTTTTGATGCAGCCCAGGATACGGTTGGCTTTCTGGGCTGCAAGTGCAGACTGCCAGCTCATGTTCATTTTTTCATCGACCAACACCCCCAAGTCCTTCTCCGCAGGGCTGCTCTGAATCTCTTCCCTGCCCAACCTGTAGCTGCGCCTGGGATTGCTCTGACCCAGGTGTAGGACCTTGCACTTGTCACGGTTAAACTTCACCAGGTTGGCATCAGCCCACCTCACAAGTGTGTCAAGGTCCCTCTGGATGGCATTCCTTCCCTCCAATGTATCAACCGAACCACACAGCTTGGTGTCATCGGCAAACTTGCTGAGGGCGCACTCAATCCCACTGTCCATGTCACTGACAAAGATGTTGAACAAGACCGGTCCCGACACTGATCCCTGGGGGACACCACTCATTACTGGTCTCCAGCTGGACATTGAGCCATTGAGCTCTACTCTTTGCGTGCGGCCATCCAGCCAGTTCTTTATCCACCGAGTGGTCCACCTATCAAATTGATGTCTCTCCAACTTAGAGACAAGGATGTCATGTGAGACAGTGTCAAAGGCTTTACACAACTCCAGGTAGATGACATCAACTGCTCTACCCCTGTCCATCAGTTCTGTAGCCCCATCATAGAAGGCCACCATATTGGTCAGGCAGAATTTCCCCTTATGAAGCCATGCTGGCTGTCACCAAGCACCTTGTTGTTTTCCATGTGCCTCAGCATGCCTTCCAGGAGAATCTGCTCCAAGATTTTGCCAGGCACAGAGGTGAGGCTGACTGGTCTGTAGTTCCCCGGCTCATCCATTTTCTCCTTCTTGAAAATGGGCGTTATATTTCCCTTTTTCCAGTCATCAGGAACTTCACCTGACTGCCATGATTTTTCAAATAAGATGGACAGTGGCTTAGCAACTTCATTTGCCAGCTCCTTCAGGACCCTTGGATGGATTTCATCCGGTCCCATGGACTCGTATACATTCAGGTTCCTAAGATGGTCTCGAACCAGATCCTCTCCTACAGTGGGCCCAGGGTCTTCATTCTCACTGTCCCTGTGTCTGCCTTCCAAGACTTGGGTGGTGTGGTCAGAGCATTTGCCAGTGAAGACTGAGGCAAAGAAGTTATTAAGAACCTCAGCCTTCTCCAAATCCAGGGTAGCCAGTTCTCCTGATAACTTCCAGAGGGGGCCTATGTTGTCCCTAGTCTGTCTTTTATTCACTACGTACCTACAGAATCCCTTCCTGTTGTCTTTCACATCCCTAGCCAAGTTTAATTCTGAGTGGGCCTTAGCTTTCCTAACCTGGTCCCTATCTTCCCAGACAACATCCCTGTATTCTTCCCAGGCCTCCTGTCCTTGCTTCCACCTTTTATAAGCCTCTTTTTTCCTTTGAATTTTGCTCAGCAGCTCCTTATCCATCCAAGGAGGTCTCCTGGCCCTCCTGCTGAACTTCCTTCTAGTTGGGATGCATCGCTCCTGAGCTTGCAGCAGGTGACCCCTGAATATCAACCAACAGTCTTGGGCCCCCCTGCCCTCTAGGACTGTATCCCATGGAACCTTACTGAGCATGTTTCTGAAGAGGCCAAAGTCTGCTCTCTTGAAGTCCAGGGCAGTGAGCTTGCTGCACGCTCTTCTCACTGTCCTGAGGATCTCAAACTCAACCATCTCATGATCGCTCAATCAAGGCTGCACTGGAGCATCACATTTCCAACCAGCCCTTCCCTGTTGGTGAGCACAAGGTCAAGCATGGCACCTCTCCTTGTTGGCTCCTCTATTACTTGCAGAAAGAAGTTGTCTTCCACACAATCGAGGAACCTTCTGGATTGCTTGTGCCGGGCCGTACCATCCCTCCAACAGGTATCAGGGTGGTTGAAGTCCCCCATGAGAACAAGGGCCTGCGAGCGTGAGGCTGTTCCTATCTGTCTATAGAGCGCTTCATCCACCGAGTCCCCTTGGTGAGGTGGTCTGTAACAGATCCCCACGATAATATCTCCCATCGCTGTTCTCCCTTTAACCCTGACCCACAAACTCTCTGTCGACTGCTCACCTGTCCCCAGACAGAGTTCCATACTCTCCAGCCTATACCTAACATAAATAGCTACTCTCCCTCCCCGTCTGCCGGGCCTGTCTTTCCTAAAGAGCTGGTAACCTTCCATTCCAACACACCAGTCATAGGAGCCATCCCACCATGTTTCTGTGATGCCTATGATATCATACCCCCTGTAGACGTGCACATATCTCTAATTCCTCTTGTTTGTTCCCCATGCTACGGGTGTTTGTATAGAGGCATTTGAACTGAGATCCAATTGAAGCCGGCTCATTGACTGGAGCAGCTGGAACATGTCTACATTGCTCTGAGCATTTATCATAGGTGCTGACATCTGACTGGGTGTGTCGGGATGGAATGATGCCCCCTCCCCCAACACATCTAGTTTAAAGCATCCTTGACCAGTCTGGCAAGCCTCCTACCAAATCCACTCTTCCCTTTCTTTGTCAGACCAGTTCTACCAGCCCCCAGTAGACCTCGCCTACTATATTGAGTCCCATATTCAAGGTACCCAAACCCCTGACTATAGCACCACCCTTCTAACCATTTATTAACCTGCCCAGTCCTCCTAGCCTTTTTATGGTCCTGCCCTGTATCCTGGAGAATCGACGAAAAGACAATCTGAGCTCCAGAGCCCCTAACCACCTCTCCGAGAGCTCTGTAGTCCTTCTTTATGTTCTCTGGGCTACTGCTATCTATATCAGTAGCACCCGCATGTATTACCAGGAGTGGGTAATAGTCAGTGAGACCGACTAGAGCAGGCAGCTTCTGTGCAACATCCCTGATCCGAGCCCCTGGTAGGCAACACACCTCCCTTGAGCCTGGGTCAGGCCGGCAGATGGGTGCCTCTGTGCCTTTCAGAGTAGAGTCCCCGACTACTACGACCCGCCGCTTTTTCCTGGCAGCACCAGTAGTGATCTTCTTTACCAGTGCATCAGCCGGTTGTTCCTGGTGGGAGTGTGGTTCCTCATCAGCCCCCTGCAGGACAGCAAAGCGGTTCTGGGTGGGGACAACAGATTTATGAGGAAGCCCCTTTCTTCTAATTGTCCTCTTCCTCCTTTTTTTGTTGTTTTTTTTTTTTCCATTACTGTTTCCCAACTTCCTGGGTTAGCGGCCTCCTTTCCTGCATGAGTGAGAGCGGACACTCCAGGCCCCTGCACGGTCTGGTCCTGGAGCAAGCAGTGCTGCTTCCTCTCAGCTTCCCTGACACCTTTCAGCCTAGTAACAGCTTCCTGCAGCTCAGCCACCTGCTGCAGGAGGACCTCCGCCAGGGAGCACTGAGTGCAGCCCTGCCCATTGTGCACGCTCCCCTCAGGAGAGCAGTGCAGGCGCTCCCTACACCCCGAGCTCTGCACTGCAGCCTCCCTTACCATCAGCTCTGTCTGGGTGCCTACGCTGTTCACCACCGGGGCAGCCAGAGCAAGCTCCCAGACCGGGCCCCGGTCATATGGCGAGCGCTCACCATCCCGCGCAAACTGCCTCGAACCGCCCTGTTCCCCGCGCTCCCTGGGGCAGGTTTTTAACCACTCAGGGCTGGTGCTGCTCCTCCTGGCGCCGCCCCCTCTGAGTCAGCTCCTTGCTTCGGCTGAGCTGTCGGCTCCTGGGCAGGCCCTGTCGAGGGCTTGAGGCTCCCTCGGTCCTGTTGCTGCTCCGAGTTGAAGCTCCTGGAAGCCGAGTCTCCCCCTGATCAGGTGCTGCAGGCGTCCCCTCTCGATACAGTCACCTCAGCAATGGGCCATAAAATATTTCCCCTAATCAATGACAACAAAGCTGAGATGCAAGTAGTAATGTGAAAATCAAGGTTTTTTTTTTTTTTTTTGTTTTTTTTTTTTTTTTTTTGTTTTTTTTTTTTTTTTTTTTTTTTTTTTTTGTGATTATTTTACTGTGCTTGGTTACATTTGAAGCATACACTTAATCCTTTCCTCATGCCGGCAGTTGTTAGCTTCAGTAAGAATTTGCACCAATAGTGAATAAATTAGAAAAAGAAGTTTTGGAATCTGATTTTTCTCTACTCAAAGGGATTAATAAATTATTACATAATAATATTTATTAGTCCTCAAGAGTAATAAATACAGTTTAAGCATACAAATTCTAAGTACAGTTTAGGCATGCAAACACTAAGATTAAGCTGTAAATGCCAGTTTTCTATTGCAGATCTTGAAATTTGAGGTTTCCACAGGACAGTTAACTGTTAGCCTTGTAGTATGTCTAAATGGTTACAGGCACTTTCTCAGTGCTTGGTTCTTCTCTTAGGGCTTGCTGAAATTGCTCTTTCAAGTCCTGTAGCCATGTCCTGTTAGGAAGTGATGGGCTGTCCCCTTTGGAAAAGCCCCGATCATGAGGTGGGGAGGTGATCCTTGCTGTGAATTGGATTCTCCTTTTTCTCGCCATCAACAGCAGATGGATTTATTTTTAACTGCTCATTCCTGTGGTAATATCTCTCCTGGTTAATCCTGTTTGGAAATAGAAATGTGCTCCCTGAAATTTCATATACTTAGAAATACCATCCCCAAGAAAATCGTATGTAATGGAAGAGCAGCCTTTAAAATATAAAGCCATATACTACGTAAGCGAAATGGCTGACTTACCTATAGTCCTGAATCCATTTGTCAAGGCTTTATCATGTCTTGGTACCAGGTCTTAGAAGGTAGCTGTAGAGCTGTGCTTTCATAGCCTGCCTTAACTCACTTGCACCAAGCATGGATTAAGTGCACGTTGTTTGCCTGCAGTCCACAAACCTTCCCTAGACTGCTGTTCTGGGGTTAATAACCTCTGTGCTTGGATGAGGGTTGAGTCCCTCTGTCCTTGGCTTGGGCAGTCCTGGAGCCTTGCAGCTCCATGCTGAGCTTTGCCAGCCCCCAATATGACTTTTCAACTAATTGTGTGAGAGTGGAAATCAAACCAGCTTTTGCCGAGAAGTGTTTAACAAACATTTGGCGAATAAACACACAGGTATTATGCTTGTGGGTATCACCTGCTGTGTTTGAAGACTGGGTGAATGGGCAGATAGTTGTCATTCCTGACAGGTAGCTGGATACTGTTTACAAAAATTTGTTGATTTGTTTCCACTGACTAACTGGGCTAGGAATACGAGTGCTGTCACTGTTTGGTCTTTCAGAATGGATTATCTGTAGTGACTAGAAGAACTAAATTTTAATCCATGTATAGCTTTATAATGCAAATTTGAATTCTAGTTTTACATGATGCTCTGCCACAGTTTAAAAAAACCCCACAACTCGAACCACAGTAGATCTCCTCACCCCCCTGATATTTAAATAATTCATAATGCCGATAATACAAACCCTTGTTTTGCAGTAATTAGTTTTGAGAGGAAGTCTAATGCAAACTAACTCTGCTATAATGCAGATTACATCTGTGATTCTTTCAGCACTGTCCTAATGGTAATTCTTAGGTTTGCTGATGAATATTGAATTAGTGTTCCTAGTACCTTTGGTGTTTTAGTCTCCGGGAATACTGTTCTGAAGCACAATCAGGAACATTTCAAGATCTGAAGATGGGGCTGCTCTGTCACAGGGAACCTCAATAAGCCACTGCTTCCTGGTTGCCAGAACACATTTAATACTTCTGCTTCATAAAAGATCATTGCTTTCTAGAGAGAATTAAAGTAAACGGAATGAGAATGGTCCATATGTATAAAGCATGTACGGTTATTCTTACAATTACAAGTAAGATAGCGATAATTACCATGGCAATTTGTTTCTTTATGGATGAGATTTCTTCAAATAGATGCAGAAATCTCTCTTCTCTGTCTCTGTATCCTTATGTTTAGCTTTTCTATGAGATAAAGGTTTCACAGCAAACATTTTAAGGAAATTGATGGTGCTTACTGGAAAACTTCATTTTTAAAAATGTTATAACATTTCTCACTGGTCATATAAATATCTAAACAAAAAATTGTCCTTAAGAGTCCCCATATTGCACTGAATAGCCAAGGGGGATCTTGGTAGTTAACCAAACCAGGGAAAAATACACAAGGGTGTCACCATCCATATTGCTGGTTTGAATGAACACAGGTTCCCAGCAGCTGAAAGCTAACAGGGTTATTCGGTGGCCCTGTTGATTTGCTGAACTTGGTTTAAACCCTCTGCTGCAGAGGAAGGTGCTGCCTTGGTCACCTGAGGATTCTTTGACACCAGAAGCTCTGTATCAGTTTCCCTCAGTTCACCTGCTAACCCACCCTGTCACCTTCCCTACTGGCTCTGAAAGTTGGCAGTTAGTGCCAAACGAAAAATCAGTTTTGCCCACACAGATGTTGATGATATATGTAAATGGTTGTTTACCAAAAGAGTTGATTCATCAAGCAAATTATTTAGTAAAGATGGCAAAATTAATTGAATAACATATTTTAAGAAATGGAATCTGACTGGCTTGATTGTGCAAGTTCATGAGACTAGCAGCGGCTCTGCGCTTTGTTTCAGGTTTTTCTGCTCAGTTGCTTGGCAATGTAAATTTGAATTTCTGCATCAACTTCTAGAATTTTACTCTTTGCTTTTAACTTTGTAGATATCAGCCTTATATTCTGCAATTAGAGCAATTCTGAAATTGAGGTTAGTTAGCAACAGGTGAACTTGACTCTGGTTATGATCAAATGTTTTTGAGGAAGAATCATTTGCATGTCTTTAAATTGAGGGATTTAATAAATTCAATTTATCATTATGCAAATTCAGAGCCATGTCTTTTTGCATAGACCTGGAAAAATGCCTCTTGAAATATTTTTATAATACAAGCTTGGTGTCTGTTCCTTTTGTTGCTCTAGATGAGAAAGGAGTTAATTTCTCAAGGCTAATAAGTATATATATATGTGTATTTTTTTTAAGTGGGGTGCACTTATTCAGCATCCCCAGTAACGTTCAGGTAAGCCCTGCAGTTTTCCACGTGCAGTGTCAGAAGCATTGCTGTTGTCAGCCTTTAGATGTCCTATCATAAATACTTGTCTGAAGTACCTGAGCAACACAGGCAGTGAAAAGAAACCGGATTCTTCCTTTGGCACTTCAGGTACTCTGAGTTGGGAAACACTCTTTTCCTATGGGCTACTTAGGAAAGCTGAGGGTACATACTGATGGAGAAGTCCTGTGCATTACACAAGTGCTATATTGGGATATTTACTTAATTCTGGCCATTCCCGGTCTCAGGCCTGTGGACTGCAGTGCCTAACCTCCTGCAGGCAATGTTGAACTCTTCTCTCCTTGCCAGCCCCCCTCTTGGATCTGCTGGCATGAACCCCGTCAAAGTCTTGCAGGGCACACATTCCTCAGAAGTCAGGGAGAGAACTACGAGTTTCCTGATGGCGCTTTTCACTGCAGTGTTTATAATTGGTAGGAATTGCTTTCTCTAGGCCTGTTATATTTTTAAAAAGTGATTTTTCTCTTTGTCATTAGAATCTGGTTCTGATTTCCTTACAGCAAAGATTTTTAGTAGATTGTATCGCCAGAAAGACAAATCTGTGAGGTCAACTTTGACTAGAGTGTGGAGTCATATTCCATTATATAATTCACTGGGGTCTGTAATATTCTTAAAGCAAAATATACAGCTACCTCAAATGTCAGAGTTTGATAGATTTAAAATGCGTCCCCTCCAAACTCCATTAGGCCTTCTAATCTTTAAAGCTGTTCTTGTTCCACCCACCCATGCCTTCCAGAGTTTTATTCCATGTCAGAGGCACTTCTCCCAGTAAATGCTCTGGACAATTTAATCTTGCTGCTGTGGTCTGGCTGGGATGAATGCTGTGTTCTGCACAAGGGAGGGAAACTTATTAGCGCTTAACTAAGCGCCTTCTTTCTTTAATTTAAACATAATTAAATGTTTTGGGGGTATAATACAAAGTACAAAAATGCAAAGTGCATGCAGAGCAATACAAAAGAAGAGTAAACCTGGTTGATAAGGTAGGTGCTGACTGAAATGGTGTCTGCAGAAAGATGTATTCTAGCATGAGATGCTTAACAAATAGATAAAATGGAATTGTAGGAACATCAGGATTACAAAATTGTAAGGTATTTCTAGGGGGACATTAGTGGTCTGGATGGTAAAACACGTGGAAAACATGCACAAAAAGAGCATTTTAAATTTAAGGGAGGGAAATTCTGCAAAATAATTTTATTTATAGTTCTAACGAAATTTAACTGGATCCTGTTTCATATAAAAACTCTCCAGAACTATATGCTGTTTGCATGCAGAAATGAGAGCTCATAGTGGTACTTATATGTTGGAGATGTTTATGCCTAGCATATGTTTTTCTGTGCTGTCATTGGCGTAACTATTTCACAGATTTCAGGTTGATGTAAGCATAAGTAGGTGGTATGCCCGAATATGTGGGTTAGGATGTGTGCAGCCTCCAAAAGCTGAGCGAGTCATTCGTCTTCTGAATAATCAGAAGAAACTGTGTAACCAGTATCAAAAGGCATATAGAGGCGAAGCTGTGATTAAGGTTTTTCAAAATGGAAGAAAAAAAATTAGCCTTTGGCATCTTTACTCTTGTTCTGATTTAATAGGAGACTAATAAAAGCTAAGTCAAACTTTGATTGCAGTGTGATTTTTCTGTGTTTATTCCAGATAAAATTGAAACTGGCATTTTTCAGTTTTATTATATAAGATGGAAAAGTTTTGTATAGTTTGTCATGGCTTTTGCTAGGCTGAGGAATAAATGCTATTGAATAACATACCCATAACACTGCAAGTAGAGCACTTCTGAATAACTGAAATTCTGACTGGTTGAACTTTTGTGAATAGTAGCGTTTTGTCAGCAGCTAAATCTGTTCTCCATGCTGACTGCCAACTTTTCGTGTTGTATAATTACTGAGTTCAAAATGGAGCTCAAAAGCTTAAAGTTAGAGAACAGCTTGATTCCCTGTTCTTACGCAGACAACTTGTATTTTAGTGCAGTCGCATTCCAGGCATGTTTTTGTGACAATTCTTCATATGGCTACGTAAAAGATTATTTCCCCACTGATATGTGCATTTCTTGGGGATTGTCCAATTCTGCATGTAAAACTCAATGACACCCACAGGGACTGAGAATGTGTATTCTTCATTATTGCTGTTACTACACCTTAGTAAATAGAATCATAGAATGGTTAGGATTGGAAAGGACCTTAAGATCTTCTAGTTCCAACCCCCCTGCCATGGGCAGGGACACCTCACACTAAACCATGTTGTGCAAGTCTCTGTCCAATCTGGCCTTGCACACTGCCAGGGATGGCGCATTCACAACTTCCTGGTCAACCTGATCCAGCTCCTCACCACCCTCACAGTAAAGAACTTCTTCCTTACGTCAAACCTGAACTTACTCTGTTTAAGTTTGAAGCCATTAGCGCTTGTCCTATTGCTGCAGTCCCTGATGAAGAGTCCCTCTTCGGCAAAGGTTAGCAAGTGACCATCTTCTGCAAGAACATCCATGACACTGCATGATTCAGTCATCAGTTATATTGTATAACAGTCCAAAGTATCATAAAAGTGTGCTGTGGAATAAATGCCCCTTGCATTGCAAGCAAATATCTTGATTTCTGGGTTGTTTTTTTTCTGAGTCTAAGTGTGTTGTAAAATTATAGTCTTCTAGTGTATTAATAATACTACTGCTGCTTTCTTAAGCTGGGGTTTAGGTTATTGCAACAATCACATAACATCACATTTTAAACAGTGGCAAGATTAAGAGATGCAGTGCTTTACTCAGTTTGGTAATTTTTTATTGTTGAATATAATCTTAGAATTATACATTTGAAGTAAAGGTGAATCTTTCTTTATACTTCTAAGTTTCTTTACTCCTGAATATACTAACCATAATGGAATGTGGCAACTCTTACATGTAATATTCAGTGGGTGTTCTTTGAAGCTAGGACTAGCTTCTCTTATGAAATTCTCAGTGCTTGGTCACTGCTTAAAAGGTAGTTGTTGTCAATTCTGCCAATACTCTTATGTATCAGATACCACCTTCATTTTCCTATGGGTTGCAAGACTTGGCAAGTACTGGGGAGTTTTGGTTAATGGTGACTACTGTAAAGTGCTATTAGGTAAGAATAATGCTTTGGCATATATCGATGTTCAGAATTCACTTGTACTCTAGAACTGTTAGTAGTGACTTTTCTAAGTTTCTGGTGGTCATTTATGAGAGGGGTTCATTATAAACCTAACTTTCTGTCTCAGATCTCTTATGATTTAAAAGATATTGGAAGTATTAGTTTCAGTATTGACTTCAGGCTTTCCAAAACAACAGTGTGCTAATAGAGAACAGCCTTCTCTTACTCTGTTTGGTCATCAGCTTCCTTAGAGGTATTTGGCTCTTGCTATTTGTTTTACCTGCTCCTAATGCCCTTTCCTTATCCTATAACCTCACCCCCAATCAAAGCGGAAATAAAAGGAAAAAACTGTTTCATGAGGTAAGTGTTGAAAAGGCTTTTTTTTTCCTCAGCTATGAAATTTGTCATAATTTAAAGAGGTTGTGCAAAGGTGCCTGACTATGTAAACTCTGTCTTGAAGCCTTCAGGTGGACCAGAGAACTGTGTTTGAGCTCTGTGCCCAAGAGTGAATTTCATCCTAGATGTTATTAAAAGTTCCTGAGTTTAAGTGTGGCATTGGCTAACAGGAAATGATCACTTAAATCTCCAAAGTAATAAAGATAGATAAATTGCAGTAATGTGAAAGTCTGTGCTTCTGAAAAAAAGAACGCCAAACCCTTGGTATTATTTGGATTGCATCTGACCCACAAATACTTGGTTATCAGTCTTTGAAAGCTTCATGTGAATTTAACCATTCCAGGGAAATCAAGCTGTGAATTGAGGTGCTTGAATAAAACCAGAGAAATATCACAAACAGTAAAAACATGTGACATTTGTTCTGTCTGAAATAGTTGTAGTTTCTGAGCTGGAAGTTGGAAATACTTGTTCTGTCCCTTCTCAGGAGTTATGTACCACTAGGGTACATGACTGAGAGGCATCCACTTATAGGTAGGGTATAAAAGGTTGATAAATCAAAAAAAAAAGACATACTTTTATGTGGAAAAAATGCATTCAGCATTTTTTCCCAAGTAAAGTATGCAGAAAACCTGCTTAAATGGGGCATGTAATTTTTAATGAATCAGACCCTTTCTCCTAGGAAATGAAGCAAGTATGATAAATATGATGGAAACTGGTGAATATCCAGGGTCTAGTAATCATAGCATACTTGAAATCCACCTGGGGGTTTATATGAAAGGTAGTAGCTCAAAAGAAGTAGTCTTTAGACTACCAGACTTTGAGGAATGTAGGATAAATTGAAGATATCTGATTGTAACCAATTATAAATAAAAAAGTGCTACTGCAAGTAGGGAGGTACTAGAAGAACAATTAGAAACACATGAGGCCCATTAATTTCAATAAAATTATTTTTTAAGGAATCCAGGCGTTACTTTCTTGGAATGCCTACCCTGCAGTAGAACTTCCCTTATCTGATTTCCTTTACTTGACCAAAATTTTTTGTTAGCTGAATACAAGCAATCCAAGCTTCAGAAATCCTGGAAAGAGGTAATTCTCCCATTTCAGACTGAGAACCCCACCTCTGTGAGGAGTTGGTTGGTCTGCAGTTCAAATGCACCAAAACTGCTAAACTATTGCATTCCTGTTGCTGCCTGTTGAGTACAAAGAAGATTCTTTTCTTCATTTTGGTCCTAGTCAGAAATGCAAAATTTTCTCAAGAGCAATATATTAGAAAAATCATGTTTCTTTGAGAGAACTTCTGACAGATATTGGACATTTATAGAAATATTAATATATAGAATAATTTTTATCTAATTAGCTTATATTCTTTCTTTTTGGTATATAACAAAATCGTGGGATTGTTTTGCTAAAGGGTTTTCTCTTTCAAGATGGCATCAGATGTATGATAGGTGTGGTAGCTTAAAGTATCAGCAGATGAAGAAATCTGGATCTTCATCTGTTCGTGTGTTTCTCTATTTCTGGAAATTGACATAAAGTTGTTGATACGGCATTCCTTCATGGAGCTCTCGTGTTCCAGGCTGGATATACATTTTCTGCAAGATAAGCTGATTTGCAAAGAGTAAGTAAAGCAGCATACAGCATTTATGTGTCTCTTACGGAGATAATGAGGCAAATAAAATAATTCATTACTTTTAATAATACACTATAAACAGCAGCTACGAAGAAATACAGGATTTCTGTCAGAACATAATACTCAGTTTAGAGAAACCAGAAGGGAAATTAAATAATGGCTACTGGTATTGATTAATCAGGGTTGTGTTCTTGTTTTATATGGCTCTTAACTACCCATAGACATTAGGAAGTGTTTGTCTGGGATGGTAGAATCCCTGTAACTTTTTAAGTAGCTGGGGAAAAACACCTAAGCTAGAACATATGCCCAAAGAGTATACATAAAATTTCTAGTGATTGCAAGGTTGTACTATATCACCCATATATTCTCTCTACTTTTCTAATTTATGGGGATGGCAGTCATCAACATGGACTGGGCAAATGTATGCCAAAGTAGGTAAGCGTTACAGCAATGTCAAAATTATCTCCGCATTTACCTTGTCTTAATATGGGCATATTATCAGTTGCATTCCATACCAATTAAAGAAAATCTGACTTTTTGTTGGTCCTGTCTTTATTTTATAAAGGAGCACTGGCAGCCAGGTCAAAGACCCTTCATTGTTGCTGATCTTCAGTAGAAAGTAGGAAAAATTAAATTGAAAGCTATAGGGGAAAGTATGCTCACAAAGTTCTGCAAATTCTTGGCAAGGAGATAGCTGTGTATGGCATTTTGGCTCTACCTTCCCATGTCTGACAAAAGGAATCAAAGTACCCCACAGCTGACCCCAATGGGACGGCAGAGGGTTTCGTTACTCATTATACTGTAATTGACAAGACTCCAGTACTTAAAGGACTCGTGCTAAGAGGCTATTCTTTCTGGGTGAATTAAACCAGTTACTTGAGAAGAAAGGTAGTAAAAGAAATTCAATTGAAAACCTTACGATTATTTGTCATATTGTTTGTAGATGCTGGAGATTTTTTGATTCCCAATGCAGATATCAAGCTTGAGGTCTTAAGGAAACTAGAGTCCTTTCTTATCACAGTCTGCTCAGCACATTGGGAAAACTATGTTGTGTTTAACTTTGAATTTTGGGGGCATTTTAATTGTCATGTAGAAGTTGTCTTGATGACTACAGCTGACCTTGTCATTAGAATCATCAACTAGCAGGGTTTGATAAGTTTGTTTCTAAAGACAGTACCACCAAATATTCATCTGGGAGATATCTGCCTTTCCCTAGTGAAGTAAAGGGGGCTTTCTGAATTTAACCAGGTGGACTCTGTGCTGTCTACAGTGTAAGTTCTTGCAAGTTATTACTGCCTTGTCTGGTGATTTGGATGCAGGGGATCACTGTTGATCATGGCAACTCCCAAATAAAAAAAATAACTTGCATTTCAAAAGAGTATTTTTTTCCATTGTAATTTTCCCATGCAATTTGAAAGTTCTTCTTTGGTGTGTATTGCATTGAAAGCATATAAGATGAATTCAAACACTATTTATTGTAATTGACTGCTTTTCATTGGCAGAATGATTGCATTTTCTCTACTTACTTATAAGAAGTATTTTCTAACACCGGCCTCACACTTTAATAATTTGCCACTTACAATTTTATCTTAGCATATATTTATTGCGTTTCTCTTTGACATTTTTAAAAATCCCACACTCTACAGAAACTTTTTTGATTTTATAGCTTCTCACTTTATGATTATTTCTTTTTCCAAGATTAAATACCTTAATGGGAGTTTTAAAATGGTAGGTTACTTTTACCTGTCTTGCTGAGATTCTGGCATCTTTGGTGGTAGGGCAGTGGGCAAAGGAGAATGTTTCCTATTGTATTTTGAAACACGTCACATGGATCTTCAATAAAATATATTCCTTAGGAAGATGTTGCTTCCTGGGAAGGTTTCACTGTGAAAAGGCTATGAGAGAACTAAGTTTTGAAACAGTGTTCATGAGGCTTGACCGCATCTGAATCAGGTGGGTTAGGGAATTCCAAGGTTAAGGAACTTATGCTAGATTTGGGGTATAGGTATGTGACAGATCTTTTAATTGTGCCCATCTCATTCTCTTGCAGTCTGCATTTTTTCAGAGTTTAAAATCCTTGTGATGTTATTAATTGTGTGTTCTTGACGTGGCCAATGATGTGCTTACAGCTTATGAGGTGGTTAGACTATCTTGAGACTAACTACCTATGTTCATTCAGAAGAAGTGTTAATAATGCTTTAGGCATAAATCTTAAGCCTGAACTGTTCCAAAGTTCATGCATTAACATGGACTTGGACTTTATTTAAAAGACAATGGCTTGCATTGAATGCAGTATGGAAAAGGCATGGTATCAGAATGCAATGAAGTTATGCAGGCAAACTATGTCAGGTGAATACACAGGGCAGCAGGGAGTGTAAAGGGCTTTAATATTTTAAGATTAATCAATGGTGAAAGTGCTGAAATGTGGGAAAAAGTAATGCAAATCTGGTATTTTGAAATGAAGATTTAATGAGTATTTTGTCTTGGCTGCTGCATTAAATCAGATTCTGTATGGCAGAGATTTCATACTTTTGGAAAAGTCTGAAATTATTTTGATTATAGAGAAAATGTGGAAATTTTGGGTTTGGTAATTAAATTAATGTTTTGAAGAGTGAATATGAAATAATGGCTAGAATATTAAGTTAAACCTGGAATGTTTTTTTCTTTCATGCAAGTTTAGGATAACTGACGCTTGAACACTATTCCTTCATGCCGTAACCAGCTCTCCGCCTTAGTTGTAATTTTTCTTGTTTTGATACCGTAACTTCAGAATTGTAGTCAGAGTGCCACATTTTTGGGGTGGGTCAGAACTGTCATCCACTCTACTTTTCTTGTTGGCAATTCTACTGAGATCCACTCCTTGAAGGGAACTGTTGCTGCAGTTTTTCATGCATCACCAACTTCCTTCCAGGGCTTTCTGCTGGACTGCCCTCAAGTCCCAGGCATGTACAGAAGAGTGGATGTCTCCATGGATGTCTCCTAACATGTCTTATAAGTTGTCTTGATCACCTTTGCTCCTCAGTGTAAGAAGAGGTTTTCTCCATGGTAGTCTCAAAGTGGGGGCCTGCTTTTCTTATGTGGCCGTGTGTGTGTGCTTTGAATGACATGTTCTAAGGCGTGTGTGTCTAGGATGACGTCAATGATTGTGAAGGTATGTGGTTATTGAATAAGAAATCAAGCATAAAATCCTAGAATACCAGGTTTGAAGGGACATCAAGGATCTTCTGGTCCAGTTCATTCCTGGCAAAATCTTGGAGCAGATTCTCCTGGAAGGCATGCTGAGGCACATGGAAAACAACAAGGTGCTTGGTGACAGCCAGCATGGCTTCACGTAAGGAGAAATTCTGCCTGACCAATATGGTGGCCTTCTATGATGGGGCTATGGAACTTATGGAAAGGGGTAGAGCAGTTGATGTCATCTACCTGGAGTTGTGCAAAGCGTTTGACATTGTCTCACATGACATCCTTGTCTCTAAGTTGGAGAGACATCAATTTGATAGGTGGACCACTCGGTGGATAAAGAGCTGGCTGGATGGCCGCATGCAAAGAGTAGAGCTCAATGGCTCAATGTCCAGCTGGAGACCAGTAACAAGTGGTGTCCCCCAGGGATCGGTGTTGGGACCGGTCTTGTTCAACATCTTTGTGGGTGACACGGACAGTGGGATTGAGTGCGCCCTCAGCAAGTTTGCTGATGACACCAAGCTGTGTGGTTCGGTTGATATGTTGGAGGGAAGGAATGCCATCCAGAGGGACCTTGACACACTTGTGAGGTGGGCTGATGCCAACCTGATGAAGTTTAACCGTGACAAGTGCAAGGTCCTCCACCTGGGTCTGAGCAATCCCAGGCGCAGCTACAGGTTGGGCAGGGAAGAGATTCAGAGCAGCCCTGCGGAGAAGGACTTGGGGGTGTTGGTCGATGAAAAAATGAACATGAGCCGGCAGTGTGCACTCGCAGCCCAGAAAGCCAACCACATCCTGGGCTGCATCAAAAGGAGCGTGACCAGCAGGAAAAAGGAAGTGATCCTGCCCCTCTACTCTGCTCTCGTGAGACCTCCCTTGGAGTATTGTGTGCAGTTCTGGTGTCCTCAACATCAAAAGGACATGGAACTGTTGGAACAAGTGCAGAGGAGGGCCACGAGGATGATCAGGGGACTGGAGCACCTCCCGTGTGAAGATAGGATGAGAAAGTTGGGGCTGTTCAGCCTGGAGAAGAGAAGGCTGTGTGGAGACCTCATAGCAGCCTTCCAGTATCTGAAGGGGGCCTATAGGGATGCTGGGGATGGACTCTTCATTAGGGACTGTAGTGAGAGGACAAGGGGTAATGGGTTCAAATTTAAACAGGGGAAGTTTAGATTGGATATGAGGAAGAAATTCTTTACTGTGAGGGTGGTGAGACACTGGAATGGGTTGCCCAGGGAAGTTGTGAATGCTCCATCCCTGGTGGTGTTCAAGGCTGGGTTGGACATAGCCTTGGATGGCATGGTTTAGTGTGAGGTGTCCCTGCCCATGGCAGGGGGGTTGGAACTAGATGATCTTAAGGTCCTTTCCAACCCTAACTATTCTATGATTCTATGATTCCCTGCAGGAGCCTCATATTCTCAGGAGGTTCTAGTGTAGTTCCAGCTCCTTCAGAGCCTTTGAGGGCATGGGTTGGTGGGTAGGGTAGAGCAGATCTGGCAACTTTTGCCTTTGCTTTGGGAGAAACTTTTTTTAAGTGTAAGGGCAATGAAAATTAAAATGGTTACTAACTACAGTTTTTGAACATGGTTTCTATTGAGTGACGGCTTCATGCCTGTCACTGCAGATTGGCAGCTTGTGAGCACATGAGGATTTTGGGGTTCACCCCAGCTGAGCCCATGGTGCCGTGACAACAGTGAGCCCTGCACCCAGGGCTGGGCTGGTCAGGATGCTGCTGCCTGTGCCGCTCTCTGCATGGTGGGATGGCTGCAGCCTACACCTCGCAGTGGGAATATGCACCAGGGAGGACCGCCCAACCTTACCCATGCCATTCCCAGTGTCAAACCTTTCGCTGCTTTTCATGCATGTCTCTGTGTTCATGGATCCTGCCTGTGAAACTCGGTGGCCAAGGCTTGCAAGGTGATGTGGTATAGGCACAAAGATACAAGCTGCTGAGAGCTCATTTAAATTTTTAAATTTAAAGCAAAGGGTATGTCTAAGAATGCAGAAAAATGTTGATGTGCTGTTTTAGTCAGAAATATGAGTGGTGATTAAGCTCTGTTACAATATATATGCTGTGTCTCTCTTGCTTTTGTACTCTGATCCGGGATCACACAAGATGCCCAGCTGCCTGATTTTTATGTACCGGTAATACACAGGCCATCTTTATAAACAACTGTGATGCAGCCAAGCGAGTCCTGTTAGATCGTTTGTTTTGATCTCACTAGTTTCAGGAATATGGCAGTGGAGCTGGAGAACACTTTTACATTGTCCACACTCAACAGCGATATATATCCATGCATAGAGGCAGGGTTATTTATTAGAATGTTTTAAAAATATATTTAAACCGAACAGATAATTGCTTTATATATGATACCTTGGGCTATTTAAGATATGTATATTTTTAAAGTGTAATGTAAGACCCCTCAACAATAACAACAACCAACCAAACACAAAAAATGAACTTAGTATTAGGGTGAGAAATGAAGTAAAAATTACCTTCAGTTTTCTAAAGCTGGTTTGCCCAAAGGTTAAACAAAGAGTTTTAATGTGTCTGGGGGGAATGTGGTGTTTCCTGATGCCTGTTTCTGTATGCAGGCAAAATCCTTCACTGCTCAAGCCTAACGTACATATGCTAAATGAACCTGAAAACAGTGTTTTGCACATACCTTGTCTTCCCAGATCACAGAAGACAGAGTACCATTGTGACTCAGCTGTGGAAACATTTATTTACTAGTAGTACTTTGGCAGTTCTTCTGAAGCTGCTATTTCAAGGGTTTGGGGATCAAAATAATTCAAATTAATTTATTGCTTTATTCACATATTTTAGTTGGCAGTTTCATGATACTCTCAGTTAATGCTCCGGTAGTTTGGGTCGCTGTGCATCACTGAGGCAGTAAGTTGTGATTTTGCCTGGTGAAGGTATTCCAGAGGAGAGGTGAGAAAATCTGACCCTTAATAACTGTAGAGAAATGGGGCCTCTGTTTTGAAGGTTTTGTCCAAAAGTTTCCTGACATAGTAAACTGCATGGACATTAATTTCCTTTCAAAACAAGAAATGATGGAGATGTCCCTGGAATTTAATTTTCCATTTTGGGAAAACGGCACTATTTAAACCCAATACTTAGAGCTCCTTTTGCTGCTTAAGGTGGATGTAGTAAAAAAACACTACATAGATTTTCAATGTCAATTGCTAGTGGCAGCAGAATTGTGAAAAGTTTGGGACATTGGTCAGAAGATGGATAACCGTTCACTTTTGTAACTCAGGCTGATAGCTGGAAATGATTAGAAATAGGTGAATGAAGAAGATGTTTATGAACATTTCTCAGTCTTCCATTCTTTTGAAGGTATTTATGATTTCCAAGAGCTTCTATGCTAACTTGCTCACAAGAAAAGCGTGTTGAAGGCATGTGGAATTCCACGCGTGCTGGTGGTGGGAATACTACATGTCCCTTTGAAACCTTTTTGGGCTGGGAATCATTTCACACTGGTGCGGACACTGCTGTGGGTCTACCTGGGATGTGTTGATGGTCTTGGTCACACACTGATGTGATGGTGGAGGTTGCTTCTGGTGATGACTGAGCCCTGTGGATCAAATACCAAAGAGGTCTCTGATGCTCTGTACTTTACATTTCTTCTGAAGCCCCTTCACAGCTGATTTCTCACTATGAACATCTAAGTTACAAAGCTCATGCTTTGGAGCTGATGCTAAATTGTTCGTAACAGAGAAAAAGATGTGCATAATTTTTTATGTGTGTAGCTAATTCATCCAGGTTCACATTTTGCTGTAATTAAATACGTTTTATATATAAGGCATAATTAATATTCTAGGACATCCAAAAGGCAGTGCTTAAATACCTAAATTTTGCTAATGGATTCAGTATATGAGGCTGTTTTGTCAGCACAGGGCTACATAATTGTTGAGGGATTACCCTAGATCTTTCATTAGCAATCTAACATACCACCCGGGCTAAACCACCTATTTATCTGGAGGGCAATTGATTACAAACACAGATTTAACTAACAAATCAATCATAATAGCTGAGATTATACTGCCAATCCTCTTTTAGTGGATTTTTATCAATTAGTACCTAAAATGTCACTTATTAATGTCTTCTATACCTTTATTGACTCTTGATAAAATTTAGGTAGGAGACCGATGTTTTAAGCAGTGGAAATGTTATATATTGGGGGCTGGCTTGTAATTCTAGGAATTATGAATGAATATGATTTACCAACATTTTTTCTTTTCAAAAACAAATATGTAAATTAAGATTACAGGCCTGCTCTGTAACCATAGATAAAATTGTCTGTGAGGAGATCGTGGTCTAGGTCTTGATTCAACATTCATGCTTCTTTAGGACATAATCCAAGATTCACTCATAGGAGGGAAAAAAGTCTCCATTGACTTCTGCAGGCTTGGGATCATAAAAATCAATGTTACTGCTCGTGCAAGGAAAAAAGTGGAAGTTGGGACTAGAGTTTTTCAAGAACTTTTGGTTCTCTCTAAAGGTCTAGGAAATGTTCATGTTCAAGAGTGAAACTCGGTGTTTCATATGTAATTTTCCCAGAGGTATGTGCTCAATGAATTAGGCAAACCTTGTGTACAAGAATTCAGTAAAATAAATACAGGTAAGATTTACAGCGCCAGGTTCTCATACTTTCCCTTGTTCTTGCCATCATTTTCATTACTATAAAATCAGTAGAACACCTTGTGGTGTGAGAAGAATGTAATACTGAATATAGGGGATCAGGGTCTGGCTCAGAGTGCATCCCGTTAAATGTATGCTGTATTGCCTAGTAGTGGTTGAGCTTATTTGCTCTAGAAATACCTATGAATGATCAAAATCTTAAAGTTTATGGCCTTTTTATCATTCATCCATGTGAAGTCTTTGATGAAATTATGAAAGTCCTGCCCATCAACGTTCCTGCAGCTCCCTAAGTGCAGATGGAGGGGCTGGGAGGAAGATCCATATGGGCAGGTGGTAGCACAGAGGGTGGTGAGCAGCAGCCTGTTTGCACGAGTGCATTGAGGAATGGGAAGAGCAACTTCAATTTGCAGGCACTGATACAGATTTTGATTCCTGTTTTCATATGATAATGTGCATGCTGTGTTGTGCAGGAGTGAAATTACATACTAGCCCTCAAGCACGCTGTAATGATCCTTCTCTATATGTCTTATTTTATAATATTTTTTAAACAAAGGGATTTCCTACATGTTAGGTGCAGAACAACTCTTGTCAGTGTGCTCCATGTCATGTAATTGAACATCTGTCCATGTTTGCCATTATGCTGGGTTAACAAGTGCCCCATGACAAATTCATACTATTATTAAAGGGTTACATTTTTCTTCCAGCAGCTTCTGTGTGGCTTTGGAGATCACCCTGCCCCACAGCATTAGTGACTGAGTGGGAAAATAGGACCAGAATGGCATTGTATTAAAAATACAGGGCTACTGTTGGGAAGAAAAATAGCAAAAAAGTGTACATCAGCTTGGTGTTGAAAAACAGTCTGATGCGTTCAGGGATTAAACAGTTGCTCTAGCCTTTTAAGCATACCTTTAAAATATTGCTCAGAGGCTTATTGACTTCTTGGGTGAATGCGGCTGTCTTGAGAGTGTTTTTCTGACACAGAGCTGTGATGCAGCTTCCTTCCATGAGTGGATGGCATTTAAGAATCCAGAACTGGCTGAGGGTCATCTTCAGTTCTCTTCTCTGCCCAGCCCAAAATCTCAAGTCATCCACTCTTCAAGACCAGAGGTAGTTTTTATTGTACTAGGTTCACAGGCCAGACCAGTCTTTGCATGTGGCTGCTCTTCATGATCTTGGAATGATCTTCATGATCTTCATGATGGAAGTAATTGACAAGCAGCAGAATTGTTGAAATTCTTCAAAAATGATAGTTAATCTTTAATCTTTCTAATACACATGCTTGCTGACCAGTTGGGTGGCTCTTCCATTGAATCTATTCAGGGATTTGTCTTAGTGTGAGCAATAGAATGTGTCATTTGGATGTGTGGAGGGAAAGAGCACAGAAATGGAGAAATCTTGGGTTCAAAATAGAAAGCAGATTCTTCAAAGACTGTGTTTGATTCTCTTACTTTTGTTCTTTTTTCCATTCACTGAACTAATGCACACATGATGCATATTTTATATAAACCTCTTTTTAAATGTGTGCATTCAGCAGCTGTCTGAAGAGTTTGTGAGAAATGGCGATTGCTGCTGGGCAGAAAGAGTTTCTATCCACTGTTCCTGCTCTGTGTTGTATTCAAGAATCTGATGTCTGTTACCTCCTGCTTTCTCAGAATAAGCAGATATCAATGTAGTATTTTTGAGGTGAATTTAATAAATACTGATATTCTTTGTACTGCTGTTGTTCTCTACTTTATTCTTGGTCAGCTGTGCCCTCTGTTGTCAATGTTTCAGAAGCAAAATACGTTCTTGTGAAGGTGAAATTAAGAGTTTTGAATCTTTCTTAAAAAAAAATAAATTATTTTTTCTTGTTTACCCCTCAGTAGCACAGATGAGTGAGTATTAAAGATTTTGCCTAAGATTTTTGTTTTATGGAGTCTAAATGAGCAAGGGAAGATATTTAATGAAAATAAGGTCTCTATTTTAAAGGCAAGTTTCTTTTTCATAAACAGTTGTCTGCAACTTATAGTGGTAAATTCCTAACATAGAATGGATGATTCATGACTTGGGGATGTGTGCACACCTGGAGATAATGTTAGTTAGATAGTTTTATGGATATGTTTAGATTATTATGATCATCCTAGTAGCACATTTGATAAATGAATGTAATTACAAATACAATAGCAATTGATGTGATCACAGTGTCTACGAAGTGTGGTTCATTTTTTGTATCGATTGGAACTTTCAGAGAAAATGTGGAATTATTCACTGAGATCTCTTAAAACCAAAAGCCATGGCTGGAGAGAAAGATCTTGGTCAGATATACTGATCACTTCACAGTGAAAACACTGCAGTTAGTCTCTGCTCAACAACTTCTTGAATAGAGTGAATGTGCATGTTGTGATATCTTTCCTATGCAATCTACTTATTTCAGATTTTTGCATACACTTAATTTCCTTTTTCCTTTCTGGAAAGCAAGTAATGAAACAGGTAGAGTTTACCTTGCTAAAAACACTCATCTTGCTCCTTCTCAACTAAAGAGTTGGAAGGGTCATTTTCATTAAATTTCATCAAAAATTTCTTTTAAAATCAGAATTGAAAAATCACAAGCAGCCAAAAAACAGCTGCTATGCTATGCTTTAGTTGATGGTTGTTAATTATTATGTACAGTAGTATGTTTTGGAAAGCCCATATTTTTTTATCTCAGGCTAGTTAGCATAATTTAGGATGTCTGCTATTATGGGATACATTCAGACATATACCAGTGAAGACTGGTAAGCCTTTTCTTGTTGGGGGACATGCTCCTCATATAAACTGACACATGAAAAGAAAAGCTGTAGAGAAGAGAGATCAAAGGTAGAATTGCTCAAAAGGAAGGTGATGATACTACATCGGTCACAAAGGAAATATTAACCTAGATCAGAGATCAGCTGTAAAATTGTACCTGGTGAGACTTACCCAGAGGAATCTACAGGAGTGCTTGATTAGTCCTAAAAGAAGGGGACAAACTAGGTTTGAGAGTATTTCAGCAATGGGTAACTGTCCTTGTAGCTCTGTGCATCCTTTTGAAATTAGGAGGGATCCTTAATGACAAAATACCAAGTTTTATGATATTTAAAAAAATCCTGTTATGCTTGCATATATTCAGTGGTATCCAATTTGTGATGTGTTTGGTCTTTCCAGTGTTCATGTAGTTGCTGGTGTATTTTTACCTTCCAGGTTTTTCAGTCATCTGATGACTTCTTTCCTTTATTCTGCCTTCTTTAGTGTCCAGTGATCTATAAAGCAACAGACATGGCTCCACATCACGGTAGTATTTTCTTGGCACATGTCTTAGTCTCATTGCTTCTGCTGTTTGTACTCCCTGCCAACCTTTTTTCTGTGAAGCGTCCCTTGTTCTTGTACATCTCCATCAATCGAGAGTGAATACAATGACGTCAACAGGATGGTAAGGGCTTGTAAACAGTGAAAATAAGATGATCTTCAGTATTTGCATCTGTAGCAAATCATGCTTTGTGTCACCTGCAGTGCTCGTTTGTTTTAGTGTACTCAAAGACAAGAACAGGTTAAAAAAAACAGCCCACATGCATTAGTTTGTCATGCCATCCATTAAATGGGGGATAGTGGGAAAAGGATGTTTCTCATACAGGCAGGTCTTTTCATTTGGTGCTAGCTGATGAACAGAAAGGTAGGTCTGTACTAGGCCCATGTTGTTTAGAGCAGCCAGTAGTTACTAGGACCAGTATTTCAAAATGGTTGTTCAGTCTGACATAAAGAGACAGTTGTTTAGTGGCTAGTTGTATTTCCTGCTATAATACATGAAAGTTACCACTTATTTTTCCACAGAAAGATAATAGTACAAGACTTTTTTGTTGTAATTCTATTTAACATCTTCTAGTAGTGGAAATCCAATGCAGATTAGTTTATTTTTCCTTGCCATTAAGGAGTTTGGTTATATTATACAGGTAAGAGGAGTTATCTTAAAATTAAAAATTTAGAACTGTTGGGTATCTAAATTATTTTAAGTATCTGTGGTCTCTTTCCTTCCAAATCATTGAAAACCACACATAGATAAATACATTGTATGCATAAAATAATTTTACTTGCTTGTTATTTAGCCATAAGTAAGATGGAAATATGACATATGGTTAGTAGCACATTCGACATCACAGTGCTCTGAAACCTCTAATGGTAAGTCACAATAGATGAGGAAAAGGATGGTATGTTCAGATTAAATTCAGGGTGAGATCAGCCGACAGCTGACTATAACCAGAGCACTGAAGTTTTCTTCTGTCTTCTGCAGTAGCAGGGGCTGTGTTGCCACATTCTGCTGGTGGTGATGATAAAGGAAGCCTTCAATGCTTCTGCTTCTCTCCAACTCCTCATCTCAAAGAAGGTCACTTGGAAGAACACTTCAGAATCTCAACTGAGAACTCCCATCCTTTGTCAAATCAGAAAAGGTTCATCTTGTGAACGGTCTGTCATCCTTAACTCATCTTGGCTGAAATGTGATTTAAGAGTAATTAATACCTTGCATTAATTGTCTCTAAATGTGCAGAAGGCATTAAAATGAAATTCCTTTAATTAAGTGACATTAAACATTCAGTATTCCAATGCTCAGTTATGAATTGGTTGGAAGTCATTACAGGAGAAGTCAGTTGGTGCATGTGTTCTGCCCATGGACAGGGCTGCTGATGGTATGGTTGGAGCCACTGTCCTGCGAGAGGCTGGCAGTTACAGTTGAGGTGTATCTTACTCAGCATTAGGCAGAAAAACTGGACGAGGAGGTTTTCAGTTTGCTTGCTTTTTCCTTTCCTCTGTTTGCAGAATTCTTCGCTTCAGCAGCTTCATGACCTGGACAAACAGGGAAGTATCTGCACTGCATTCAGCTTTTTTTAATATTTCTCTTGATTTTCTGATTGTCCTAGATACTTTTTCCCTTTAGAAAGGGACTAACATTTGTAAAACTTCAGCAGGTTGAAATGGAAATGTATTTTAGCAAAATGTTTCACTGTTGTGCATTCAGTTCTGACGCAGCTGCTACCAACAGTGGCAAGGTGATGCTACAAGCAGTCTCAAAGGAGCAATCTTTAAATATTTTAACCAGTGTATGACTGTTGAGTAGCTGTTTGCAGCCTTCCACAGAAATGGTCTCTCCCCATCAGAAAGGTGTGTATCTTGCTTTTAGATCACTGTTGGATTGCCTGTTACAAATACGGTGTGATCACTAAGTTTACCTGCTCGTTTACCTGTCATACCGTAGTGTTTCTCCTGCCAAGTCTCCCCTGCTCTGTTTCAGTAAGATTTACCACTCTGATAAAGTAGTTGTACAAGTGCTAGTGCAGGAAGGAGAAAATCTTACTTCATGTAAGCTTGACTTTTCCTTTTTATCCCATTTTGATGCAATCAGCTCCTCATAAACTGCTCCCCTCAGTGAACGTAAATTTCATTAAAGCCCTCTTGATTCCTTGCCCACTTCTCCACCATGAATCCGATTGCTGTCATTATTTCTGCCTGTGTCACTTTTATTTTCTCTTACCTTTTCCCCCTCGGTTTTATGTAAATAATGTTTGGATAATGGAGTGAAATGGTTTCCATGGTGCTGAACAAATACAGGTCACGGTGTGTGGGACTCCTTTGCACCTGAACATAAAGGTGAACATGTATATAACTTTTAATTATTTGGTTTCTTACAACTAAGAAATAAATTTTGTGTGTCTTGTAGCATTGTTTTGCTAGTGAGAAAAAAAAGTTCATTATGCATTCTACAAAAATAGTTTTGCCTTTCAAATGGCAATCTTTTCACTGTATTAATACTTTTTTTTTAATGACACTATCATGCATTACACCATCTGATTAAAAAATCTGCTGGAATAATATTTACACTGAACATCTGTCATTGGCAGCTGTAAATATGTTCTCTATTTATCTACAAGAAATCAAGTTAAGGGCCCCTTGCAGTCAGCAGAACTTTGTCTGAAAGGGAAGACTGTCTGAGTGCCTGGTTCTCATGCATTTTCTTTGGATATAGATGTCCTGAAATAGGTGAGACATACGGATCATTAATTGTAAAATCAAACTGAAGTTATAAGCCTATTTTTTAAATGCTACATAATGGTTGCTGACATGCAGAAAAGTTGCAGGTGCAACTTTTGCAGGAAAATAAAGGTTCGATGGAAGGGGTTCAGTGTTTTCCTCAGGGCAGGCTGGGGAGCATCTCTGGCTGGAGCCTTGGGCACTAGGGGCTCAGGATTGTGCTGCTGTTGTGTGCCAAGAGCCATTGCCTTTGCTGCCACCGTCACAGGGGGAAAGCAAGCACAGGGACTGACCTGGAGTTACTACCATGTTTGTGGTTTTGTGTGCTGGATCTGAATAATAGCCTTGACAAAGTCAACAGGATAGGTGTTGTGAAAGATAAATAGGTATTTATGTCCTCCTGTCCCACTTAGTGTGTGTCTCTGTCTATAGGTTTCATATGGCTTTTTTACCTTCTGCAAACACTGAAAGAGGATTTCATTCGTCCTGAAAGAGGATGATAGAATGGATTTTATGATCATTATCTTATTGTTTGAGTTGCAGCCTAAGCAGAATTTATATTGTCTAGGCTTCAGCAGATCCTGTCTTTCAGAGAAGCTGAGTTAGAATGGTTCAGAGCTGCCTTCTCAACAATCCGAGTTGCTACAGCCATGTCTTATAAACTGTCAGAAGCCAGATGAGCAGACAGCATTCATGATACAGATTATGAAGTTAAATCAGTATATTCATCATATAACATGGTAATGCAGTGTCACATTGAACAAGTGGTGATGATTAGTCCTAGAAGGAAAATTTAAGAACTTGTCTTTTAAGATTCAGTAGCAGTTGTTTTGTTCTTCATAAACCTTGTCCTTCTTGAGAAAATTAAGGCTAAATCTTGGAGCAAATGAGAGAGTGACCTTAAATAATGAAATCTGCAGGAAATGAACATCTGGAGTAGCAGATGAAAGTACATTCTCAACTCTTCATTATGTGAAAGCTTGCAGAACTGAAGCTGTGCCTCACCCCCCAAAACTCAACCTGGGCTGAGTGTCAGGGTTAAAAAATCCAGACTTAAAGGTTCTTTAATTGAAAGTTCTCTGTCAAAAGTTTTAAGGCATTTATATCTGGACTGAGTTCCCTCAGCTGGGGATACAGGCCCTTTTTGAATTTGTAGGATAGCTTTCAATGACTAGAAACTACATTGCATGACTTAAATGACTAATCAGACAGAAAAATAAATGCTTAAGCTAAAAGGCTTGAGAGTAGTCTATGGGCAATCTTTAGTTATCTTTGATATTGTAAATGAGTCATTGAATAAATTGGAGTAACTTACAAATTGATGTAATAAATTAATATCAACAGAAGTTTGTATAGGGATAATTCATAAGCAGGAAAGGGTGGTACATTTGTCAAAAACATTTTCCCTGCAAATAATTCATCTGTTACTCTAATCATCATTTTGAATTGGTCCTGGTGGTGAATGGGGAATTAGTGTGGCCTCTACCATAGTGATATAAAGATATATTGTCTTCAGCTGACGGCATTCAATAATTCCACATCCACTTTCTGCACCAGATGGAAGGTGAGTGACCTTCTGGCACAGCACCATGCTGCAGCCTATCTCAGGACCCCAGACTGAAGGTGACAAGAGGATGAGTGACTGCTGCAAGGACCCTATCTGAAAGACTGTTGTGCTGGTGTGCAAAACCTGTAATTGGACATGCCCAGAACAATTCAAAGCCCTGCCTATCATTCCTCCTGCCATTCCATACCCGGACGTCTGTTGTTTCAAGTGGAGCAGTAAGCGTGGTATGTTAGGGGCATACTGCTGTCAGCTGATCCCTCAGCAGGTCGCTTTCTTACCCCTGAAAAGGCAACAGAATGAGGTTTGAGAGGGGACCTTAAGCCGTGGCATGAAGTAGAGATGGAAGGGAAAAATTCGTTTCTGGCTCTGACTTATCCATGGTGCTTACAAAGTTGTTCGTAATATTAAATAAGCTTTCCCCTTGCCATCCTGAAGGACAGTGCTTGTGATTGCTCCTATGCTGTTGCAGTGGATGATCTAGAACATGGTTTAGCAGACAAACCCCTTTTGCCTAATGCTGATTTGCAGAGCTGGGGAGTTTTCCAAGGATAGCGTTACTTTGTTCCTTGGACATCTAACTTTCCAACCTTCCTGATGCCCCAACCTCTGCCTGCATTTTCTTCAGGGTTTATTATGCAACAGTTCAAACTCTTGATAACACAGATTTGCCTCAGAGCTGTTAAGAGCAAAAGATGTGTTGTTAATTCTATTGTGCCTCAGGACCAGATGAAAATGCACCCTCATTGCTGTGATGCTCATTACTTAAACAAGAGCGTGGTCGATGGTCCACACTCCGAATGAATATGGTCTGTTTGGCTCAGTGGTAGCATGGTCCCATCAGCATCGACACTGTCAGTGGTCCTACAGGCTGGGTAATTCTTCTCTTTTACAGTGTTCTGTTCTAAAAGTGCTCTGTGTGGTGCTCTGAAATAGAGGAAGCTGGTGGTTTTGGTGGAAACAATTACATCAGTGAGATCTCCCTTGAAGTATTGTGTGCAGTTCTGGTGTCCTCAACATCAAAAGGACATGGAACTGTTAGAACAAGTGCAGAGGAGGGCCACGAGGATGATCAGGGGACTGGAGCACCTCCCGTATGAAGATAGGATGAGAAAGTTGGGGCTGTTCAGCCTGGAGAAGAGAAGGCTGTGTGGAGACCTCATAGCAGCCTTCCAGTATCTGAAGAGGGGCTATAGGGATGCTGGGGAGGGACTTTTCATTAGGGACTGTAGTGATAGGACAAGGGGTAATGGGTTCAAACTTAAACAGGGGAGGTTTAGATTGGATATGAGGAAGAAATTCTTTACTGTAAGGGTGGTGAGGCACTGGAATGTGTTGCCCGGGGAAGTTGTGAACGCTCCATCGCTGGCTATGTTCAAGGCCAGGCTGGACAGAGCCTTGGGTGGCATGGTTTAGTGTGAGGTGTCCCTGCCCATGGCAGGGGGGTTGGAACTAGATGATCTTAAGGTCCTTTCCAACCCTAACTATTCTATTATTCTATGATTCTATCATATTCATCTTTAACTGTTAAAAGTGATAGCCTGTCCTACACCACAGTAATTATTGACAGTTTTCTTCATCGTTATGCCCTGATTATGGGACAAGAGTAAAGAAGGTGGCAGTGGTAAAGATCAGAGAGGTGGTGGATGCCTATCCCTGGAAGTGTTCAAGGCCAGATTGGACAGGGCTTTGAGCAACCCGGTCTAATGGAAGGTGTCCCTGCCCATGGCAGGGGAGCTGGAACTAGATGGTCTTTAAAGCCCCTTGCAACCCAAACCATTCTAGGATCCTAAGACAAGAAGAAAGTGTTTCTTAGAGGGGATGTGTAACAGGAAGTTGCCCTCAGCTGACTTTGATTTAGTTCCCACAGATTCTGTGTCCCTACAGCTAGTTCTTCAATAACAAAGAAAGTTTTGTGCAACTAGAAGTCCTTTTGGCTAGAAAACTGCGGGTATCAGCGTAAGGAGAATATTCTGCCTATATGCTTAGTCTCCGATATATTTTTTGAATATTTTAAAGGGACAAGGTACTGTACCATTCTTCTGTTTTAATGCTATGTTTAGAATAATGCTGTAGTTCATCAGTTCCAAAAACTCCAAACAAATGTGGAATTGGTAGAGGTTGGTAAGTCACATCTGCCATTACCATTTTTATTATTTAAAGGAAGAATCATAGACTCATATATTCTTCTTCCATCGTGGGATACAAACATCACTATTCAGAAATCATATTTAAGCTATAAAATCAAGATAGCTGTCCTTTTTCCTACTGCATCATGTTGCAGATTAAGGATACCAGGCTGATAACAACAGTCTTTATCAGATATTAACAAATATAATTTTACCTGAAGTTTTGACATCGAAAAGTTTGTGAGGAGAATTATGGCACTTATCAGCAATCTTATTGTGGTCTAAATTCAGTTACTGATGTTGTTGGAAACTATGGAAGTAGTTTTGGTTTAGACTGAGGCTGAATCAAAGAAACCCACCCTTCTCAGAAATTAATGGATGCTTTCATCCTTTCTGGCAGAGCTACTTTATCATTCATATGACTAAACAGACAATCAATTTAACAGCAACGTATGGGAATGGAGGGAATGAGCAAATAAGCTATGAATGATGAGAATAGAAAAATCAAGCCCCCTCCCTTATTCCTTTTTAATGGCTAATACCAACAGGGACAAGACCAGTAAAAAGAGGTTAATGAATTGCAAAGATCCTTTAGAAAGTGATTGACTGGTATTGAAGCTCAGTCAAATCAGTCATAAATATTTACTTTTATTAGCAACAGTGGGTTGCCTGTTATTTTCAATTGATTTTTAAAGCTGTCAAAAATCTACCACTGTGACTATTATCAAGTGTTTTATTTCATCAATATTTTCAAGCTATAGAGAGCTGGATGAAACACTGTCCTGAAACTGTTTCCTTATCTGTTCAGTAAGTATTGCCCACAAACGACTGAAAGAAGGAAGTTAAACCAAGATTCACTACACTGTGTAGGCTAATCACCCCATCATTTCCCTGTGATGTTTAGTCGTTTGCATTTAAAGTCTCACCCGCTCGGGGTTCGTTGTTCCGTGGTAACTTCCATGACAGCAGCCAGGATTCCTAAACCTGTAGTTCTGCTGTTTATTTTAACATTTGGGAAGGAGCCGTAGCAGGTGCCAGTGGATGCTTTATTTCTCGCGAGCTCTGGGAGTTAACGGGGCTGTGTGGTGGCCGTGCTGAGCACCACGCTCCATTTCATCTACATAGAATATTGCTGTGAAAAACTGGGTGGGGGGAAAGGAGCCTCCTGAAAGTTGCTGTCTAGACAGGCTGCGAGATGAAAATATTTTCAAGGTGGTGTTTGCTACATGAAAGCCTAATACTGCAATTCAAAGGAAAATAACAAAAGGAATTTCCTAGAGATAACAACAAAGAGTTAATATTTCCCAGGGCAGACAAGTTTCCAATTCAATTAGTTTTAATGAACCTTCTGCTCACTGGTTACTGAACTAGAAAGAACAGCAATAAATGCCCAGAGGAAAGAGAGAGAGGATATTAAAGGAGGGTTAGTGTATAGTATATAAATTTCCAAGTTGACTAAAAGAGTAGCCTTGATATAGTTTTAGGAACCAAAACTGCAATGCTTTCCCTTTTTCAGTTGTCATGCATACGGATAAACCATAATCTCTCTTGATTCTGCCAAACTATTGACTCTCTATTGTAGTTGGAAATGCTGCAGAAAAATTACAAACTGTATTTTCAGTTATTTTTTTTAATGAACTGATTTTTTTTTTCAATGGGTTGCAGTATTGGGATTTCATAAGTTAAGCATAGAAAAACCATGAGTTAATAAGAAAATGAAAAAGCAAATAACAAATTCTATAGTGAGGACTATATTGAATGTCTTTTTAATATAAAATGCACAGTAATTTAAAAAAAAAAGCTTTGAGGGCATTATTCAGCCTATTATTTAGAGCATTTCCATGCATGTTTGCTTTAAGTTTAAATATTAATCTTATGTGAGTTTTGATCACTGAAATCATGCTATATAGAATTTTCCTCTTGTATTTCCAGAGTCCAACAATATGTGTCAGATTTTGGATAACATAAAACCACACAGTTGCATATGTTTACACATCAATGCTGACTAAATATTTGACAGAAATAATGGATTTTAATATGTGCTCTATATTGTATTATTGTTTCAAATAACATTTTCTATTATATAAGGCTTTTATTCTTCACTGAATTTCCATGGAATTAACTATATGCACTTGAAATATTTCATAGCCTGCTTTCTTCTATTAACACTGTTAAATACTTGAAAAAATTTATGCCATTCTAAGCATATATTTTGTCACTCATTTGTAGCCTAATATGAATTTATAAAGAACAGCAATCTGTTTTTTCCTTTTACCTATTTGTATGCGTTCATAGCAAAATTCTGCTTTTTTATTGTAATAACGATATGTATTTATTTACTGACGATGCTATTCAAGCAAGCAGATTTTCAATTATATATATTCCTACTTATCTGTACATTTCCATTCACTTTTCTTCATTCAGTCTAAACTTGTATTCATTAAACTCCTTTAGCTTTAGTACAGTCTGTGGTACAGTATAGGGGTATGATATGAATGAAAACTAGTTTTACAGCTACATTTAAATACTAGAAAGACTTATTTTAAAATGAAGCTTTGCCGTTATTTAGGTTTAAGGAAAGAGATCTTGTCTCCTTCTCTTACTGTTTAGTTAGCAACATCAGTATCAAAAAACCAAGAGTTTTAAGGCTGTATTTCTATTTTATTTTTCTTATGTGTACAGTAGCTTGACCAACTTTGTTTGTTTATTTGTTTGTTTTAATAATCCAGTAAGTAACTGCAAATAGAGAAGTTTTTCTTTCTTTGTTAAAGTATTAAAATAGCCAAAGTTTAATTTTCCATACCATTGTTTTAGGGCTGTGCTTTAGAGTATCAGCATAGTGAAATACAGCTGGTGACAGCCTTTTCACTGCTTGCAAACTGTGTTGGTTTTTTTGCTTTTTTCAGGACAAGGCACTAACCTCTTTTAATTTTCTTATTCTCCAGTATTTGTAGCATTCTAGAATGTTACAGTGGTTTTACAGGCTGTTTACAAAGCGAACAAAGGAGCAGGCAAGGCAGAATCCTTCAGGAATATAAATATCTGTGTTTCTGGAAACTGTTTTGGGGTGCAGAGCAGCTCCAGCCCTGGCAGGGGAAAAAAGGCAACCCCTCCACTGGGATTCACCCATTCCACAGTGCTGGAGAACTGGGATAGTGTGTTAGCAGGACTCCACTTTTAATTGCTAACATGAGGAATATGAGGAAATACCTGAAATTAGCCAGTAGGTCTTTAATTGATGCCCTATAAGTTTTCTTGTGATTCACTAGATTTTGTCCCTGTTTGCACTGGGAATACTTGTTCTTCAAAGTTACGTATTTCATTGTGAGTCAGGTATTCATTTTTAGTAGAAGAAACCACAACACTGGTACACCATAACTTCCAAAGCTGTTATTTAGCATGATGCAGGCTGACAACTTCCTCTTCAGTTTGCTAAATCCCAATAAATGGCAGTAGCAAATTATGTGAAAGAACAAGAACAATGGAGAAGATAAAATAACTCTGCCTTCCAGTTTCTTAAATAGCAGCTAAAACTCTAGAACTTGCCTCTAAGATATTACAAGAACTTTGCCAAGTAGCACACGAGAAAATAGAGCCCACAGCCATATAGTAAGCAAAAAAATTCTGTTTGAGTATTGACATGACAGTTTTTGAAAGTTCAAGCAGAAAACCAATTATAATGAGCACTGAAAAGCCCGAAGCCCTGCTGTTCAATAAATAAAAAAGTACAACAAACTATTTTCCAAAAAGGTTCTAGAGAGTTTCTTCTCGTCCCACTACTTACAATATGATTACATAAATAGTCTCTATTTGCTGTTGAATTGCCAGGCAGCTGTATTAAAGTACAAATCAAATCAAGTCAGGATTAGAAAGTAAAAGAGCATGGTTTAAAGTAATCTATCCCCCAGGAACTGTGCTCAGATTCATCAAACAGAGCTTAAAGTACAGTATATCTTATACCCTTGTGTTTCCATGCTGCACTGCTGCAAAACCAGTTATTATTTTTGATATCCAGAGAATGTTGCTCATAGCTTTAGGAGGCTCACTTTCTTATTTAAAGTACTATAAACCTTCCCTGTCACTTATTATTATTTCTCTTGGTTAAGATTCAGGAGGAGGAGGTAAGTGTGGAAGACAGAAACTCCTTTATTGATCAGATCGTATTTGCCTCCCCTGAATTACTCTAAATATACGCTATGGATAAAGGAATGATGTGTTTTCTTCCAGGTTTCTTATCTACAGGTGCAATATTTATAAAGCTTAAGCAGTGTGTGTTGTTCCACCTCCTCATCATCCGGGTGTGTTTCCCTCTTGGTCTGTGTATGGAGGACCTCAGCTCTAGGACCCAGGACAGCAGTCCTTAGGTGGGCAAGAACACTAACTCCTGTTTACTTGGTAAAACATATTCTGTTGGTTTAGAAGCATAATAGGCCCTCAAAGCAAGTGCAAATTATGTGATAAGCATGCCCCAATAAGACCTGTTTCTATGCCTATTTTGAGACCATAGAAGTGTAAAATAACCTTTGTATAAAAAAGGATCATGCCCTGGCTGGTTTGCGAGAGGAATTGAAGAAACTTGGTGTGGTTTTGTGTCAGTATTTGTTAAGACTAGGACTTGTACTGAGCAGATCTAAATTCTCATGTCTCCCTATTGCAAAAAGGTGACATCCAGAGATAAAAACCCATAAGCATGAATTTGAATAAAAAAGAAGTGTGCTTTGATATTTAGCAGCTAGTTAGTAACAGATACTCTCTGCATTCCTTTCCTAAGGACACAATAGACAGCCCTAAGCATCTGTTGTCTTTTTAGAGATAGCCATTTGTGGTTGTAAGGTAGATCACAAAGCAGGGCTGGCTTTCTATGGTGGATATAGCCACAGTGTGTTGCTGTGCTTGGTGTACTTCCAGGGCTTGCCTTGCTGATCAACATGGGCTGCTGGGTTGAGCAAAGAGGCCAAGTGGGGAAATGGGAGATCTGATGATATCTGACAATGATTTCCTGCATTAACTGACTTATGAAAACCAACCACCTTTGTGGCTGTCTCCCTTGCTGCAAAATGAGGATGCTAACTGTTACCCACTGCCTAGGCTAGGCTGGGGGATTGCTGAGAAAATGGTTATACAGTGCTTGAAAATGCAGCATGTTCTGGAGGTGCAAGGGGCTGCTAGCACAGTGAGTGCACACTCTTTGGCATTTTTTAAACACATTGAAATAGGAGTAAAATCAAGTAACCAACTAATGATGATAAACCCAAAAGCATTTATGTGTTTTAAGAAATACTAGCCTTGCTATGGAGTGTCTTGGGGAAGTGCAGTGACCTGCATGTGTCCTAAACCTCAATCTCCTCGTGGGTGCCTGCTCTGGTGTATCATTTTGTGGGATCTCCAGCTCTGTGGGGGTGTTGTAAGATGACTGTGCCACTTTGCTGGGGAAGATCATCCTAAATGAAAAGCAGGATAATGCCTTGATAGCACTAGGTAGCTTCATTAAGAAGGTTAAAATAGAGTAACTGGAAATTAAATCTACTGGTAATTTTTCAGCTGTTGTGCCTAGGGCTGGAGGTGAGGGTGAGAGCGATTAAAGTGAACCACTTGTTGCAGCACTTCCTCAGAAGTTCATAACAGGGAGTAACTCCCATTTCCAGTTTACTGTTACCTTGCTGGTTTCCTTGTGAGTAGAAAGAGAATGGGGCCATTCTCCCCTTTTTTCCTTCTTCACGATTTCCACAAATTACATGTCTTTATCCCTGCTAGTTTACAAGTTGGCAGTAGATAGCGCAGTATATATGTGATTATATAAGTGTTAGTGCTTTAAATATAAGCACCCTTCTTCCTTCCCACTCTTTCTCTCATGCTCAAGTTGGTCTGAACAATTTTTGGGGAATCTTTTAATGAAGTATTGATTTTTATCAAGCACATCAAACTAAAGGTAAATGTACCATTGTGTCATGTTTAAGAAAAACAATACAAAAAACCCCAAGCCCCAGTATATTACAGATAAACTAAGATAAATGACTTAAGTGCTCAGTTTGTGGAATAAATTGAAACCATACATCACGAGCTTTCATTATTTTATATTATAAATACTGTAAAGAGTAGGAAAGATGATTGAACAGTAATACAAAATTAGTACTAATTGTCATGACTCTGTTGATGAGGAAATGTGCTTTTAATATAAATAATGTGGAGTAATCATTATAACAAAACTTAATTTTTTATAGCTAGTGATTGCAGGATGATAATCAGAAGACTATGACATCCATAAAATTGCCCTTCCCCAATCCCGCTTGAAGAAATGAAGGGATCTGTGTTAATTTTAAAGCTCCCTTTGATTGGGTGAACCTGTCTCCGTTTTGCGTGACACTCTTGCCACAGGTCATTGCCTGGTGCAGTGTACCATGAAACAAACAAATAGAAAAAGGCACCTTCTGGCACTTTAAGTTTCCTGCCATCTGACTGCCACCCCAGTGGGTTGAAATGATGAAAAGCACAGCCTTGGAAAAATCTTCCTATGGTTAGATTGGGAAAAATGAGTATGATTATCACATGTGCTGGGAAGGGCAGGATAGACAGCTGAAGTCATCTCAAAACTCCAGAGAGAAGAAGACGACAAGAGGTCACAATTATATTCTGGTATCATACTCCCTTTCAGGGAGATCTGATATATTCAGTTTGTTCTTGTGTGGTGCTTAGGGAAGTTCTAATTAAGGGAAGAAAGAATTTTGACACATGTGAAGCAGAGATCAATATTTAGCACTATAATCAGCAATTCCTGATGGTTTGACAATGTCACTATACACACTGTAACTATCCATTATTCTCTGAGAAGGGAGCCAGGCGGAGGCTAACAGGCTTACTGCAGGCTATCATGAATCACATAAAGCAGTGCCTCATTCACTTCTATTTGTCTTCCTTTTCATCTTCATTCATCCTTATAAAGCAGGCTGTGCTGCCACCAGCCTTGAAAGCCACCATGCTTCTGTGCTGCGCTGCAAAGGAGCACGGCTGTTAAAAATGTGCCTTGCGTGAAAACAACCTCGATTCCTATGGGGTAGGTGGAGGTTTATGCCACCAAAATATATGTAGTGCCCTGTAATATTGACAGTTGGTGAACAACAGGGTGTTTTGACAGTTGGTAGTACAATAGAAAACAGTAAGAAGCACATTACATGGTATCCAAAGCCCCTGGCTCTGTCTCCTCTAGCAAGAAATGGAGAGATCAGGCAAGTTATTTTTTAGAGTATGATCCTGTACCTGCTTAAATTGATGGCATCCAGCTCTAATGGTGTAGCAGTAGAAGAAAAATGGAGTGAGAGAACGAGCTGAATCTCCAGTTTTTGCTACTTGTACACTGAAAACAATCAATCATCCTGTTACTGCCTGAACTCCGAGCGTAGCTGGTAGAGCATTAGAGAGAAGGATGACACACAAACCAAGCCCCCATTTGTTTTTGTTTTGATTTCTCATGATCATGGCTTTAATTGTTTGAGTGTGGAGATCTGCAAGGTATTTGTGAAGTGCCCACAGATTTCAACATTTTACATGGTTCCATACAAACAAAAGGGTGCGTGTATTCTGCACTGCTCAGGCACCATTTGTTGTTTTGCTTTAAAAATGGGATTCCTCCAATTTGGGAGCAGAAATAATGCAGGTGACTGGTCGTGTCTAACACACCATGAATATTGAACCTTCAAATCAAATAATTCAAAAGACATTCTGAGCTGAAAATTATCTGAACTGTTCAAGTTTGCTCACAGATTATGAAGACATTAGCAGATGCCCAACTCAGTTTATGAATCTTTCATAAACGGTGATAAATTTGCAACAGAAAATGCCATCAGATCCAGTTGGGTGCAATGCTGATCATAAGAAAGCGAAAGCACAATTTGTTTGGGTAGGAATATGTGAGTGATATAGTATCTTGCATGACAGTGCATGACACAACTTGATTCAGGCAACCAGGTGACATTTCCACCTAATTGAAACCAAAAGTGAAATTGTTAAATAATGAAAATTGAAATGTGAAATTCAGGATGTCCTCACATAATTCCATGAAAGCATCTGCTGGAAAACTTCCAGTTTGTCAAGTAATGGGGGTATAGTTTTAGTGCTTTTTCAAATAATTGGTTATTTACAATGGAATACCACAGTAGGTTCTTCATACGTATAAGCAATCCAGTGCTTTAATATCATTCTGCTGTCTTTTTTTGAATAAAAAATAAGGATTTCCTATTCAAATAGCTGAATAAATAGTATTTTGATTCCCATTCTGAGTTTTTAACCGTCTGAAAAGTTGTTTTCTTATTTTTCTGTTTATTCTTACATCTCTAGTACTATTCTGGTAGAGCAGCTAGCCTGCATAGTTCCAGCTTAAAGAAATAAATACTTTGTAAAATGTAATAGAATAATTTGCAGCCATTTAACAGAAAGAACATTATTTCCTACATTTCTCCTAACATTAGCAGTCATGCAGTCTGCATTGTATTACTGTAGGTGGGAGTAAAAAAGACCCAGTGTCCTGCATTTCAAATTGTCATCTGGGTCTCAGTGCTCCCTTCTTGCTGCTGAAGGGCCAGATCAGGGCTAGTGCTGAGTGCATTCTGACTGCCCTGTGTGCCGGTGGCTCTGGTGGCACTGAGGATGCTCAGAACCCCACCGAATTGGTATCTAAGTGAGATGCTGACACAGGCTCTCATCCTGACTATCCCAAGTAGCACTAATTAAGGGCTGTCCAACTGTGCTTTCTGTTGAGCAGCTTGCTCCAGTGGGTGACAGGGAACAGCCTGGGATCTGTCTGCAGAATGACATAACAAAGAAGGGGAAAAAAAACCCCAGCCCTCAGAGAGGGTGGGCTGGGATACAAAGAGTTGAACTAGGCTTGAATTGCATATTTTGTTATTATAAATATGTAATCTCAGATTAGGCACTGCAGCGTGCAATGTTTTTGCTTTCATTAGACATTTATTAGAGCTCCAGTGGTTCTTCTAAGTGATAATTATAGAGGAATGTAAATTAATAAGGAACTTGGGGAATGATCTTCCCTTTGTTGGAAAGGTTATCAATAAATCTTCCTTTTGTTTTATTTTTTTTTAATATAATGATGGTCAGTGTTGCTGTTCTCCAAACTGTAAACTGGGAGACACACCACAGTGTGTGTGTGGGAGAACTCCTTGCCCAGAATGCTGATGGGCTGCTCCCTGCAGGGGTTGTAAAAGAAATTCATTGATCAGTTTGGCTTGGGGATTAATTCAGCCAAAATTTCACTTTCCTGCTTCTAGCGCCCTCTCCAAAATGATCCCCAACCAAGGCCTTTCCAGAAATCATGTCATTGCTTGAGATGCCCTAGTGCAGGCTGGAAAATGCAACAATGCTGGGGAACTCCCAGAAAACTGAGAAAGGCACCCAAAGTGTTTCCCAGTGCCTGTCCGGGGTCACTCCTATCTTCATTACTGTCCTTCGAGATGACATTACATTAGTAATGCATAACAGGACCCAGAGCTGTTTTATGGGGAGCCCTAGCAATAACACCTCCTGCTTGCAGCTGTGCCTCATAAATACTGTCTGGCCCACTACACTACTGTCCTTTTGCAGTGGTATCATTTAATTGTAAACCAAAGATCAAAGGTCTTTAACTCTTTAACCAAATTCCAATGTCTGCCAAATTCAATAGCTGTCATTCCCTTAGAAAAAGACAGTGTAATATGTGTGTTCTGATCTAATTTTATAGAAAAAGACAGAATTTACATACTGTTTATTTAGTTAAGTCTCTAAAATCAATACCTTTGTCTGTAGCTCTTTTATTTAAAATACATCATGACATTGCAAACTGCTATATAAATGAATTTTTCTAAACCACACATGTTGTTAATGTTTTTCTATTGCACATTTTTTTGAAAGTTTGAATCATAGCATTTAATAGATCAACTTAAATGTATTTTAATATTGGATTACTAAAGAATGTTAAGTTTTACATTTCTGAAATTATAAATATTATTTCAAAAGGTCAGTCATTTGCCCAAGACTTATTTGTCCAATGGAGAACATATTTCAAACCATCCAGACGCAGAAACTGATCATGTTAAATACTAAGAAAAAATGAAACCTCTTAATATTATTTTTTCAGAGTAAGGAGAGAGGAAAAAACAGCCTTGAACAAAAACCTTGACTAAAGTACTCTGCAGGGTGCCAGCGGTACATCAGAAAAAGAAAACCATTTTTCTCCTTTTCTTTTCTTTTCTTTTCTTTTCTTTTCTTTTCTTTTCTTTTCTTTTCTTTTCTTTTCTTTTCTTTTCTTTTCTTTTCTTTTCTTTTCTTTTCTTTTCTTTTCTTTTCTTTTCTTTTCTCTTCTCTTCTCTTCTCTTCTCTTCTCTTTTCTTTTCTTTTCTTTTCTTTTCTTTTTAAGAAAAAGCACTGTAATTTGTGGTTTTTATTTGCATATAGGTTGAAGTGTCTTTTGGAGTCTGTAAGCAAATGCAGAAAGAATTTTATTACCATTGCTCTGGCTTGAGATAAGTATCATGGCTATACTACTTCCAGTGCCCAGGTTATCTTTGGCTTAGACATGCTACATTACTGATATTGATTAAAGTGTCATATCAAAGTATGTGATTAAAGTGTCTTCACTGGAATGAAGTGTCACCAAAGACCTGTATGTGCCAGAGTTGATGTCATAAATACTTCTCCTGTAAGACAGGTGAGAATCAGTACTTACTCACTGGTGCAGACATAGGTGAAAATGGTATCTCTAGCTTCTGATCAACCACGTACTTTTTTGTGCATGAGGATATCGTATTAGTTGTGCCATGAGAAAGGTCTGTACAAACAGTACAAAACACCATGAAGCTCTGTCAGGGTGGGTTTGTGTGAGATCGTGGGGGATAGAACTCACTTGTTTTTGATTTGCGATGTAATCCACCTTTTTCAAGAGTGGAGGAGGTCATACATGAGTGCAGTATGCCAAGTGTCCAAAACTATGAATAGTTTATTGGAGATGACTGAATTGTCTGTCTCATCAACATTAAAAAATAATTTGTTTCTCATCTTGATCTTAAGCAGTGCCATAAACTCTAATTGGGGGCCAATGACTAGTAGCATAGCCCAGGGTCAGTGTTGGGGTTAGGACTGTAACATCCTCATTGCCAGCCTGGATGATGGAGAAGATGCACTCTCAGCAGGTTTGCAGAAACACAAAACTGGGAGAAAACGTCCTTGTGGCACCTCACTTAGGAAATTCAAGTCAGGATGAGCTTCAGAACTAGGTCTTCTGCACATTGGCATGTACCCTTGCTGAACTGGTCATAAATTGCCTTCAAAATTGAGTACCTAGTTACTCATCTCATCATACCTGTAAAAACTCAGTATGTGTGAAGAAGGTTTTTGTATCTTACTTGACTGATATCATGCTCTTGTGCTCTGCGAATGTGAATATTGAGCCAACCAGCTGTACTGAAATGGCTGGTGGGGGCAGAGCTGATTATCCGAGTGTCTGTTTTATTGCCATTTGTCTCAGTGGACAAGCTGTTTGTACAACTGCAACAGTGGCACTTGACCCTGAAGAGTGCTCCCCCCTTGCCCTTCCCTCTTCCTCAGTGCAAAATGTCCAGAATCATAAAGCCCAGAGCAGTTATCTTCAGTATCTGTATGTGCAGGGTCTTGCAAACACCTTGAATGTGCTCTGTGGTGGTGAACTGGCCTTACTGAGCACCCATTGCTGGCATCTGACCCTTGTGTATACATATGCAGACTCATGTATTTTTGTAAAAATCCTTATGTGTGCCTTTATATCAGCTTATCATGTCTGTCTGATGCACAGGGGCATGCTGTTTTCTTTTATTTAGTCTTGTTTTGTCCATTTTCACTGGCTGCTTTGATTTATTTCCCTAGAGCTATTGGTATTCTAAATGATGACGTAGCACCTGTATTTGGGCAGATGGAGTAGTGTATGACTTAACAACGCCAGTCATTTTCAAACCCTGTTAGACATGACAAATCAACAGTAGCTTCATATCTGAATCTCTTATCCCTGCTTTTAACAAGCACATTCAAATTTTACTGGCTTTCCATTGTCATTTATTTTTTTAAACATATGAGACTTTGTAGTGAATGGAAGTTTTGAAGCCTAGTAAACATTATTGCAACTGTTTGCTGTAGGCTTATAGTTTGTGCAGTAACCTGTTATTAATCAAAGGGTGGTTATTTAGTTGTAGGAGGTTACAGGACTCCACACCTGAAAGTATCTGTTCTTTGTGATGTCTACCTACTGCATGAAAAATAGCTTCCACAACATTTTTTTTGCTTTTTTTACATGATAAATCATAGTCCTGACTAGTATGTGTAGATTAAAAATGAGAGAATGTACGTTTCCTGCATAAGTAAAACCAAAGCAACTTGATAAAGTTATTCTATGTATATTTTGCATATAATATATAGTTTATATAGCGGCAAAGACAAGCTTATTTTAAGAAAGGGATTATAGTATAATCCAGTTATGGTGTTATTGAGTTGTTCATTTTAAGGTTAAATCCAGGTTCTTTGCATCCAGTTAGAAGTGATTTACTCTTCTTCCTTTCCCTCCCCCACCTTCATTATCATATGAGTTTTTTGGAAGAACTTTATCACAGAGTAAATTAGCTGCAAAGTTGATCATTTACTATGAACTAGCCATCATAGAATTACATTTGGTATCTCAGAGAAAACTTATTAGACTCAACAGTTATAGAAACAACACACTGTGTATGCCTGGTACATTTTGAACGTACTTTTTCTTTGCTTATGAAGTCAATAGGGAAGATAAGGTATCTGAACGTGTGTGCGTGGCTAAATTGCAAATGAAATTTCATACCTGCTGTCCAAGTAAAAGTGTCCAGGGTATATGAGTGTCCAGAGTGTCTAGGGCTCTAGATAAAGTCTTTGGGTATAGGAGATAGAAAATGAATTTTGTGAGCTTGGTTTGGTTGAGCTTGACTAGTTTTAAGTGGATTTGGAAGAGATAACAAATCTTGATGTTCCTCCCTCTGAAACTTAAGGTCTTATTGGAGTTTGAAGAAAAGATCCATGAATTTAAAAACTAAATATGGGTGCCATGGAATTCTGCAATTTAATAGTTCTGTTGATAACCTGGAAGAAAATTACTGGTAAAGTCTGCAGGTGGTACGAAGAGTAAATGATTAGTAAATATTGAATATGGAAGACCTCTGAAATAGAGAAACTTAGCATTTTTCACTTTCCAATATGTATTTAGGCTACCCATCTAGGGTTAAAAAAGCATTTGAAGACTGAGGGCATCATCCTAGGAATCACTCTCTCTGAAAAAGGCTTGATCATTGCAGTGAGGTACTGCAGTAGCATGTCCACTTTTGCCATGATGAGATGGATGATAATGAATTTCAGAGTGCTCTGAAAGATTAAAGGAGTAAAAAAGCCCCCGTGATTTTTAGCTCCTATGATTTATACAAAAAGACTATAGAAGTTCACCTGCCTATCTGAGCAAAGCCATGGTTAAGGAATAATTTGATCAAACCCCAGAGGTCTCTATGAAGGTCAAACTTTCTTAGACTGAAGAGCCTATTAGCAGAGGTCGTTTTGTAGATGGACATGTAAGTCTCAGTAACACTTGCTCTTCCAGCACACGTTCCTGTTCTGAGTGATATGGGTGAGCAGTTGCAAAGCATCCTTCCACAGACTGGAGCTGCAGGTCCCCCCGAGCAATCCAGAAGAATGCAAAAGTCTGTCTAGTGCGTTGCCGTCTTGTCTAAGTTGTTCCCTGGAAATCTCTTATCCTGAACTTGGGAATGGGTCATCTTCTGAGTGTGGAAATTATTGCTGTTCAGTGTAGGCATGAAGCTCTTCAGTGGTGGAAGAAAGAATCAGGCCTCAAAAATCACTTTTTTGGTTTCAGTATTTAAGTCCTTGCCCTGCTTTTCTTAGAAAGTGGACTTATTCTTTTGTGATTGTTCATTTAAAAATGCAAACAAAACCTTTTTATTGATTTGTATGTATTGGCAGAATTACTGTAATTGCATCAAATGACATAATTGGTGTAAATGGCTATAATGATGTCATTAGTATGTGTGATTGTGACATTTAACAGTGTAATTAAAATGCATAATGACATGGTAGAAGTCCTTATTATAGTATGTGAGAAAAGCTCTGCAGGTGGACAGAATGTGATTTTAAAAATTCAATATTGCTGTCATACTTTCACATTCTTTTCAAAACAACAAAAACCATTAGGTCACATCGAAACTGATTTTTAAACCCAAAGGTCTAATCCTGCAAGACCTTTCTCCATTGGATGGCTTCTAGCTGCACCCTCGGTCACTTCAGGGAACCTGTTCTCGGCAGAGGAGTCGGTTCAAACAACTTGTGCATGTTTCTGTTGAAGCCTTTTTATGGGATATTTCTCAAATAGCATCAGGTTGCTTTATGAGCAAAGAGGGTTCATAAGGTTGTAGGCTAAATCAAGTTGCAAGGGACCACCAATCTTCTGCTCAAAGTAGCATCAGCTGTGAGGTTTCATCTCCAAGGGTATTTAAAACAATTTTTAAATCCCCAAATAATGAATTGATAGACAAAGTGCCAAGAGACCTTTGTTATATTTACCTAAACAAATCTGTAAATATATAGCAGCTCCATTTTCAGGCAAGATGCCATATGTGTGGTACAGATCCTTCATCTGCAGGCTTGTGGTGACACTTGTAGGCTGATACACAAAATGGGTGCTTCTGTGCCAAAGTCTCAGTTTTAACATCCCAATTCATTCCTGTGTACACAGGCCTTCCCTCAAGAGCAAAAATATCAATTCTTCAATTCCCAAAGAGCCGCTTTGTGAAGAAAACCCATGAGTGATGTCAGTCCAAGCTCTTTGGATAAATGTGTGAGTATGACACATCTTGTGATACCAGAGGCCAGCAAAGCACTGACCTGACCTGACCTGAAGTGATTGAAAGCACTGTTCGGTACATAAGGTACCATCATGATTACTTCCATGGGCAGGGACACCTTCCGCTAGATCAGTTTGCTCAAAGCCCCAGCTATAACTCAGGCCAGTGTAACTCTTGGAATGCTGTTAAATCACACTCCTGCTGAGTGTGTCCTTTGTTAGGCTTCAGCACCTCTGTACTACTGGGTCATCACAGCTCCTTACCTTTTCAAATATTTCTGTGATTTGTCATCCCTCCAAAATAGATACATAATCTTATTTAGGAAAATCCATTACTTTATTAAATATTGGGATGTTCAAAAATTGTAGAAAAAATAAGACTTCTAAAATTAATCCTGTTCTGTTTTTTTTTCTTGTGAGCTGAACACTTTGTCTCCCTAGAAAACAAGTACGGTTCAGAAATGAAGTGCGGGACTTGGGTGCTTTTTTTTTTTATAACCTTTCACATGTTGGCTTCTGCACCAGGTGTAGGTGGTGTGGTGGTTGGCTGTTACTGTTGTCACCACTAGATTTCTGTGAAATTGTACTGCTAGCAAGCAGAATCAGTTCTTTAAGGATCTCTGACATGTATATACGCTTCGGGAAGCTGTACTTGATCTAACTATATGTCCTCATTTATTTTAGTGGTCTTGAGTTGGTCACAGTTATGTAAATTAAGATAGTTGTTATTTCACTGTGTTTAAGCAATATAGTTCTGGCACTACTGTGAGAATAAATGAGATCTGAGGTACAGCTGACCAAATGGATAGGTGGCTGAAAATACAGTTCTGACATACCTGAAATAATTTCTGAGGTTAGGCAGAGTTGGTTTGACTGAAAAAGTAGACATTTTGAAAAAAGAAGACAAGACAGAATTTTTTAAGTTGGCATTTTCTTGCAGAGTTTTCATTGGTCCAGCACCTAAAATCCAGATTCACACAGGTATAATATAAGCTGCAAGATTAATTTCTCTGGGCTGTAGGAGTAGCAACCGGGTTAGGAGATTCAGAGTGATTTTCACTGATGTGGAGCTTATAGCTCCAAATTTGTACCCATTTACACACATTTGCTATGTGTGTAAATCAGCAGCAGGGAGAAGGACAAGTATATGTGCAGGATGCATGTTTACTGGTCTCTGAGTAGAGGAATTAATTTCTGCCCCCGTGAAAAAGGTTACTCTGCTTTGGTTTCAGCTCAGTCATATACTAAGCCAATATGCTCTGTGGATGGCCTGTGCTAATCTGTTTGATTAGAAAAATAGTCTGTTTACATAATGCTATAAAGTTAAATCACTGCAGGCCATATTCTGTGGTCCCTGCACCTTTATTCTACAGGCAGAATGACCCCATCCATTGCATCCTTAGTCAGGTTGTGAGCACTGACTATAAAGAAGTGGTAAGACTGGAAATCATAATTGTGATTTATGGGGTCCAGCATGCTTTCTGCATGGAAAAATAAATCTGACAGCCTGTAAGAGTCTTGATCTAGGTTGATATTAATCTGTTGGATTCAATTCATGTCTGTTTTGTAATCAGATCTAGTGCCTGGTGGTCTCTACACTTCCTCTCTTGAAACTTCTTAAAACTGGTTGTATTTTGGAACTGTGCAAAATTTCACATTTTTCATGTTAATGGAGGACTGTGACCAAATAAAACTGATAAATAGACCCTTGCACCTCTAATTTTGGTCTTACTGGGGTGTCACACTTTCAGGATTGTGATAAATTGTCCCACTAAACATTAAAAATGTTTAGTTAAGTAAAAAACTAAAAAATGGTTTAGTTTGAAGGGGATTTTCCCTATTACTTTTTCAGGTGCATGTACTTTCCTCTTGTTATATTTTGTGAATACTTTCTCTTTTTCAGGTATTCATCTGCAGTTTAATTTCAAAGACTGCTGTTGACACTAGAGTTAAACAAATACATTGAATTAGATAATTTGCTGAAAAAATCCTCCTCTTTTAAATGGTTTGTAAATAGAATATGCTTTCTTCTTTCTTCACTTAATTATTCTGAATTCTATTGGTGGATGATTTCTGGAATTTTATGATTTGTTTTGTGAATGTTAGTGTTATACATGAGCTGTAAACTGTGGAAAGTATAAAAGAAATACTGTTTTATAGAATTACCTTCATTAACTTGTGTGAGGGATGTAAATCCCTGATTCATTCCCTCCTGCTGCTGTGCATGCCTTGGTGTTCTGTACTAGGAGCAGAACTAAAGCCAGCAGCCAGACAGGAAGGGGCTTCTCCTAGTTTGGGAATCTGGATTTCATTCCCTTTACTCCTACTAATGTAATGGCGTTCTTTTGGGAAAGGTCTTTCCATTACTCAGTTTCCCCAGTGACAGCACTGATACTGCTTTCTGGAAAGCTCTCAGATGTGTTTCCAAGTTCTGAATGCAATTTTTTTTGCAGGACAAATTACAAATTTTGAATGAAATATGTCACTAAATTTGTATTTCCAGTGAATAGGCACCCTAAAGATTAACTTTAAGAGTATGCTAGCCAAAGAAGTTTAAAAGCTTAAATCTCCCAGGAAGTCAAATTAAGAGGCTGCGTGCAATATTGAATGAAAGTTACTTTAAGTTTTAAATCTAGTATTTATAGACTTATTTTTCAGGGTGATCACTTGTAGGTATAGTCGTGTTTGTGGGTAGCTTTATTTATTAATTTATTCATTTAAATTTTTTGTCCTATTCTGTGTTTTCTGTGACTTTAATTAGAGCCCTGAGGAGCATGCACCTCTCACGCTTTACAGATGGTTCCATATAGATACATTTTCACCCATATAGAGACAATTCTGAAATGATCTAGGGAGTTTGGAATTTGAGAAGCAGTGACTCTTCAGTGTAACCATCCCTGGAAGCGTTCAAAAAACTGTGTAGATGAGGCCCTTAGTGACACGGTTTTGTGGTTACCTTGGCAGTCCTGTGGTTAACGGTTGACTTCATGACATTAAAGGTCTTTTCCAACCTAGTTGATTCTATGATTATATGATCACATGCCACTTGGACAGTCTGGGCTCTGGGGTCTTTCTTCTCACTATTTCTCATCTGTGCTTTTCAATACTTTGGCTTCACTTAGTGGGAGGTGTCCCTGCCCATGGCAGGGGGGCTGGAACTCGATGATCTTGAGGTCCTTTCCAACCCTAACTATTCTATGATTCTATGATTCTATGATTTGGAAGAAGTTAACTCATCAAAAAGATGGAAATTGAAACATTGGTCAAATGGCTCCTCCCTGCCATAAGTCTCACTAATTATTCCTTTCCTTTTAGTATTTTACTCCAGAAAGAAGTCTTCTGGCTTGACCATTGTTTAGAACTTCACCTTTTGCATTCATTTTCTAGAGGACTTTTAACAGCATCTCATAGAGCACTTCATAATTGTACTTTCCTGAAATAGATTCCCAGTGATCTTTCCCTGCTTTAAAACTAGTCCTTTGCAATTCCAGTAATTTGAACATGTAATTGCAGCACAGTGAAACAAGAACTTGCAGGTTTCAGCCACTTCACATTTTAAACAACAGGTTGTTCCATTCAGATCTACTGGAATAGTCGAAATACTGACCCAGATCTGTGACCTGGTCACTGATTGCAGGGGGATCAGGATCTGAACCTTGCTTAAGGCATAAGGGTGTTTGGTGATCTCATGCCAGAGGATAGCTTCTAAGGTTAATAGAGCCAATGACCAGTGTGGGATCCTTGGATTATCCTAACATGCCATTGCATTCATTGTGAGTCTAGATTTTGCTTTGAAGTCTGTACCTTGCCCAAAATCTGGTCACCATGGAACCATTACTTTGCTCTTGTGGTTCCTTGTGCTGATGGATACTGTTAATTCAACCATGAGAATATTAGTGTGTTTACTATTCATAAATTATGGGGTAACGTCCAACCACAATGTGAATTATATTCTCACTAATTTAATAATGCAAAACGTTTTTCTCACCTGATGTGTTAATAATAGCCTGTGTTGACACCACATGGATAATTTAATCCAGAGTGTATGTTCTGTAAGGAGCTCATGTGAAACTGTCTTACTGTTCTCTGAGAGGAGATACTGTCATCTCACTTTATTGCATCCAAGATGACACAAATTCTATTCAGAAATACACATTTTTCAGTAAAAAAATTACTGGTTTTCTCAGATTTTTTTACTTGGTCTATGACAGCACTGGTAAGAATAACAGAATGAATAAATATTACTACGCCAGCAGTGAAAGATTAAATATGTACTGAGTTATTCTTAGGGTATTAAAGAGCAGACCAAAGAAGCTGTGTTCAAGCATATGCTTTCCTACCTCTGGAATTCACTTTATTTCATTCTTTTTCTGGATTGGAACCACAGCATGGAGAACTGTAAGTTGTTTCTTTATATTGGATCTCTTTCATATCTTGAGGCTACTGCTTAAGCTTCTTTAAGTTTGAACCTGATGTTGCGGTACATTGAATTAATGCTCTGTAAGATAAGCAAGATAAGTGAGATAGAAGTTTTCCAGTTTTGTAACTTGCAGGGCACTTTTGACATTAGAAATGCATATGATTGTTTTTATTACATTCAGTGTAGTTCAGTAATTCTGTTTCCATGACTGTCAGTTAATTCTGTACATTCTCTAAATTTATTGGCTTTGAGCATAGGAAGCCATTAATGTTGATAATGTGCTGTGTCTGAGTCCATTGGCTGTGAAGTATGCAACATCAGATTATTTTGTTTTTAAGCAGATAAAATGTTTATGAAAGGATCCGTGGTGCTTGATGGTTGATGGAAAGATGAAAAGTGAAGTTGCTTAACCCAGTTTCATAGAACATAGTGTGGCTGGTCTGGTGGCTTAGGTGCTGATTTCCCAGATCCAGCATGTGAGCTTTCCACATAACACTAACCTCTTAAAGGAAGACTCGTTAATCTGTAAGAACTTGAAGTTGGCACCCTTCAGCCCTGTGCTGGCAATTATGGGACCTATCTTGTCCACACTTTGCATGCCAGTCTGCCCCGCCACTTCCTCACTGGGTTGGGTGTTGTCAGCTCCCTCCTTTGTCATTCCTAGTTTTAATCTCTCTTTACTGGGTTGGCCAACCTGCTGGCAAAGATATTTTTCTCCTCTTGCTCAGGTGGATACCACGTCTTCCTAGCATCCCTCTGAGAGTGTCCCATGGTCATAACAACCAAACCCTGCTGCCAACATCAACTGTGCAACTCAAAGGACCCCATCCAATGGGGATATGAAAGGGCTCCTGATCGCCTGAAGTGTGCATCTATGGTTTTTTTTTTTTTTTTTTTTTTTTTTTTTTTTTTTTTTTTTTTTTCCCCAGAATAGTCAACTATGACTGGAAATTCTTGCCTCTCTTCTTTAATTACTGTGAAAGCATTTTTGTCTGTGCTTAAGGGAAGTGATCTCGTGTGTGTCTGCGTGGAGAAGTTTCCATGGCCATCACTGTCTGTGAGTGATACTTCTGGTGACTATTTTGGTGATGAGGCCAGGTCATGCAAATGGATTGTCCATATCTGCAGATTCCCTGCTGACCTGAGATGTACAGATGTATAGTGTGGGTATACACACCATGACTGCTTTACCACCTCCAGTTAAACAGGAGGCATCAGTTGCTGGGAAGTGAGGCTGTCTCTTGGTTATGAACAGTTCCCGGTGAGCTGTGTTTACTATTTCAGTATTATTCCTAAAGGAAACCCTTATTACAAACTGCAGCCAGCTGCAGACACATGAGGATTAGACTGGACAGCACGAAAATGTGCCTGCCCAACTCCAGCTTGCAAAACAGCATTGCTATTCTACTGCATATGCAGTGCTTCAAACACACAATATTAATTCACTGCCAAACAAAATAAATTTGACAACAGAGAAGGCTCTCTCTGGACTTGCTCCCCTGATACTAGGAAGACTAAACTGTTTGTAAAGACACCTATCACCCACTGGCTTCTTTCCCTGTGACACCCGCCTGTTCTGTCAAACTGCTTTTTTAATCTTACCCCTTCAGTCAACACCTGACATAACTTTTGAGATCTAGTCACTCATGTGCTGGTCAGTCATACTTTGATAATGTGTCTGTCATCATGCTGTAACAGTCATACGGTGACATACTTTATGGGCACGAACATGTTTTAGAGATGAACAAAAAGGATTGGCCTTTAAAAAGAAGCAAGGGTAGCATTTCCTTGCAGTGAAAAGACATATCATTTGAAATAATAGTATGTCAATAGTGCTTATAGGAAATTGTTGTAAAATGGGAATTTCAGAATCAGCCTTTAGCTGGGCAGGAAGACTGTGGAGCTTCGAAACCAGGGCCCTCATCTGAGTGAGGCTCTGGAAATATTTGTTGCTCAGAGCCGGCATGGTTGTTGTCAATGCACTTCCATTAGCAGAGCTGCGGCGTTGTCGGGAGCAGATGTTAACACCGCACAGCACTGGGCTGAATCCTAATTGCATACCTTTTGACTGGTAATATCACATAATTTCAAAATGATTGAGTGAATGGTTATTTCAGATTAGGTGTAAAAGCTTACAGTTGTGATTATATGTACGTATCCAATACTTAACTTACACAGTGCTTTTATCAGGATGTATGTCTGAATATGTATTATAGATGTAATTTTAGGTGACTCTATTCATTAAATCTCAGATTATCTGCTTCTATCCCAAACTATTAAACTATCCAAACTACAGGAGGTCACTGTTAATATAGCGAATAATTAAAAGTGCAGAATGCTGTAAAGAGGTTTGCTGTCTGAGTGTGATCACTGGACTTCATGCTATAATTGCTCATTTAACTAATTTAACAAATCCCAAAGCAGCTAGAGAGTTTTATTTATTTAGATGTGGATTCTATATTATTTGAAGATGTTTTATTTGTGTGATTTTGAACTCATTCTTTTAAATCTCTGCAAAGAAAAGCTACAGTTCTTATTGTAATTTACTCTTTCTTTATTATTATTTTTTCCCCTGGTTCCATTCCTTATTTGTGGAAAGCTAATATTTCCATTTTAAGAGAAGAATTTATTAGTCTAATTATTGTTTGCTAAATTACAGAGTCGCTCGTAGTCGTTTGAATAGTAACTAAATTTTTCTTGTACGATGTAAAAGTTAGAATAGTTCATAATATAGTGTATGAAAAAGGTATAATTAAAGATGGTTATAAGGGTGTATCAAGCAAGGTAGTTAATTTAAGAGTTTGCTCAATTTTCTAACTGCTTCTATTTTCTTAATGCATTTATGCTATAATGTCCTCTAAGTGTATTAAAATGCGTTATCAGTCGGTTGGCAAACCTCCCTAAAGAGGTTTGTATTCATGAGGCGAGTGTAAGCAGAAGAAACGTAGCTTTATTTCACTTACTCTGCTGCTTTGTTCATTAAGCTAATTACTGTATTCTACATTCCTCTTTTTCATCTAGCTTGTTTCTGGAGCTTGATCCTTTCCCAACCCTGAATCGACTGTTACTGAACAGTTGAAGCTGAACAGGAAGGAATTGCAGGTGTCAACTCACAGTTTACAAATATGACATCTCCTCTGGCATAGCTGGAAATATGAAATATTGATTTATGTGCAGTAAAAGGTCTTATAAAAATGATCACATACACATGAGAGATTAATGCGCTGGAGATCAATAGAAATTTCATTCTTGACGCTAGACTGTCACCTATGGTGAAATGCTAAAATACAGAAATCAATATTATCTATGAAATGTCAAATTTATTATAATTATGAGGATGAAAGCTGGCCAAGTGGCTCCCAAGAGAGAAGGAAGGATAGGTTACTGTGCTGAAGCATCCTTCATGTCCCTTGTTCACTTGCTGCCAATTTGAGAGCAATATTGGTGCAGGGGGTTTTCAGGCATTATGTATCACTGTGCAGTAACAAATTCCTCCTGGAATATTTAACTCTTGAATCTGACAATAACACAAGCACCTCCGCAGTCAAATGGTTCGTGGGTTTTAGGGGAATACAGTGCCTTGTGTGTGTGTGTGTGTGTGTGTGTGTGCGAGCAAACTGCGGAGACATTTCTGAGCGTAGCTCACGATCTGATCCCAGCCTGCAGTGCCCTGCTTGGGAAAGCGGAGCAGGGGGACTTGTGAGATGTTGAGATGGTCTTCCTGAAATTTAGCAGATGCTCACTTCGTTTTTTTGTAATTGTGTGCTGGGGGGGAATAGCCTCAGCTATCAGTTCGACTTTTAAAATACTGCCCTGTGGTCTCTACTGCCAGGCGGTGATTCACTGAAGGGATTTTTATGAGTCTGTGGGAGCAGACCTACCTCGTGTATCAAGCTTACAGAGTCTCCCCCAAACTAACACAAAGCTAAAATGTAATGACCTCAAAATAAAAGAATAAGAGACTACAGTTTCTTCACATTTTTCTTCTTTGTTTTGAAGATCTGATTTATGTAAGAATATGCTCAGAGGATATTAGTATGACGTATGTGTTTCAGGGGTCTGTGCCAGTCTGGGACCCCTTCTGATACTTTGGGAATGCTATTAAATATGTGATTCTATAGCAAAGCTTCTGAGTTAAAGACTTCTAGCAGCTGAATTATACCTTCCTTAATAACACTTACGTTGCCTTTTATTTCTGTTACATAAGGTATTTGATTTCACTTATCCAGTATTAGCCATGTAAAAAAAAAATCCCTTTACATTCTTTTTCTACCCTCTACCTCTTTGGTAGTTTTGTTCCGTTTTTACACCTAACCAGCCAAAATATTCTCCTAAGTGTCTTTATTTCCCACTAGAATATTGTGCTCCATGAGAAGAGCTTCTACCTCTCAAATACCACAGGTAACACCCTCTAACCCTCTTTGAATAGCTGTTGTATATAATGAGTTTCTCTTCATTTTTATGTCCTTTGCTTTCTTATTTCAGTATTACCCTTTAGATGGGAAGGCGAGAATACTGCTCACTCATCATAATGTGACCTTGGCTACTGGTGCCTTTTTCTTTGAAAGAAAAGATTTCTTTTGGCTTATCAATATTTCTGTTTCCTAATCTGTCACGCACACAGTCCTGATCTTGTTTGCCTTGCTTGTGGTTTTCTGGGGGCAGCAAACAGGTATTCTCATATGTCAGTGAAGGAATATACCTGCTGCTGCAGAAGTGATAACGTATTTGGGTTAGAGCAAGGTCTGAATTTGCCTGTACTCTTATAATAGACAAGTTACCTTTGATATTTTGATTATTATTATTTTAATATTCAGAGAAACAAAAGTGGTACATATACCAATGCAAAAGAACATTGCATATTGCCACAGCGCTGGCCTGTGAGTGATACCTATAGCCGTGAAAGCCAAGCTCCTTCTGAGTTAATAGATTCCTGGGAAGGACAAGTCTTGCTTTTCTACTACTTCATGTGCTGCAAATTAGTTGGCAGAAAAAGTACTGCTTGGTCCTCCTGAGAAGTCACATTTGACTTAGGAAAATAGATAATGTTTTTGAGTTGTTTTTTGTTTGGTTGGTTGGTTCATTTTGTTGTTTCTGGTTTGGTTTTAGCTTTTATTTGGTTTTTGCTTTTTAAAGGAAGCACCCATTCATGGAAAATGAGGCGTTGGCTCACACTTGCTTACCTGGGCAGCATGGTTTGGCACCAAGGTCCAATTTTTTAAAAAATATTCTGAATTTAGATGTCCAGCTTCAGATAGTCTGAGTCTGACTTTCAGGGATATTGTTTCCAAGGAGAGATGTGAAGAATATGAGCCCAGATCAGGTTCTGGGCTTTTAGTATAGGTGCACATCAACAGAGACTGAAATACTTCCGCTCTTATGGCTTTTGCCGAAGGCAAAGCATGTCTGTGTGGAACGAGTAAGTGTGTGACAGAGCAGTGAGAGACAACCTGCATCTTCCATGCTGTGTCTTAAGACCCGCACTCTTCAGTCCTAATCATTCTGGGAAAGGATGGTTCAAAAACTTAAGATAGTTCTCTTCAAAGGATATATGTGGCAATTGCATGCATGCCTGATTCCTCCATCAGGAAGATTCAACTACTGCTGTTTACAGCTGAATAGACTAAACAGATCATTACAGTGAGAAAAAGAAGAGTTCTTTGTCACCTTTAATTGCTAAATAATTTTTTATTCATACATCATTCATTTTGTAATGCTTTTCTTTTCCAGAACCTTTGCATTTTAAGGCATTTCTAGTTAAAGAAGAGTGCAGATGAAGTTTGCTTCTGCTTGTAATACATACTTTTCTTTTTTTTTTTGGCTTGTGGGAAGAGGCAGAGGAAAAGATATTTTTATTTATTAATTTTTTCCTCACTGTAGCATTTACACAGTTTTTCTAAATAGAGATCTGGGGAGATTTTTCACCTTTTTTTCCAGCTTCTTAAGGTTTTCTGTACCTCAAGTAGCCAAAGCAGTTCAAGTTAATACTTAATGCAACACACTTTAAGAGATAGGAATTTCTTGCAGTCAGGTCTCAATTAAGAGATAAAAGACAAAAAGTGCAAAGCACTTGATAAAGCTCAGAATACAAGGACCGGCATGGAAGTGCTTGAAGCTGTCCATAGCGATAACTGGATAGTCAGCTGGAATCTTCTTGAAATGAAGTGGGTGCTCTAACTTATCAAATTCCACATATGGGGAAATTATTGGTGCCCACAGGGGTGATTAACACTAACTCAGTGGGTCAGAAACAAGCTGGGATAAAGGTGAAAACTGTATCTGACTATCAACACCAAATACATCCATTTAGAGAAAGATAGCGGTATTTTTTTTGCTTCTCTATATATCTTCAGTTGTGCAGGTTGTCAGGGTAGTCACACAGTAGAAGCTGCATATATAGAGTGTGCTGTATAATGTGCAAATTGCAGTGCACATTAAAATGTAATCTATTTTAATAAGTCATATTAAGATTACATTTTAGATAATTGTGTGTTTATCTTATACAACAAATATTTGCCCTGCTGTATATATTCTCTGTCACTCTCTCTCTTTTTAAATTACAAGTACCAGCACCAAAAGAGAAAACAACATAACATTTAAGTGATGTAATGAAACAATCAGCTGAAGCTCAGGTAATCAAACCTAGGAGGTGATGTTGGACTCAAAAATCACCTCATTGTCACCAAGATCCTGGCAATGGCAAGGAGCTAGGGCTCCTGTTCATCGCTGTGGCAAGTCCATGAGTAATGAACGGATGGACGTTGGGGCTGGGTTGGGCTCACTGAGATGCGTCAAGAATGTGGGGTCCAAAATCATCCTTGTTGTAGGCAGGTGTAATTAAGAGCACTCCTGGTCACTGAGTGGACTCCTTGCCCTGGGTTTTAGGGCCTCTGGTGGCCCATCCAGGGGTATCTCTGGTTGTCCCTATAAAAAGGAGGCTCCCATGTCCCTGTCCCACAGGTAGGACCTGGCTGCATGCCTCACTTGTGAGCAGCCCCTGGGCACCTTCCTACTCCTCCTGCAAAATCTGTGGAGCAACCATACTGTCTGCCTTCAGATTCCTTCTTAAAAGGTCACCTCTGTCATAATTCGTACAAAAACATTGGCAGTGGGAAGGCAGCAACTGTGCCAAGACCACCACTGCTGCACTGGCCGTCACCCTTGCTGGGTTTTTTCCTGCTCTTCCACTCCTGTGCTCCACCACCAGGTGTAAGGCTGACAGTTTTTTGGGGGGTTGGTGCTCTTTGTTGTATAGTTTATACAGTACCCAGCATAGGAGAGCTCAGCCCTCTCCCAGTTACTACTGAAGTGAAAATACAGAGGAGAGGTCCTGTAAATAGGATTCAGAGGCCTGGATTAAGATGGTATTTGATACTTAATTGTGAAATTATATGAGTACAGGTTCAGGAATAACATCACCTGTGTGCCCTTTTCAGGATTTTGTGGTTTACTCATCTCATTCCTAGGTTAGTGGGTTGTTTGTTTTTTTTTGTTTTTTTTTTTTTTTTTTTTGTGGTTACTGTTGCTCACTGTCTTTTTGTTCCTGAAAGCTGCAAAACTGTTTGAGGTTTTTATTAGCTGTGTCAGCAAGACAGGAGTTGATTAGGAGTTTACACCTGCACTATGCTTCAAAAGTGATCAGGACAAAGTACTACATTCTACTACAGTAGAACCATGATCCATATAGTCTTTCGAAATGGTATTACTCCCACGATTTAAATCATTAATGTATAATAAACTGACAATGTTTGCTTTTATTTTTTTAGTCAGCAGAAGCTGAGAATTCAAATAAAAATTCCTGGGTATCGGTTGCTTGAACATTCAACTGCTTATTTCTTCTTACTAGACCATCACAAATCCTGGATGCCCATTGCAGCAGTGGCAAGTGTCTGTTTTCTGCATGCACTATACAAGTTGTTTATTCAGCCTTAGAGCCAAACACCCTCATTTGCTTATTTTTTCCATTTCTGATAGTTTTTTTTTCCTATTTTCTCAGGTACACAGTAATTTCAAACCTAGTATTTGCTCAGCTGACAGAAATTTAATTGATGACTGAAAATAAGACTAAATATAAGCATTTCTTTTAAAAGAAAGTATTCAGGAGCAATCAGATGAGCAATGGTGTCAGCAATAAAACTTTGAGTGAAATTGGACTGGCACTGGCTGACCCTGGCTGTAATCTTTGTTCTTGTGTATTGGACTTAATGTCAATAGGCTAGTCACTGTGACATCCTTCAGGCTCGGGAATTGAGGGCACCAAGCATCTTCTTCCCTGGCCACAAACAAACTAACAACTTCAAATGCCTCTTAACCTTCATCTCCATGAGCTTCAAAGGATCAGCATGAGATGCATCTTCATTCCTCATAGCAGCAGAAATCCAAGGACAATATGATCAGTGGGCTCAGGGGCTGTGCCTCCTCTTCTGCAAATGTCTTCTTTTATTCCTTTTCCCTTAAATGAGCTAGGAAAGCAGTTAGTATTTAGGTGCAGACCCTTATTTCCTCCAGGTATTTATACCTGTGATAAAGTAGATCCAAATTACTGATGAGAAAAATGTCGGAGGAGACCAAGATCTCACCTGGAGTATTTTTTTTACATTTGTTTTCTACTTATTGCTTATAGTCAATAAGGGAATGTTTTTGTACCCAGTAACCTTTCCTTCTTTTTGTGGTTTTATTTGTTTTCCTTTGGCACTTTCTCTTTTTGCTGTGAAAACTGCACATAAATACCAATGTTAAAGCAGTGCCAGGTTTGAATAATTTAGCATTTCTGAGTCAGGATGTGCAGAATGTAAGATGACCACCTAACACTTGTGCACTTTATTTCTTTTCATTAACACTGCATCATTAACTCTGTTCCCCCATTAAAAAGAGATGCCGTTATTTGCCAGAGGTAGTGAGAAAGCAGAGAAAGAGCTACAGTTTGTCCAACTGCAGTGGTAATATGGAACAATAAAGGGGACTGATACTCACTGCTACCTGGGATGGGGGTGAGGCTGTTAGGAAATACACTCAGGGCTCTTTCTAGGCTTTGCTTAATATTCCATGGAAGTGTTTTGTGTTGCATGGGCTGGTGCCTGGGGAAATACCATCCACTCCCTTGAAAAAAGAGGAAATGTCTCCAGCAGCATGTTATACTCTGAGTAAACTCTGAGTAAAGTAAAGGTTAATCAAAGTTGTGTCTTGCTAAAAGGAACTTGAAAGCTTAATTGTGCTCCTTGCATACGTGGCCAGAGGCTGCACAAATCTAGTATTTCAAGTATTAAAGTGTCCGTGTTTATTGCTTATTACTGGTTGGTTTTGCTCAGGAGTTTCAGTTTCCAGCTGCTTAGTGGTACCTGCAGTTATTCTTCAGATGGCCCTCTAAGTCAGCTGTGTTTCAGGTATTTCTGCAACTTCTGACTGGCCTGTTAGAAATGCCCATACCTAGCTCCTGGCCTCAGGGCACAGATATTTCTTGGAAGACCTGATAAACCTGCACATCCCCTGGCCACTTCTCTTGGAATAAAACTTCTGCTAACTCACTTGTACAGCTCAGGAGTTTCAAGTCCAGTTATATCTCAGACCAAATTCTGATGGTCAAGAACATGGGAGATACGGTGGGAATTGACTTCAGAGGCAGTAGTGTAGAATGAAAGAGCACACAGGTAGAAACTCAAGCACTGCTGAAGATGACTTTTATCGAACAGAATTACTACAAGTTTTAACTTTTCTCTAAGCCATTTCAGGTTAAAGGGAATGGCATAAATCTCTGAGCCATCAGGACTTTGTTCTCTGTTCAGACAGGAGATCCAGAGTTTGAGGGTCAAGCTCTTGTATATGTTCATCTGTCAAAAATTAAGAAGTCCTTCAGCTTCTCCCTGCTGTCATCATTAATTACTACCTTGTAAGGATGTGCATTCCTCTAAGCAGTAGACTGTCTGGATCTTCAGGGTCTTCTTATGCCATGCTGGGGCATGCAATGTGAGACCTGAAGCCAATGTGGGCCTTGGGCCTCCTTGCTAGACCACTGTGTGCCAGCAACTTCTCTGGGTAGCTGCTTCCCCAGTAAATCACAGAGAACAGTTCTTCATCAGGTCTGTGAAGTGTTTGAGATGTTTGAATCTGTTTAGGAAAAATGCTATGCTCTTTTTGACTTGTGTTAGTGAAATGAAGGAAGGACAAAAGAGGTATCAGGCATCTCCTGGAATGTGGTAGCTTTGCCATTTAGTGCCCTGAGAGGGGCTGCCACTTGTGATGCAGATTTGAGAGCCTCTTCTTCTCTCCAGAGCCTTGGCCCAGGCTGCATGAAGAAGGGTAACCTCACCCCAGGTTAGGCATGGCTCTGTCTTCATCTTTGACTCCTCAGGTCAACAAGTATCACTGAAATCACTGAAAATCAGCATAAGAAATATCCCTGGAATGAGGGAGAAATGGTCGTTTGTTGAACACTAGCTTTTCTCAGTCAAAGGAAAGCTATACCCTGTTACACTATCTTAATTATATTTAATATTTCCAGCAGTATCGACTGGCACTTCTAACATCACAGCTAATATAGCAGTCTACACAGGCTTTTCTTTTTCTTTTTAAGGTACAGGGCAGAAAGACAACTCACATTCCCGGGCCTGTTTGATAGCATGCCACAACTTGAGTTAAGCAGGTGGCAGGGTGAAATATAAAAGGCTCACTAAACAAAGAATTTTTATTTCCTGTTTTGTGCCTGCAGGGGAGGAATTATGAAAGCAAAGCAGAAACCTGACAGCCAAAGAGCATCCAGAATTTTTAAAAGAATGGTTTTATTGTTCTTTTATAAAGCTATGCAGATTAATTGCAATTTACAAATAAAAGAGGTTTTTGCAATGATGGACTGTTAAAAAAAATTAACAAATGACAAAACGGTTCATTATACCTTGAGAAATTGGTTTCTAAAGGTGCCTGGATAAATTGTTTTCATCCACTCGACTCTAGTCAGGGCACTCTGCAAGTGGCAAAGCTCGGTTAGAGGGCAAGCTTTTTCATCGAAGGCAGTGTGAAACGATAACACAAATGGTGGGAGCTTCATTTTCCTGTTTTGGCTTGGAACTCTGGCAGCTGCCTTAGCAGTGTGCAGGGCTTTGGGTGACCCCGCACCAAAGGCTCTGGTCCCCTGACCCCAAGCCTTTGCTTCCTCTCCTTTGGTAATAGCCAAAGGCGCAAACCACCAGCTGCACCGCAGCCTCCTCTTTTGAAACCGCACCACTTAAGCAATAAGCACCCCTTGCATTTCTGAAATTAATAAAGTTAGTTTGAACCTCAAATGTCACTTATTTGCTTTCCTGTTTTCATAGGTGATTTCACTAAGCAGAAGTACTTGCTAATCCCACATTCACATAGATAGAAGGTCAAAGTTGGTCAGTGAGCCAAGAAATACCATATCAGGGTTTCTTTCCTCTCCAATTGAAAGAGGTATAAATTGTGGAATTAGTGTATTGATTGAAGGCTACAACTTCAAGCAATCAGTTTTTCTGGCTTGACAAGATTATTTTATCCTACTTTTCTTTTATTATTATGTGTTGTATTTGAGTCATCCTTCAGGCAGATGAAGTGACAGCTTGATTTAACTCAATAAAATCCACCAGTTAGGAAACCTACTGAGCCGAACAAAAGATGAAAACGACTGCAAGGGGAAGGTGCACAGTTAGTGTAAGCAAGCATAGCATGCTGAAAAAAGACAATATTAACTGAAATTATGCCCTAATCAATGCATTTCTATGGAAACTTGGGAGAAATTTGTAAGACCTTTGTGCTGGGCCAGTGAGCAGATAATGCTGCCTTTCTTATAAAAAAGTAAAAATGAAATTTCTGCAACTGAGTATAAAAACAATACTTTCATTGTAGCTTTGCTTTTGTGTCATTGCAAAGAGCTGGATAATGTTGCTTTTCTGACAAATTTGAAAGGAAATGGTTAACCAGTGGGTTACGGTTGTGTGGTAATTAATATTGAGTCTTTGGAGAGTAGGTCTTTGCTTTGGTACATATCAACAAGCACAAGGTTGTGCTACTGTCGCAGACATGGGACTGCAAGCTGAGCTTGTCAGCTGATGAGGGGATGGCGGAGGAGAGCCAGTGCTCTGCCCCAGTGGGTCCAACCAAGAGGCACAGGTGATCTGTCAGCCTCTTCCGGACTGCTGGTGTTCACCTCTGCTGCAGCAGTGAGTCCTGGCATGGCTGGTCCTGCTGAAAGTGCTTAAGTGATCTGCAATAACCACAGGGTATCAGGAGCGCACTCAATACAACGCAAAGCAATGTTCTGATGCTAGCCATAACTTCCTATCAAGGAGTTGTCATTGACTGCTTCAACAGGGAGGCTAGCGGTACCTACTAAAATGTGTCTTTTTTGTCTGCGCACGACAGTTTTTGATCTTGGTCCTGTTTGAGTTGATCTGTGGAGTAAATAGCATAGAAAAAGGATTATATATGGTAATGATCTCTTCCTTTTGCTGTTTGCCGGATGTCCTGGTACTCATTCAACACAATTCTGGAAATGTGCTTAAACTGAGGCCCAAATTAATTTCTCTTTTTCACTTTATCCACATGGGAGATAGAGAAGGTACTGTGCAATAGAGAGTGTAATAGATTACAAGAAAGTGGAAACTTGCTGAATGAGTATCTGAAGTGAACCGTGTTGGCTCTTGGTGCGAAGATGAGGGTGGCCAAGGTGTCACAGACATTATTCGTATAATATGGTACAGACATTGCCTTTGGATTTCAGTGATGCAGCCCTACCTATTAATTCATACTGGTTTCTCAGTAGATGTGAACGGAAAAAAATCTTAAAGTGACGTGTAAAAAATAATGTTAGTGTGTTATTTAGGAAGACGAAATAGGAAAGGATAACTTGAGACATGTTATCTTTGTAGTTGTTTAGTCCTATTTCTAATCACACTAGTGTTTCATGCTTCCATCAGAAACCTCCAAGTCTTCTCTGACTGATATTCTGCCAACTGTCCTGGTTACCCAGAGTTTTTCTCTTGCCTCGTTGTAGACCTGCCAGCGATCTTTCTCTGAGAGAAAAGCTTGCAGGAGCACACTTACTGTTCTCTGCAGGCACAGAGCAAGGTCAACACCCTGCCTTGCACCCAGGTTGGTAGTTCCAGCTGTTGTCTTTGCCACACTGCCTTGCTAGTGTTGTTAAAAAAGAAAGTGGCACCTGAAGCAGAGCTGGACAAGTTCAGGGATGGTGGAGCTCTTCAGTCTGCCCTTCCCCTCCTGAAGGCCTCGAATACCATATTTTGATCGTTATTCTTTACTGTGAGGGTGGTGAGGCACTGGAACAGATCCCCCAAAGAAGTGGTAAATGCTTCATCTCTGGCAGTGTTCAAGGCCACATTGGACAGAGCCTTGGGTGACATGGTCTAGTTTGAGGTGCCCTACCCATGGCAGGGGGCTTGGAACTAGATGATCTTAAGGTCCTTTCCAACACAAACCATTCTATGGTTTTATGATTCTATGATTATTTTGTTTTGGGTGATGAGCTCAAGATCAAAATCACCAATGCTAATTCATAAATAATCTCTTCCTAAGTTATTTTTTAGAACCATTTGATTTCCTGGTAAGTTTGTTGTTTGGTTTGGGGTTTTTTTTCCACTTAGAAGAGTATTTTGTATATGTGCAGTCTGCAGTGTTCACGTATGTTAGAATCGCTTTCAAAATTGCGTCTCACAGTATGTAAATACATACAGAATCTTCTGCTTTAAGCAGTATTCCCATGACTAACAACAATTATTGCAGACCAATTGTATAACACTAGCATAGTTTGTCTGACCCTATTGCAAATAATGTCTGAATTCACAGGTTCCCTGCCTGTTCTATTTCAGTTCCTGTCATTAAGTGATGTAAAAGCAGGGAAAGGACAACTCCCATTTAGGGTTTCATGTGAAAGAGTAGACTGCTGCATGATTGTTTTAAAAAACATGGTTTGTAACTTTCAGGGGAGTTAAGACCATGCATTAACATTCATTAACTTGTGTGTAATTTCTTCCACCCAGCATTTCTTTACCATTTAAAATTGTTTTCATCTTTCTGAGGAAGAGCATATATTGTCATGATCTCCTTAAACTGCAGTTTGGTAAATGACTTGTTTAAATTTAAGGAAAAGAGGTTGTTGATAAGTATAGTTTTCTAATACTCTTCCTCAGCTGTCATTTACTTTGACTAAATTTATTTAAACCACCTTAACCTTTCAGAGAAAGGCCAGGAGATGTTTAAAAGAATAATATGTGTCTGACATTTTGGTTTACCAAAAGGACACCATCATAATTCTGTAGTGCCTCTGTTAAAAATAAGCTAAGAAAAGGAAACTAAAATCTCTTTTTCTTTCTGCTTAATTTTGAAAGAATGGAAGAAAATTTGATTGATAGTTGCATTAGAAAGTGACCTGCAAAGGTAATCACCAAATGCATTGATTTGTCACTGTGCCAGGATGTGCAAAGTATCTTCCGCTTAGAGGTAGCCTTTCCCTCTCTAATAGTCACCTTAGTGTTTTACTATTAAAACATGGGGTTTCTTGGTGTTCTTTCTGGTACTGACCATTAACTTTTCCCATGGCTCCCACTTCAGTGTGTCACTGTCAGGCATGACTGTGTGCTCTTCACATTGTCATGTGAAGGAGGAGGTGTGGGCTGAGCATAGGTCTTAGCAGGGAATCACAGCATTATAGAATGGTTTGGGTTGGAAGGGACCTTAAAGATCATCTAGTTCCAACCCCTCTGCTACAAACAGGGTGATTTTAAAAATACTTGATGGGTTTTTAATATTATTTCATTGTAAACACTCTTTGCTTTCTATTTTTGTGTGCACTATTATTGTTTTGTATAGCCTAGGGTTGTGTAAATCAGTGTGGAGAGCATAGGTGACTGCGCCTAGTTTGCTAAAGTGTGTACCCGGGTGACTCTGTGTTGAAGCTTATGAAGAACCATGTGCTGCAGGAAAGCCATGTGGCAGCTGGTTCTTCTTCTTTTAGACTGGAAATATCTTCTACCTTTGCAATTCTGCCTTGGAAAATACAAACCTGGGCTAGGTTCCCTGGCTGATTTTAACATACTTCTGTCCTGCTTTCAGAGTGTTTCCACTTTGTAGTCATTACTATTTAAACATTTCCAGGTCTCAGGAGCTTATTGTCGAAAAACTTTATAAATTAAAGAAGCAATTTTCTAATTATTAGTAATTTTTAAAAATTTAAAAAATTGTAATATTAGTAATTTTAGAGTTATAGAGCTTCTTTTACTCATGTTGCTCTTCTCACACTGTGAATTACAGCTGTGTATCAATGGGCACCCCAGGTACAAAAGTTTTATTCATAGTTTTGTTCTCCTGTGAATTCAGGCACAAAGTTACCAAGTAAATTCAACTAAATCCCCTGTTTTTATTGTTTTTCAGCAAATCTGGAAAACATATCTGAATTTCAGTGCTCAAAAAAGTAGCAATACATGGAACAAGACATTTCCATGTATATGACTTTACTTTTTTTGTTTTGTTATTAGCCATAGGCCTTGTGAGAACTACACAGGCAGTGTGGTGGTTGTGGAGGGCTGTTGCAGGAGAAGGTGATGCAGGAGAGAGGAGTTTAATGCTCAGTGCCAGCCAGTTTCCTCATTTTAAGCTGGGTGTGCAGTTGTGATGGGTTACAAAAGAGACCTTAACATAACTTTAGCATTTATTATTGTGGGAAACCACTGGGTTTATGTCTGCTTGATGACATCATTGTCAGCACAGCCAGCCATGTCTGATAAACACAGTAGAACCTGGAGCATTCTGCAGTGTGACTGTATCAAGGGTTTTCAAACTCTGGCCAGTTAGAATGAGGTATTTTTGATAACAAGACAGTCTCATGTTCTTTTTGTCACCCTCTGTGCACAGTGGCAAAAAGCAATCTTCTAATGACACATCATTCCTGCAGAAATGACTGCAGCAGATGCTTGTGTGCAGAAAAGCTGGCTGTGCTTGGAGCTTTTTTTGCGAGTCAGGTGGGTTGGGAACAAGCAAGGTGAACAGGAATAAGGAACTGTTTTCAGCTTTGGAGCCCATGACTATATATAATTGATAAAGGATTGAAGGTATTGTTTGCTTTCATTTTTATGAAGTGATTAGGTGGTAGTAGATAGTAACTTGCAAATAATCAGGGAAATAGTGCCTTTTCTTTGAATTGACATTTTGTTGTTGTCTTCTTGGTGCAACGAATGTTTTAAGCCTTGCTACTGTAAGGGCTCACTTACACATAGTATTTTGATTGTGTTGTATTTCTGGGTGAGAGATTTTATTTTATTTCTTTGTAGCATTCAAAAGGTTCAGTGATGTCAAAGGTATCACTGTCCCACACCAGCATTCACATTATTAGTATTATTTAATTTCAACAATAAAACAGGGATAATGGATTCCTTTAGAGGGTGAACATTTCATGACATTCAAGTTTTCCCCTCTCTCCCTAGATGGAACAATAATCCTGCTCAGCTGCAGATCCCTGGCTAGCAGGCATTCTTTAATGGACATATTGTTTTTCAATGAACTAATACTTCATCGGGTGCTCTAACCTTTCCAATAGTAAGATGCAAAGTATAACAAAATTCATAACTGCATGACAAAAAAATAAGTTAAAACAGCATGGATATATGCATTCATTTTGTTTGCTGTTACATACCGATATGTTCATTTGCCACTGAGGAGGTCCACGACTGGAACGCTTGCCCTGTTAGGACTTTCTTGGGTAGGTGGCTTGATTAGCCTGGAGAAGACAGCCCTTTGGGGTGTCTTATCAGCAGTCCTGCCCATACTCACTGTGAAGTTATTGAGAGGATGGAGCCAGGCTTTTCACAGCGGTGCAGGGTGGAGGGTGAGAGGCAGCAGGCATAAGATGAAATAGGAGAGATTCAGATTGGATATAGAGAAAATTCACTGCAATTTGAATTCAGCAATGGAGTAGAACAGGTTGCCGAAAGAAGTCTCCATCTTCAGAAATTATTAAGCCTAGGCCCGCTGAAGCCCTTCTCTGATCCTGTTGCTGGCCTGGCTTTCAGTAGGAGCTGGAACAGGCGACCTTCTGAGGTCCCTTCCAGCCTGGATTATCCTAGGATGCTCATTCATTGTTCAGAGTGCATAAATTACTGCACTGGTAGTATTTGAAATTGGGTAGATAAATCAATATTTTTTTGACTGTTGAATTTGGAAAGAAGTTCTGATGCATCAGGTGTATCTATGCTTTACAGCTGTGTTTGCATAGTGCAGACATATTTAAGCTACTGTGGCCCTGGGCTGTAAAGTAGCAACGGTGCTGGTAATTTCTGAATAAACATATCAGTTCTGAGTGTACCTAGTTTCAGTAAGTTAGGAATAAGATTTTCATTTTTTTCTAGGAAAAATATCTGCACAGCTTGTTTTAATCTCATCTTTCCTGAGGTTTGGAAATTGGGATGGACTCTCCAAGTTCGGCTTGGCTGTGGTTTTGGTTGTCCCTCATCACTTGTGGTTGTAAAAGATGCTGGTCTAAGGTTTTGGATTTATTTAGAGAGATAATTTACATGGTAATGTGCCATGCCCTTACCCATCCACTTGCCTTGTATGATGTGGCCCGAGTGCATAAATAACATTATCTTGAATGTGCTCCAACCCTGTGTTTGTAGAATTTCAAGTGTCTGTTTTCAAGTGATTAAAATCTTCTTTTTCTTAACTCTGACCCTTCCTCACCAAAACAAAAAGCAAACCCAAAACTCTTTAAATACTCATCACTGCCAGGGAAAACTAGAAATCAGATTTCTTACCCATGGTGATCCTCTCTCATTCTTCTTACAAAGCCAAGGTCCCTCTCTTCAGCCATGAAGACCTGGTTGGGCTGCTCTGGATAGGGATGGATGCCAGAGCCCACCCAGCCGTGCATCGTCCCAGTGCTGATGATAGAATGCCACTTGGGGCTTTGACACTTGCTGGCTGCTGACTGTGCTGGTGTGGGTGCATGGACACAGGTTCTGATGCTAGTCCTAAGTACACAAAAACCAAATTGTGCTGGCATAAGCCTTTTATGCTATTTCTCTACAGTTTTTCTAATTTGATCAAGAGAGATATGATCTTTGATTCTTGTAGAGAAATCTGGGGTAGTGCCTCTTTCTAATATATTTCTCTTCAGATAATACCATTAGCCCCTGTGCTTTGCTAGTGTGATGAAGGCCTACGACACCCTATGAAGCGAGCATAGAAATGGCTTCAAATACAATTGATAATTTCTGCAAAAAATGTTTTTTTCTATTAAATAAGGGGATTTAAAAAATCTTTAAAATGTATTAAGGCTTGAGTACAAAATTACAGAAATCAAAGTCCTCAAACTTCAGACCATGACTGGAGTTACACCCTTGCCCTTCTGCCCTTCCCAAAAGTCGTGTGAATTAAGGACAATGTAAGCTGTGACTCTGCATTTCTCTGCTTTTGTCAGTTTGTGTCACAACCTTAGCATTATTTAAATGAACTTTTCTCTTTTTTTGTATTTAATATCCATATTCAGGTATTCAAGCCATAACTGCTGTTAGTAAAAGTGACATTTTGTAAAGTTCATTATTTTTTTACCGAGAAAATCTCAGGCACTTAAAAAAATAGACATTAAATAACTGAACAACGGTGTCTTCAGGCTAGCAGTCATCCCTACAGTTTGTCATTTTTATACCTGAATATCCGTGAAAAAGAAGTTTGATAATACCTAGGTTATTTAGCGTGACCTGTCTGCCTGACCACCTGGGAACTTTATCCATCAGCATGAGCTGCGTCCCCACACCTTAGCAGGGTCCTTGGCATCCCATGGGCACCCTTTACTATGTTTCTTTTGGCACTTTTACATGGCATTTTTCATGATGCACCATGAAAACCTCTGTCAGGTTTGTCTCCAGTGTTGGTGTTAGGATTGTACAGCGCAGTGTTAGCACAGTGAACTATGACATCAAAAGAGCCCTTCCCATCTCATTTGTAGGTGACATGCGCAAGCCAGTGCATGTGCGTGAGCAACTTGGGACTCCAACTATTGTAAAATGGAGCTCATTATTAATAATTTTTATTGCAGAGAGGAAAAGGGAAGAATCAAATAATTTGATATACAAAGGAGAAATGGACAAGAGGGACGTGCCATCCCCAGGCTCTTCCAGCAGCCACCCCATGCAGCAGTCTGGCCATTGGCACATCATTGCTAGCATTCCCTTTTGTTCATCTTGTAGCAATGTAATATAAAAACTCAAAAGGAAATAGTTTGCTTCCATGCACTTTTAAATGGCATTGCTTTTCTTTGGAAGAAGATTGTGTTCACAAAGGAAAATCCACCTTTTGTATATTTATCTCAGCATTAGTTTGAAAGAAGGGACAAAAAAAGGCAGGTTTTGCCTATTTGTGTAATATTTTTAGAGCAAATTGTAATGTAGAATTTATTCCTGTTGGGAAGACCGTAAGTGTACCCACAGCCTATTTCAGTTTGTTAGCAACCTTTGCTCTGTGCCTCCTCTTCTGTGGTGGTTGATAGCTGCAAACGCTGAGCAAGACCAACACATGCAGATGCACCTTTTCTAACCATTCCTTATTTTTCTGCAGCCCGCAGTGTGCTAAGCACCAGAGCAGGTCTCCCCAGCCATTTGGGTGATGCAACTTTGTCAAGCACATAATCCCAGTGTCTGAATATCTGACTCTGTTCTAGCTGTCTTATGTTTCCCTTCTCAGGAAGCAGCTAGCAGGTCAGTACCACCTTCCACCATCCCCTTAGCAAAGCCATTTCAGTCCTGAGAACTGCGTGCACACCAGTTTCAGGCGTGATACAGTGGAAAGCAGGATGCTGCTGTGTGAGGGAGCTGCTCATGATGCTGTGAGGCAGGCAAGGAAGGCTTCAGGAAATCCTTTGTTTTCCAGGAAGAAATGAAATACTGATATTTCGTATATAAATACTGTTTTCATCAGTATGTAAATACTGATGTAAATACTGATATTTTGAAGCCTTTTCTCTTGCAGGAAGACAACCAGAAGGAAAATAAATTCTGCAGTACTTTTCTTAGGGTCCAGTTACTCAGATCCCTTATGATTAAAAATAATAATCTGTTGTGTGTAGTGACCGATGTAAAAAAAAATAATAAAATGAAGAAACTTAAAACATTCCTGATAGAGTATATTTAGCCTACAAGTAAGTGGAGTAAACTTTGTTGATGTCACCGGAGTTAATCATATAGCTCAAAACTGAATTTATGTGGAAATGCTATGTTAATACTGAATTGCTGGTCTTCAGTCATTCTGTGTTTTAAATATTTTTAGAATTAGGTTCTCTTTTAAAAATAGTTTATAAATTTTAAGAATTAAAAGCTTCTTTGTCTGTGAGCTATTCCTGTCTCTTCAACAGGTAGTTAAGATCACATAGAATCATAGAATCATAGAATAGTTAGGGATGGAAAGGACCTTAAGATCATCTAGTTCCAAGCCCCCTGCCACCTCCCACTAAACCATGCCACCCAAGGCTCCCAGATGTGCTAGGAACTAAGCAGACCTATACTAATTTTCTAATATAAACATTAGAAGGCATTAGAACAACCAAAAAACCCCTTCTTTTTATTTTCATGACTACTACAGAACTAAATGGAAGCTGTGAAAAGAATCAAAGTACAGCTTATCTAGCTATGACACAGAGGGAGTTAAAAAGAGAAATTTTAGCCAAGTAAGGCCATAAGTCATAACAAGAATTCCACTGGAAATTGTGTTTCAGTATCCTACGTAATGCAGGTCCTCACTCGTTTCTTGTTTTAGGTCTCAGCCCCACCAACTAACCAACCTACACCAGACATTAAGAGTGCTCGTGAGCTCACCTGAAGGGACATGCCCCCACTATTTATTACCCAATAAAAAATTCCAGTTGCCTGTTACACTGCTGTATCTGGAATGTCATTTTCTGTTTAACTAATTGCTTAAGACAAAACAGGAAAGGGGGGGAACCAAACCAAACCAAACCAAACCAAACCAAACCAAACCAAACCAAACCAAACCAAACCAAACCAAACCAAACCAAACCAAACAAAATCAAACCAAACCAAACCAAACCAAACAAAACAAAACTTTCTTCTCTCATTCTTCCTAGCCCTGGAAAAGACAGCCAAGAGGGACACCTGCAACAGTCTCACAGGGTTTCACAAAAACAAGATGATGCAGCCTGGACAGAGTTTCTATTTCCCTTGCTACAGTGCATGTGGAGCCCACTGCTTATGCCATGTCTTTCAGCTATTCCTCATCTTGTAGGATTATATTCTTCACAAGAGAACTGATACATCTCCTTTAGACATTTAAATTTCTGAAGTGCCACCTGCAATTCCCACCAGTCATTGTGACAGAACACAGTTCCTGTAAAGACTATTGAAGAATTCTTTCAACCAAATGCAGATAGAAATCTTCATCATGATAATGTATTTAGGGTTAGTGAACGATATAGTTCTAAAAGGTGTTAGTTGTCTGAAGAAATATGTATTTCTGTCAAACACAACAAACATGCATGTTATGTTTTCCCTCCCTTCTTCATTACTACATTAGGAACCCAATTATTTTTTTTTTTCTTATCTTGAGGAAATAATTCCATCTACCGTGACAATTGGTTTTAATGGGCCACAACAACTCCCAGGTACTATATTAATTTTTTCTGATACAACTATTTTTGTGCAAGAACATCATATTCGTGTGTTGCTTGGCCTTCAAAAATGTTGGCAAAAATCAAGTAAATGATTGCTTAAAGCCATATTTCTAGGAGTAATATCTTCAGTTCATTCTTTCTGTAGCTCTTCGTAATTTCTACGGAAGCCTCAAGTTAATGAATATACATTCTCCAACTTGTTCTAGTACCAGAAGTACCAAAAGCATGTTTTCATACACTGGTAGTACTTTCCGTTCAAGTCCCCAAGCACCAATTCTAAATCTACCACATTAACTAATGCCCTATTACACTGTTGTGACAATAAATATCCTACTTTTGAGAAGAAAAAACCCCACAAAAGCTATTGAAGAATGAATATGAATTAATTCTAAGATCTGCATACTAAAAAAAAAAAGGTCAAATGAAGTAGAGGTTGAATGTCTGATATAGGCAGGATGTTTTGTGGGAGCTGAGTGAAATGTCTTAAATGTAGGTAAAACCTTAGATTTTTGTTTTATTAAGCTCTCAAAATTTTCTTTTTTCTTAGAGCAAATAATTTGTTAAATTTTTTACATGTATTATAATTTCTACCCCATATACTTTGTAAGGCCTCAGTTCCTATAATTATTTACAAACCACAGCAGTAATTAAAAAAACCCAACAAAACCAACAAAAAAAAAAAGCCCAACAACTGAAACCAAGAAATGCAGTGCAAAAAAGTTGAAGTGTGGCTGCATTCCCAACAGCTCATTCTCCATATGAAGCCTTGAAGATGCTCCATGTAACTCACCTAGGTACTGTGGACAAGTAATGTGTCATTTCTCTCAGCTACATCAGGAGGAGGTATGTTTAAAGGTTCATTAATGTTGAGGTCGTAAATGGCCAGACCATTCCTCAGAGAGGTGATCTAGCCCAGTCTGTCTTGCTAAGACAGTTTTTGCGACATTGCTTCTCTACATAAAGAAACTGAAGAAAATTTTGTGTTTCATGATTTGGAGACTATGTGAATGCAGGCAGGCAGCTCTGAAAATGAGATCACACAGAATCACAGAATAGTTAGGGCTGGAAAGGACCTCAAGATCATCGAGTTCCAACCCCCGTGCCATGGGCAGGGACACCTCCCACTAAACCATGCCATCTAAGGCTATGTCCAACCCCACCTTGAACGCCGCCAGGGATGAAGCATTCACAACTTCCCTGGGCAACCCATTCCGGGGCCCCACCACCCTCACAGTATAGAACTTCTTCCTCAGATCCAATCTAAACCTCCCCTGTTTAAGTTTAAACCCATTACCCCTTGTCCTCTCACCACAGTCCCTCATGAAGAGTCCCTCCCCAGCATCCCTATAGGCCCCCTTCAGGTATTGGAAGGCTGCTATGAGGTCTCCACGCAGCCTTCTCTTCTCCAGGCTGAACAGCCCCAACTTTCTCAGCCTATCTTCATACGAGAGGTGCTCCAGTCCCCTGATCATTTTCGTGGCCCTCCTCTGGACCTGTTCTAACACTTCCATGTCCTTTTTATGTTGAGGACACCAGAACTGCACACAATACTCCAAGTGAGGTCTCACGAGAGCAGAGTAGAGGGGCAGGATCACCTCCCTCGACCTGCTGGTCACACTCCTTTTGATGCAGCCCAGGATACGGTTGGCCTTCTGGGCTGCAAGCGCACACTGCCGGCTCATGTTCATTTTTTCATCAACCCACACCCCCAAGTCCTTCTCCGCAGGGCTGCTCTCAATCTCCTCCCCGCCCAACCTGTAGCTGTGCCTGGCATTGCTCCGACCCAGGTGGAGGACTTTGCACTTAGCATGGTTGAACTTCATCAGGTTGGCATCAGCCCACCTCATATTTGAGAGCATCTTAGAAACATAAAAGCTTGAACATTGGAGGACCAGCACTCCTAAGTAAGTCACGCTTCACCCATGAAGATGGTAGCCTTATGATGAGTCTTATACCAGTAGATGCAAGATTCTTTTTAGGTAGCAGTTTTCAAAAAATGAAAGCAGGCAAACAGCATCATAGGAGGAGATGTCATTGCGAACACTGGATTTTGATTTTGCAGTAACCTCTGTAGCTCAGGATATGTAACTTATGATATATTATGAATATTCATTAATATGGGACTTAAAATTTTTTACTGTGTCTTATGAAGAAGTAAGCACAATTTTTTGAATTTGGGAGGCAGCAGTTTGCTGGGCCCTGGGGCTGTTACTATGAAATGGCAGTATGTGTAAATAACACCAGGATTTTTCAGCTAAAATTATTATATCTACAGTTATGTAATAATTATAAAATAACATATAAGTACAGCATCTTCTAGTTATTATAGCTCTCATAACATGTTACAGTAGTGCACTGTGCTGATACACAGAAAAACACAACTAGTCTGACCAGTGATCTGGTCTGTGAGGCTTTACATGTAGATGAATAAAGGGTCTGAAAGCACAAGAGCTTGATAAGCACAGAAAAAAAAAGCCCTCACACTCAGAAGCTGTGGCTTTTAACGTGTCTGTTGGCTGAGACTTGAGTAATCTTCAGTAGTGTTCTTGGGGTTTTGAACTGGCTCCAAGTACAGGCATGGATTACACTAACCAGCTTGGAAAGGCCAACATGATCTGAGAAGTGTAATACTGAACTTACTGAACAAACCAATGGACAAGGGGTAAATACCAATCTGAAGATGACTTTGCATGAATGAGATGCATTATTTGTTAGGAGCAACTTCTACTAAAAGATAAGTAGAGTAGTCTCAGTTGTTCTGGCTGAATGCTGGCTCAGATATTTGAGGTTTAACTTTGTCAGATAAGCTTCCAAGAACATCTCTCAATTTTATTATGTGTTTGTAGTGGGACTGGCTGCTTAGAAGAATGGCATCGCGTTGCACATAGAGCAGGGGGTGAGGGTGGTGGCACCTCTCCAGACCTGTTTCAGCTATCCATGGGATTGCTGGCTGTTCCTGTGTTTTAGGAGCTGTCTGCCCCTAGAAGCATTATTCATTCTCCATCTCCACAAATCTCTGTCCTCATGCTCAGGTTTCTGAAGGATGGCATTTTGCCAGCTTTGGTGGCATTCAAGGAGAACTCTGTGTCAGTGCTTGTAATAACATGCATCTTTAATAAAATTACTTGGTACCTGAGAATATAGTATCCTAGAAGTGAGGAAGAGAGGGGAATCTGTTTGTTACACTCTGTGCCCAGCCACTGTCACCAACTGATTTTTATAGTATTTAAACTGAATATTATAAGCCTTTGTGAATATTGTAAGCCTTTTAAGGGGAAGGTCCCCCTTCAGTTGCAGTGATGCTCCATCAGGTGCCCAGTGTCACATACCTTGTATGACAAATATTTGATGTGACACTTATGCACGCAGGTTGATCCAGAGATATTTTTATAGGTCACACTAAATATCACACGTCCAACCCTTCAGTCAGGTAGTGGAGCCGTCTGTGATTGCAGCTAATGGTCTTGGAAGTTGCTATGGTTCCTGGTAAACAGCATCCTGTGGCTTCTGCTCCCATCTTTGTCAGAGCAAAGGGGCATATAGCAGTAGGGACATCAAGTGAGTTGGTGCCAGTATTAGCTCCAGGTTTCTCCAGACAATCAGCTAGTCCAACTGACTGTAATTTCTTTTTCATCTTCCCTGTTGGAAACTCACCTGGTATCTAGCTAGCCCAGCAGTTCAGTTAAGCCTGGCTTCCTCAGCCATTCAGCAATCGTACAATCCTCCTCATCCTGTACAAACCTGTTGCAGGTTGGTGTTCCCTGACCTGCTTGTCCCCAGCTAGGTGGAAAATTGAAAAAGGAGTACATGATAGTAAGGTCAAGGAGAACATGAACAGGCAGGGTCTCAAAACACCTGCACGTGCTGTAAGGATAAGACAATTAGGAAGGATGTAACAATGTTAGTTCTTACCCAAACCTCATGGGTTTGCATGTGTGCCCTGGAGATCTCAGGAGACATAGCGAAGCTTCTGATATGTTTAGTGTACAGTGGGGTCATGAATGCAATTAAAGGGAGTGTCTTGCAGAGTTTAACGAGTTCTCTTTCCAGTCCTCATTCTGAAGCTGCATCCTGAAGGAAAGAAATGTAAAATAATTTGAAAGATAGGATGAAAAAAATTTTAATTATTTAAAAGTTTGGAATATTTTTTAGTATCCTATTATCTTACACAAGACAACTAAGGACAGTGATATTTGGCACTTGGAAGTGTAATTGCATACAATATCTATGTTTTAAATTTTATTTTCATAATCTCAAAGATCTCTTTTGTCTTATAGTTTACAACATATGTTTTCTTGATATTTCTCTGTTGTCTTTTGTGAGACTCTCAGAGAAGGGGAAAGGAACATTGCAATGTTGAGAGCGAGTGAGCAATCCTCTTTGCTTTGTCTTCCCTCTTCCTCTCAGCCTTGCAGCTTGCTATGGAGGTAATTCAGCACAAAAATCTCTGATTAGCTCAATTTTCAATTATGTTTCCGCGTCACCTTTAAACAACTGCTGCTTAACCCATGTTACAGAGAATGAGTTGCAGATTCAGAAACAGATATCTAGTCAATTATATTCTTCTATGTATTCCAGATAATGCCAAATAGGTTTTATATTTACTTCTGTAGGTTATTCTCATGCTATGTGTGCTGTGGGTGTTTTTTTTATCTACATTTGACACCACAGGGACTCTGGCAATGTGTGTCTGTGAACAACTCTAAACATCTTAAATGCTTCTAATATAAATACAGAAAAAACTCCATGCAGCAATTATTAAACTAGCACAAATGTTTCACTGATTTTAGCAGCGTTTAAGTGGTAGTTTTTTTCTTCATTAAGATAAACAATGGAACTAATTGGAATGCTACAAAAACATCTGTTAAATTACAGGAGTATTGGGAACTCTTCCCTGCTTGAAGTCACCAGAGGAAGCTGTCTGGAGGTGCGGCAGGGTGAACAAACTCATGTGCTCAGGTAAATTTTGCTGTACCTTTGAATTTAGGAAACAAATGTCATGTACTGAATTTTAGAAGCATGAACCTTGCAACATGAGAATTGTCAGAATAAGAATCAAAAGAAAGGAGCTGAAGGGATACTGAAGGGACCTCTTTTTAAAATGAAACAACGAAGACAGAGTATAGTTATTTATCGTGCTAGGCTCTCACATTGGAAAGCCTTCCTGTACAAAACAACCTTCACTTAAAGAGGCAAAAAAAATGGCTGGATAGGAAGGGGAGCAAAAAATTTTCCCAGGGATGTCTGCTGGAGGGAGGTACAGACTGTAGATCTTGCTGATGCCCTGAAAAGATCATCCAAGATACGGATGACATGTGATGTTTTGCAGATAGTGTAGATGCTATGCCATTTCAGTATGTGCTCTAGAGCTATAGTCATTGTATTTTGCGGGGTTTTCTATGAATAATGTGGATTAAGGCAGTCCGTAATGTTTATGAAAGATAGACTATGCTGCCATTGTTTTCAAACTGACCTGGAGTCAACAGTGCTGTGTTATTCTGAAAAACACCAACTTCACACAGGATTGTATAAACACAAAAGTAACTTTAAAGACATGGAGTATCATTTGCTCACAAAGGATAAGACCTCAGCTGTGGTAGAGTACCCAGTTTTGGGCAGCTTCTTTCAAGAGTTAGGAACTGCTGGAGAAAAAAGCAAAATGTGTGATGAGAAATACAGCAAACATGATTTATAGAGAAATGTCGAGAGATAAGGCATTGCTTATTATACTGGATACTAGAAGAAAGCATATTAACAGTCTTCAAATACACAGAAAGACTGCTGCTGGAAGAGGTGGGATAATCTGCTCTCCACAATCACTTGGGAAGAATGGGGATGGTACAGGTTTATGGTACAGAGCTGTGTTAGGTATTAGGAGTTTCCAGACAGTAAGATGAGGCAAAGATGGAAATACAGGATTCATTAGTGGAGGTGCTTGGGACTGACATTGCCAGGAATGTTTTAGGTATGAGTGATGCTCTCTGGATATGTGAGTGAAAAGTGGTGTTTTTTAGAGCTCCTATGTTGTTGCTACAGGAAGAAGTGAGTTAGCTGTTCTTTTGGTTCTGTGCACCCATGAAATCTGTGTAAAGTAACAGCCTCCACTGCTGGGTGCTTTGAGTTTGACCGACATCATCCCCACATTTGCCTTGTTATACCTTTCCAATGTTTTTTAATACCTAGTTTCTTTTGTATTTTCTGCCTGAATTTCAGCAGTCCTCAGCTAGTTAGTGCTCTGTCTTTTCTCCCAACCAACATCACCAAACAGCCTTTGACGTTTTCCTAAACACAGTTTGTGCACTTAATATCGAGTGTATTAAGCTAATCTGATTGAAATTTTTAAGGTTAGGGGATTGATAGTTTTTTCCTTAATTTCCTAATAAGCCTTTTTTTTTATATTTTAATGGCCTCCATGGGATGTACTGTAATGTATTTATTGGTACATATAACCAATGCTGAATTTACATTATGAGTTTAATTTCTGTTTTGTCAAACTTCCTTTTTGTCAGGTACTACGAGTTTAAAATGAAAAAACCTTCTCCCCTCAGGTGAGAGTTGAAGACTTTTCCTGGGGTGGGGAGGAAGGGGCTGTGTAATCCTGATGCTCTTCCTCCTCAGGAGCTGTTTGCTTGCATCAAGCTTCCCAAATTAACAGAGTCCAGACTTACTGTCATCTGGAACTGATGTTAGATTTATCCCAAATTGTTTGAACAAAGCTCAGGAGAGGAGGCGGCTGTCTCCAGACTCACTGTCTATGCCTTTTATCCTGTTCTGACATAATTTATTGGAAACGAGAGGAATTGTTTCAGAACAAGCATCTCTGACAGCTTGGCAGATTGATAGAGAGGTTTTCTGATTTCATCTCTTTTTCTTTTTTTAAATGAAGCCTTCCTACCACTTGCCAATCTCTCAAGTATCATCGGTGTCATGATATCAGATGTGAGATAACAAGTTCCTGAATTAGCATTGCAGGGAGGAGGTTATTTAATTTACTGTGGTCTGTCCCTCAGTTATTTATCCTTTTATAAAATACCTAGATTTTTTTAGTGACATGTGGAACGCATGCAATATAAATTTTGTTTAGCCTAGGAAGGGCCCCTCCAGGTCATCTAACATGCCGTAGGTGCTGACCAGACCTGGGCATGCCATGTCATTTGGGATCCAATCCTGCAATTGGGAATGACGCAAAATTCTCACTGTCTTCCTCAAGTAAATACAGCGTGTCTCCTCCCCAGCATCAAACATGTCCTTTAATAGTTCTGTGTTGTAGAAAATCCCATACTTTGCAGTAGTTGAAATGTAAAAATAAAGCTAATAATTTTTTTGGGTGTACTTACTGGTGGCATCGCTTAAATAGTGCTTCGGACTGTGGGCTCAACGAGGAAAAGCAGTGTGCGGTATGGCTTACTTATCAGCCATAAACAGCCACTTTAAATTAAGTAGTTTTTAAAAAAGGTTTTTTTCTCCATTCAGAGGAAGAAGAAAAATATCTCTCCCTCCCATCCCCAATACTAGTATTTCTGTTTAGAAAACAAGCAGCTTGCCAGAAAGACTTTTCCTCTCATACCTGACTTCATACTTGTAGCTCTGATCCTGTAAAACATGAGCTCAACTTCTGCTAACAGTTCCGTGCCACTCTTGGAGTGTAAATATTAGGTACACAGGTGAAATTTAGTAATTTAGTCCCTTGATGTCCTTTGCCTGATTTGGTGTATGATGTTAAAATGAATTATAGTAACAAATTACTTGCACTCAGGAAAAGGGGCATTAAACTATGTTATTTACAATACTCTTGCAGCTGTTCCTCTTCCCGCATGTGCCATTTTTATATAAGATCTGTATTTTTTTGCAAAATGGCTGAATTCCACCCCATAGTCATGTTGTGAAAACCTGGGTGCCCAGAGTGGCACAGAAACACCCAGAGGTGTGGGGAAAGCAAGCTTGATGGGCATGTAGAGAGCTCTGACACCCTTCACACCCTGAAAGTCTGGGTGAAGAGTCACTGTAACAGTGTCTTTATGGGAGAGGAGCAAACCAGAAGAAGGAATCATGGTGAGAAAGGTCATTACCTTTAGGTATGTTTTCCAAAAGTGAGGTGTCTGGAAATTTGAAAATACCGATGTCCAGTCTGTGCAATTGTGATGATGTATCTCCACCTCAGATTATGTAACTTTTTTATTAATATTTTAACTGGTAGTTTCCAAGTGAAAAACAGTGAAAATGGTAAATGTAGAACCTGAATTACCTCTCTGATAGCTGTTGGTTCAGAGGCAGCGTAGGTGCTGGCCAACATCCTCTCTGTCTGTTACAGTATATCTCAAGGGGTGTCTGAGGTTTAAACCTTTGCTTTCTCCACCCCACATACACAAACCACTTTTTTTTCCATAAAGTCACTTTCAGGTGTCTGCCTAGTAGAATTTTAGAAGTATTTATTATTCCCTTTCCTAGGTTTCTCCAGATGTTTAGCTACAGGGTAGTCTTACTGAATAGATTAGTGCAGCTGGTTAGGAGATGCTGTGCTAAATAAGTAGAGCATCTGTGGTTTGTCTAGGGAGGTTGAATTTCAGTTAATTAAATGTGCACCTAACTTGCAAAGGATCTTTTGCATTTCAGTTAAACTGACTTCAGAGCAGACGTAAGATTTGTTCTTGCCTTTTAAATTAACTGCCAGATCCTTAGCTGATACAATTTGTTGAGCCTCTCTTGACATCAGTGGAGCCCAGTTTACACCAAAAGGGATATGGATCATGGCAGAGAAACAATCTCTGTATAAGCCTAAGTACTACTGGCTGCTATAATAGTTCAATGGAAGTAAAGTATTTATTTTCTTGGAAAGCAGAAGAATATTATTTTTTATATTTTCTGTTAGTTTTTTCCCCTAGGATTATGATAAAATATCTTTGTGAATTGAAGAGGTAACAGGTTTTTAGTATTTTAATTTAAAAATGTTATTTATATTTTTGTATGTTTATTTTATGTTTAGTAGAGCAAAAGAGGAAGTCAGTAATTTTTCCATGGTAAAATGATGTTGGCACAATTATTTATCAGAATCATTGCTGCAGTCTACATCACTTATGGTTATACCTATAATGTTTAGATGAATTCCTGCCTTAACACTCTGTCAAAATGTCTTTTATCATGATTCAAATATTTGGAAAATGTTTTTTTATGAAAAGGTATTGTAATACTGGATGCTATCAAAACCTTTCCCACAATATCTCCAATAAATTAAAGAACCTTGTATATAAATGTTAGATGTTAAATAGGATAATTTGGAAAGTATAGAACTAGGCTTGTGTTTTTCTCATCTATATGAAGTTCTTTGAATATGAGTCACTTTGTGATACCAGATTGCTTGCTAGATTGCTATTGAAACATACACAGCCCCTCTTCCCCTGACTTCACAAAAAGTGCCAGTCCTGGATGGGGCAGGGATTGAGCACCTGTATGTGGAAACATTTTAAACCTCTCTTCCTCTGGCTGTTTTCATTCCCATCCATGGACAATGCTCTCCTCTGCAGGGTATTTGGGGCACTTGGTGCTTAAGGGACTTGCCTCAGCTCCCTTGGCATCCCAAAGTCACTGAGACAGCTAACATGTTCTTTAAGTCATGGGAGAAATCTGCTTGTGAATTTCTAAAGAATGCGCCATTCCTCAATATCTTTGCATATCTGCTGTCTTCTCTTTGGACTTTTCTCTTGCACCAGGCATCACCAGCCCCCAGGTTGATTTGTTCTAAGAATATAAGCATCTTCTTCTCCCCCCAGCCCTGCTGAAGTCACAGAAGGAATGTGAAAACACTTTTCCCCTCAAAAGGCTAACCAGCCCTTTTCAGATTCTTTTAAATAGGTATCAATACCTGGCTTTTACAAACAAGAGAAATTAGACTTCGTAGCATTTTGCTATTTGAATGACCTACTCAGTGGAATTACAGCAGCAAACTAATCCTTTAGGAGAGATGGCTCTATCAATCTTTGGATTTTTCTAATGTGGAAGCTACTCAATTGCATCTCAGAAATCAGGGAGGTAATTACTCATGCAGACAGCACAAAATGAAAAAAAAAAAAAAGCAAGTTCTGCTGAGTATCCCTTTTAGAACAAGCAGTGGAACAAGGAAAACAGCCTCTATAATCAGTCAAATTCTTCCACTAATTTTTCAGGTGTTGAAGGCTATAGTGGGGATACATGCTATGAAAGTTAACAAAGCAAAGTGGCTTTAATAGAGGGGTTTATGAGAGAAAAGTGCCTCTTATTAGGCAAACATACTATTTTAGATGTAGTTCCTTATGCTACAACTTCATTGTTTAAAATGAACATGTTCTGAGATAAATACATTTACAGATCTCTTCTGAGGCATTTTGCTACAGTGACAACATCCAGCTGTCCAGTAATCAGTGTGCCAGGGTAGATGCTGCTTCCCCCTGATGAGTGTCACCAATCTGCAGATGAAGTTAGGAAGGTACGACCTCAGAGGAGTACTCACACCCTGTTATCACTGATAAATGATGATGTATTTAATTTTAAATTCAAGTGCTTCTAGATTGATACAAAGAGAGCATATATAGAAATAAAAAACCTTATTCAATGATAGCTGAAAAAACTGAAAACTACTGTTTTTGTACATGTTGGATTGCTTTGAATCCTATCTAAATTATTAGTCTAAAATATTATTACCAGGGTTTGATAGACCCTGCTGCAAGAGAGGTTGTGGATAGCTCTGTTCATTGAGCAAGAAGCTTCTCATCCTGAAAGGGGAAACCTTTCAGTGCAACAGCTAACATGAACACAAGTAGATGTCATATTCAGGAAGACATGGAACAAATTCTCTGACATGACTCCAAGGAGCCAATTTTAACCTGGAAAGAGATTTTTCTCTCTTTCACTCTGACTTTGGGCTAACAGTAGCCACGTCTTCATCTAGTTACACCACACTGTGGCCATCATCAACCTAACTTTAGTTAGTTTTGTTATAATGGGGTCAACTTATGCAACATGCTCTGCAGTTCTTGATTTTCAGTGAAGATGTTACTGGTATAGCTGGTGCTCACTGTTAAAGACATTAAAACTTTTACTTTCCTGTACTATGTATGGCTTCTTTGGTGGCGGGGGGGGGGGGCTTTGGGTAGGCGAAGGCAAGTTTTACTCAATCTTAGAAGACTGAGGTAGAGGGAAGCAACTGTCTCAGCCTTTTCCATGTCCTTTGTCACCAGATCCCCTGCCCCATTCAGCAGTAGTATTTTCCCTGGTCTTCCTTTTGGTGTTGATAAAGGACAAGAACCATGGAACTGTTCAAAAATACCCAGCTCTGAGTGAGTCTTCATGGTAAAGTGTAAAATATGCTTTTAATGTAAGCCACGTACCTTTAAACATCAGTAAAAGATTAAGCAAATACTTCGGGGAGCATTACTGTATTAGAACAGCAGTGACTGCCACATACTTTTGTTGATGTCAGTGTGGGCCTGTTGACATATGCAAGGGTCTTTTTCAAAAATTCATGAAGTGAGAAGTGTTACTTTTTGTTTATATTTTGAGACTCCTGAGGAAACAGGGAGGTGGCAGGGCTGCTATCAAATGCACCATCAGTTACATTAAAAATCAAAGAGAGGTTTTTGAATGAATGTGAGGGCCCAGAGGGTCTCTTAGACACTTTATGCCAGATGCTAGAGCAGGGGTGATAGTATGCTCTGTGCCTAACCTGAGAATTCGTACTGCACTTTGCCTGTGTTTCAGGCAGCTCAGCTTGTTTGCTCACACATGATTCCTAATTTGAAATAACGATATTTGGAGAATACTGATTGAGCATAAATAAAGAATATTAAGTTCCTTAGTTCTTAAAGCTTTCTTGACTTCGGTAGAGTTATGGTAATTTGCATCCCTCCAAACCCAGCTGTGAAAGATAGTAGAAGTATACACAAATTTCTCCAATTGCTTTATGTCCAAGTCATCCCGCCTTATACATCGGGGCACTGGAACACAATTCTACATCAACAGGTATTTTAGCAGTTGCCCTCTCAAGTAACAGTTTACCAGCCCTTTTTCTTTTTAAAGCAAAACCAAATATTAAGTTTGAGGTACTAAGGTACTATATTCTCCACTTTGCATGCTGCCTGGGGCATTGTGAATTTTTTCCACCAACTACCCCACATACACCGGGATGAGGCAGGAAATAGAGAGGTGAGCGTGTGCCTGAGACAAACACCATCTCCCCAGGTTTTCGGAAAAAAATGGGGGTAATACGCTCAGTCTCAGCAGCAGCACCCAGTCTGTCCAAACCTCCCGTTTTCAGCTGAGGATGAAATAACCCTTAGCTTCTGTCCGAAACCAGTATTGCTGCTGTGCATGATGCAGTTATCCATTTTCATCACCCAACTCAGGGAACAGTTCAAGGTTTAATTATTCAGTATCTGTAAAGCACCTTGAGATCTGCAGATGAAAGACTCCACAGAAGTGCAAAGTATCATTTTTATTATAGGTTTCATCGGCTGAAGTGGGGGCATGCTTGACCTGATAACGTTAAAAGCCTGGTGGGCTTGCCAAGCTTTAATGTGGTCTCTTAAACACAGTATTAGTGGGGTGTCTGGATCTGAGCAGCTACAGTGCCGATGACATGTAATTCACATTCCCTGTCTGCTATAGGCAAAACTTCTTGTGCAATTACCACTGGGATTTGTGAAAGGAGGAGATATTTTTCACTTTATCCTTATTTTCATCCATTTGTAGCATCCTTCTAAATATTCAGACTGAGTGGGCCTTTGCTAACACTTGACATAAGTATAGGAGTTTTATTTTTTTAAATGTTTTAAGGAAATAATCCTTTTTTCAGGCTTTGTCAAACATTTGCCTAATTAGATGGAAATATTTCTCCTTCAGCATTTACAGATGATACATTTGCATGTAACTGATCAACTCATGCCTGTATGTTAGCAAACTAATTGTGTTATCTAATTATGTATTTTTCTAATAATCTTAAAGGAGATTAACAAAGAAGATAGATCACCTCTCTCAACATGTGCACTTTTATATATATACAGACACAATAGTTTATATGTATACTTAAGTATGTGTGCATGTGTGCTGTAATATGTCTGTTTGGGATAGAAATGAACGCTTATAATTTGTACTAGCTTAACTCGCATAAAATCACAGACCCTCCTCCAAAGACAATTCAATAATTGCTAGAACAAGAATAGGCAAACATGAATAATTTTTCAAATGAATAATATTCTAAAAGTCAGAATCTGTGAAGTAGCTTATTTTTGATATCAGGAGCATAATGGAAATATTAATAAAGGTTTTCCCTGTTTCAGGATTTCAGGATTGCTCTTTTTATGCAGTGGTGCGAGATTTTGTTCTTCATTATAATGATCTACGGTATGTTTAAAGGACTGGTCTTGTTTAGAAGTGCTGTTTACTTTAAGAAAACCCGTGCGTACCTGACATTTCAGAAATATTTCAGACTGCAAAATAAAGCAAATACATTTAATGCAGTACATTCTGCAGAAGCAATTTTTAGGGGAAGAAATCCCTGAAACCAAATTGCATGCACATCATAAATACTGCATAACTCATGTTGTTCTTGTATAAACATTTAAAAATCCTAAACAGATTTAATATGCTGGATAGAGTTAAATTAATTTGTAATCATGTGCTTAGTTGCAATTTCAGCACAATATCCCAGAAAATGGTGCAAAATAAATAAAACATTTTCAGAGATGGTCAAACTTGTGTGTTACTTCCCTACATAAGTAAGTTTTTACATTCACAGCAGGTTACTCCATTGTGCTCATCTTCATACTGGAAAAAACTTCATTCTGTATTTTTTAAGACCACAAAACTTCAATTATTTATTTTTAGTCTTAATCGGGGGACAGGACAGACAACACCATATCTATTAGCATTACTTCCATTATCCATTTTTCATCAATTAGTTCATCAGCACCCAGGTGTTTGCTGTTGGCCAGGAACCTTCAACAGTTAATTGGACATTGCACTGGCCCATCACAGGTTCGTGTTCTGAAAATCAGCCAGAAGGCCCCAAATTGCAAATATGTCATTCAGTTTTCTGTGAAACTCAAAGGAAACAGGACATGTAGAAAGGGTGCCTGCACCAGCAAGATCCTGACATGCATCTGTAAGGAATGAGGGATTTCCAGGAAGACTGGGTTGTTGTTCCTCTACCTTGCTGAGAAGCTAGGCACTTTCCTGGGGCAAAACCTGCAGCTAAAGATCATTATCACAGGGGTCTTAGTGCTTGCAGAATGGCATTACCTTCCCATATGAGGCAGGCAACCAATGAGATTAATCTCCTCTGATCTTAAATATCCCTATCAGGAGCTTCTTGGTGTGAGCTAGTCATCAAATAATCTTCCACAGCTAATGCAGGCCAAGTTATACTCCTAAAATATCTTGAGATACATATAAGGCAGTCTTTCTTTTTCTATGGGAGGAACATAAATGCCTGTTTACATCTGCTGGCTAACTAGAGCTTGGTGGGATAAAGCCCAGCATTAGTGCTCTCAGGTGAGGGGAGCATGTCTCTGGGGCTGGGTTTTTGGAGCCAGATCCATCAGGCTGCTAGGGAGCTCTGCTGACTCCTTCCTGTGTTAGCTTCTCTTGTAGCCTGAAAGTTTGGTGAGATTTGTGTCTTCCAGGGCTTATAAGCCTATGTTTTTCTGGACAAGGTATGTTTCATCTCTTGTTTTGTGCAAGTATGCAGACCAGTCTAACAACTTCAATTAATTGCTCCTTTTTTTTTTTTTTTTTTTAATGTGACACACAGTATTGATGAATTTTTTCTGTTTAGTTAGTTTGCAGAAAAAAAGATCCAACTGACCTTCCACCACTCTCATAGTGATTTAACAACTGCAGATTTCAATAGAGTTACTACCAATTTATATTTACTTTTCATATCTCTTTCTGCTTATGTGACACACTGAGACTCTTCATGCTGATCCAATAGCATTTTTCTAGTTACTTCTCCCCTAAAGAAAAGTTTTTATTTATGACTATGCCTCCCTCCCCCATCTGCCCTTTAGCCGATGTCAATCCATTTTATGTTACATTTCTGTCTATTCCACTTCCTTTCTTTCTGTAGACCTCAATCTCTGTACAAAGACCTTAATCTGTGATGTGGAACTTTGTCAAATGCTGTCTGGGAGTTTGAACACAGGCTATCCACTGCAGGAAAGCAGAAGTCCTTCTTTAACAGCAGAGGTATGGCTGGGCTGGGGAAATGTGGTGGGTTTGCTTTTGCAAAACTCAAGGCAAAACCCAAGGCAAAACCAGCCTTGTGAGCCTCCTCCATCCCCCTACATCCATGTACAGATGCACACATTCTCTGTGGGTTATTTCCTGCTAGAGCAAATCGCCTTTCACTTGGTGTAATATGTTCTGTACTGGCAATATGACATTCACTAACAAAACAGCTCTTCTAAAATTGACTTTTAGAAGGAATACTTTGGTCCTTATATTTAATCATGTATAGAAGGGATAGTTGTGATCTAGCCTCAAATATGCAACAGAATAACAACAACAGAGGCTTGTTCTTGTGCTGGTTCGGGTCACATGTTTTAAAACACGTGATTACATACGCAGATCAATGTGGTAATGCTAAAATCAACCCATTTTTTAATAATCTGGGTAACTATTTTGTTTCATAATTGCTGTTTCCCTTGTCCACCTTTTTCCTCATTTTCTGTAGTTTTCTCAGTAAACAGAAAGATGGGAATCTTAGAGAATGGAGCTGTGGGATGGGAGGCCTTCAGGAGCATGAGCTGATGAATACTTGCAGGTGGATTTGGTTCCAGATTTAAAGTGCTGTGAAGTACATACTGTTTTTTCTCTTGAACTGCGTTTGCAGGGAAAATTTAAATTGAGGACAGGAAAAGCTGTGGGTTTGTAATTTTTTTCCTTTTTTTTTTTTTTTTTCTTTACATCAGATTTCGTTTGTTTAGGAGGTAAATGTTATTGCATTTCTGTAGAGAAGCATTTAATGTCTATGACATACTGCTAGTTTTGCCACTGCCAAGCATTTGGGAAGTCTCTTAAACTTTACATGCACCAGTATTTATAAGATAGGAGATGTTTGCCAGTTAGTGTGAGTAAGAGGTTTTACAGCCTGGGCATGGGAAACATCTTGGAAGTACCAAGAACTTTGGTGCCTGCAGTTTCTTGCTAACAATTCCTTCTCTCTGACTCATCTGTGATTTATGAAAAACAAACAACAAAACCAAAACCCACAACAAAACCCAACTCAAACCTTCTCCTAAACGACAAGCAAAACAATATAAAAGAAAAAAAATGCAATAAACAAATCCTTTTGCTGGCCTCCACTTCATCACACCCTGCTCCTTCCCACACGCCTGGCCAAACAAAGGGAAAAAACTCAGAAGCTGCTTTTCCCGGAGCCGGACAACAAAAGCTACGAACCAGCTGAAAGTGAGGCAATGTGGTACATTTCTCATTACTCAACAGTTAATTCTTCCTTACATTTTCAACTGGTTTCTCTTCCACACCTACATGAGCTTGCGTATTCTGCAGTCAGATATCCCTCTCTCAAGCTGAAGTTGTGTGCTGATCGTCAGGGTATTGATTCAGCCCACGAAAATATGTTGCATGTTGCAAGTGGAATTTACCCTTTGACCTTCAGCTCCCCCTCTCCTGTGATCAACAAGTATTGTTTTCTCCTCTTTTCCCTTTTGCTGGTGAAAGCTGGTTTTCGCTCGCTGCAGACGCTTGGTGCCGTGCCAGTGGCGGGTTTCCTTCACACCGCCTCCTTTTATGAAACCAATCAAAATGCAAACAGACTGTTTCCCTCTGTGGATGGAAACCCCTCACTTTCCATATCCACTCCAAACTCTACTGCAGGCTGAGAGGTGAGAGCAGTGGCAGGGCTGTGAGGCTGTCATGAGAGGGTGGATCTAGCACAGTGCCCAAGCTGGGATGTGTACATACACTTTCTGAGAACTAAACTATGCACTCCTTTATCTGGTATTGAAAGATATGAACAAGGCAGTCACAAAGAGCCTCATCTTCCCTTACTTCGTAACAAGAAAGTACTTAAATTTCAAGTACAGTCAATTTAGAAAAAAATCAAAGGCGATGCCTTTCTCTGCCTATCACAGAAGATTATCAAGTTGAGTGTTGTAGCAGGATTTAGGAAAGAACTCGGATAACTTTATGGTCTCTAATAAATTTTGTAGCTACAGAAAGTAAAATAATAATAATAAAGGTAATTAAGTTTCATGCATCAAAATATAACGTGATTGACAGTGGAAATCTAGGAAAGAACAGTATGCCATATATACAGCAGAGTGCAAGAAGGGGCTGTGTTTGTATTGCGTTAATTTACTGGTCCATGAAGGAAGTAGTATTCTGAGCTAATGGGATGTGTGCGGAGCTTCTCCTGCTCGAGAAGTTGATGATCTAATTGAATTGCTGATTGCTCCCAGAAAGGGGCGTGCAGGAAATGCAGTATCTCCTGGCTTGAGTCCTAGTTCTGCTCTTTTGCATTCCTCACTTTCTGTATCCCTGTCCTCCCTGTCCTTTACAGACACTCAAATAAAGCCACAGCTGATTTCCACTTTGAACTCTTGGAGTTCTGCATGGTAATGTGTGCTGCAAATATTTTGTCACAGTTCTTCTGTAAAATCAGTCTGCAATTTCTGAAAACTTCACTTGTGTTGAAAGGAATAAACCTCTTCAAAGTTTCCTCTCTTGTCGTAAGGAAGAAGTTCTTTTTGCACAATGCTGTTTTATCAGTATTGTGCAGGCATCTGAAGAAGAGGCCTGGGAGGAAGAGTAGTTAAAACTAGAAAATGGCTCCAGACAATAATAGATCCCGCCACCTAGCTGCTGAATATTAGTGAGGAACTGAGGAAGACCATTCTTGATTTGGAAGCTGGTGCTGAGAAGGGACCCTTCACCTCCTACACCACCTTTGACTTCTTGCAGTCATCCCATCCAGCACTGCTTTTTGGTGGATGCTGTTTTGCCAGGACTTTGACAACACTGGTAGAGATGCTGGAGGCTCAGAGGGGCTCCAGTGCTTGCTGTTCAGCTGCTTTTCAGGGAGCAGATGGAATTAAATACCTTTATTAGTCATCTGCTCTTCTTTTTTGTGTGGAATTAGAGAGTGAAAGTGTAAAATTTGGTTTCAAAGCAAGATGAAAATGCAATATTTCATCAAGACAGCTCTTTTGTCTTTATTAGCCAGTAATCAGTCTTTTGTTGATGATCTTTTTATTCCTACTTTATTAATACAGCCAAGTTAACCCCAATTTTTGCATTACCCTAAGTAAATGCTATTTTTTCCACCAACATACTTTAACTGTAATTTTGATAGTCATCCTTATAAATAAAAGTAGTTTATTAATATTTTGCAGATTAATAAGAATTCTTTTTTTTGTTTCTTGAAGCTGTTGCTACCATTTCTAATTTATGTAGCACGAAGCTGCTATTTTAAACACACTTGCAAAACCCATTCATTTATCAGCACCTGGATTTCTGTTTAGTACATATACACACACTGAGAAAGATGCTGGATATAATGAAATCAAAATTAGTTGGATCTCCAAAAACTTTGGGTCCCATTAAAAATAATTCTTAACTACTGGGGGAATAGTGCATTAAAATGAAATGTAATTTCAGAAAGCAGCAACAGGTAAAAAAAATATAATTTGTTATGCTATATTTTCATGTGCCAATATTGCTCAGTTTGTATTTAATTCAAATGGAGCCTAAAACTGTTTCTTCCAACTCTTATATTGTTTTATTGGGGAAGATGTTATCCTATATTAGCCACTTTTTAGATAAATGCAGGAAAACTGCTTGTCATTTATGGGTTTATCCATTATCATCTTGAACATCGGATAGAGTAGCCTGATTTCAAAGTGACAGCTGGTGGAACCTCTTCTTGATACATGCTAATCCAGGTTTTATTATGGAAAAATTGCCTGTGCTTCCAGAGAGTGAAAGGCAGTTATGAGACATAGCTGCTGAGGGTGGAACCTTATGATCTCTGTTATAACAGCCTAAAAATGAACCATTATCTTCCAGGGTAATAGCATCCTAGTAAAATATGGACATAAGATAATTTATGGCATGAACATGTCAAAATGTACAGTTACTCTTACTGTCTCTTTCATGTGGTAAATAAAAAATAGCTGGCTCTCCAGCAACGCTAATTTGTGTGATTAATGATTTTGTGGGAGTGGACAGGGGTGCACCTCTGGCTGCAGCTGAAGATAATGTGGCACTGGAAAGGCATATCTCAGCTCTCTGCCCTGGGTCAGGAAGAGTATTTGAGAACAACATTGTGTGAACCCTGTTGCTGTGGGGAGCATGTGGGTCACGGTTGGTGCTCAGGGATCTTTCCTGGTTTTTCTTGGCTAAGGTCTGCTGTGTTTGAGGCAGCACCTGAAGAGGGATAGAGCTGAGATGGACTAGGTAAAATTCCCGATATGTTTGCCCAAACCTCAGAAACTGGTTGGGAAGGACAAGGAGGGGCCAAGCTTCAAAATTGGAGAGAATACCTCTTATTCTGTAAAACCCATAATATTGTGTCTCTTCTCCTTTCCCAAATCCTAACCAAGATAATGCAACTGCTGCTCGTAAAGTGAGGAGGAGCAGCTTGCTGAAGTTTCAACTCCTGGATGACAGATGGGAAGATCAGCTGGCTGTTTCATTGCTCCCCAATTATTAATTTATCACTGAATTTATTAAGAGTCACTAGATAACAGAATATTGTTTAATTGGGAGAATAATAGATGTTCTAAACCTTGCTTTTTCTTTTCTCTTTGAATTTATCAGACCTTGCTCACTCCAACATGCCCGTTCAATCTCTGATGTAAGTCAAATATGCTAGTTTAAAATTTGAATTAGAAAAGAATTAGCATTGTGTCATCCATACTTGACTCACTTTCTGAAGCTTAAATAGAAAGTTTTATCAAAGCAGAGGATCTAAGAAGGTTAAGTGCCCCTGAATGTACAGGCTCTTAAAGACACTTTCCTTACAGACACTGAAATGAAAGAAATACTCTCAAAAGGAGCCATGTTTTAACAGACAAAAAAAAAAAAAAATCCCCAAAAATGTTCTTATTTCTGCTTTTTTCTTTATACAAATTATTTGTTTTACCTGTGGATCTGTTCTGAATGTGTGATGTTTTACCTAGCTCAGCTAGGTTTGATTCAAAGCATAATGAATTTGTGTGTGTGCATGAATGTCTAACTGCATACGGTGTTCAGAGACCTGTAGGAGAAAAGTTTAATTTAAATTGTGGAAGTAATGATAAAGAAAATAGGCCAGTGGCTTGGGAGAAGACTTAGTTTTGTCAGAAGTGGGTTCAGTTGTCCCTCAAAAATCTGGGTTTTTTTTCCAATTTAAAGTTGTGTTGACAATGTCTTACATGGTGTTGACAATCACAGTTCAGATCAAGCTCCTTCAAAATGATATTCAAGGCTGTAGGGGAAATCATCATTCCTAAAGTTTGGTTTCTGCTACATGGTGCAACCTCCCAGATTGTAAACAGTTTAAAGGAATATATGATAATATATTTAAAGAGTCAATCTGTTCTCTAGTTCAATACCCTGTTGCGTTCGTTGGGCTTTCTGAATGTAACTAAGATCCCTAAGTACATTTGTTGCATTAAGGAGCTTATATGATTGTTTAAAAAACTATATTGGCAATGATTTCCCACAGTTCCTAGAGCCTGCTTTTTCCGCAATGCTCTATTACGCTATTGTACTACCAAGCAAATTAATTTTAAAGCATGCCCAGTGGGGAGGGAAGCTATAAATGAATATGTACCAGATGCGAAGAATTAAATAAACATGCAAAAATTAGTGCCTATAAAATTGATTTTTTTGTCAGTATTCCATAACATGGTTGTCCTGCTCTGGATGCATGAAATATATATTTCTTCCCCATTGTCCACTTTCTCCATTAGAAATATTTCCTATCCATCTCAAAACTGTTAGTCACTGCAATCATAATTTAAGAGAAACATTTCATTATCTTGTCTTGATTATTTTTAATTTTTTAAGTTGAACAGACATCTATGAGAGTGGCAATTACCATGTTTTTTCAGTGAAACCGCAGTAGATACATTTAAAACTTTCTTAAAAATTCCCAGTTTCTGGAGCCAAGCTGAGAGATATCTGATTGATCAACTGAGTGCTCTGTGTACAGGGTTAAAAATGGGGACAGAGCCTGGTTCCTGCCCAGAGGAGCTGTGCTGAGCTCTGCTTTACACTTGCAGGAGCTGAACTCGGAGAGTTGACTGCCCTGAGCTGGTGGTGGGGCTTTGTTTTGGGGACCATAGGGCTCCCAGCCTTTGTCGGTACTCCCATCTGCACCTGGGACTTATGACAAATCGAATAATTAAAACATTAAAGCACCATCCTGCTCCCCTGGGACTTAATTGCAGTGTGGGGAGGATCATGTGCACTGATATTTCTGGGGCATAAAAGGAGATTCTGAACAAATGCAGTAACAACCAGGAGGCACTTCTTTGTAAGAATGCTGGAAAAATATATTTAGAAAAAGAAAAAAGTTTCTTTGGGGTGTGTGTGTATCCATTTTTTTTTATTTTGTTGGGTTTTTTGTTTGTTTGGCTGTTTTTTCTATTTCATGTAATTTTGGACTCTAAAGAAATTATTGCCGGTTCATGCACTAGTTAAAAGGCAGTCTAAGAATGCTTCTCCCCAGCATTATTTATTTACTGACTTCCAGCTTCTCAGTTTTATGACTGATGCTGAAGACTGTCCCTGCCTCTCATTCTCTAACGTACTTTGATCTCATTGATTCATGAACATTTACAGTTTTCTCAAGGACCACAGTTGTAAAAACCTGGCTCTACTGCAGGCAAGAGCACTTGCAGCTGATACAGGCTGTGTTTCTGCTCAGGTAAATGGTGGTACCTGGAACAGCTTGTAAAGCAAGCTGGGTGTCCCCTAATACCTCCTCAGTTCTCACACAGAGACAGCTGCAAGCCCCGTGTAGGTTATTGGAAGTCCTCCCCAGAGGGGTATTTATTCTGTCTAATTTAAACTAGGCAGTTGGCTTTGATCTAGAACATCTCAAGTTAGCTAACTGTCTTTATGTAGTTGAAGGAGCAAAGTAAATGTCTCCTGTATGTAATTCAGAGAGTATGAATTAGATGTGTAAAGGTGGGTGAACGTTGCCCCATTTAAGTATTGAGGAAAGACCAGTGAGTGAGTGGCCCAGTTCAAAAAATTCAAAATACGAAAAGGAGATATGAGTATGACATTGAAAATAAGGTGAGCAGTTGTTTTTTGGTGAGGTTATCTTAATTATCTTAAAATCAGGTGTGTAGCCACACAAGTGGCTTGAGATACTTGGAAAGGTGCTGGTTTAAGCTCCTGAGGAAGAATGGGAACTGTCTATGGACATATATGGAACTAAAGTTTGCTGCTGTGCCCTGGGTTACAGAGTGGCTTTTTTAGTGCAAAGCAGCCTGTGCACCATAATTTGGGGTGGAAAATCTCCCACGTGCTACCCTTTCATCCTGGTCCAGCTGACAGCCTGGCCTTAAACTTCTTAGTAAAAAAACGTGCCGTGGACTCCTATAAAATACTGTTTTTCTGAGCACTGGGGATCTACTGTGTTGGGAAGCTGCCTACAAATTGATGTTATAATACTTATTAATATTCCCCGTTCATACATGTAGCCTCATTTGCTGCAGCAAATGTGGTCTGAGATGTTTTGTTCTGGTTTAAAGTGAAAATGTTTTGTTTTGTAAAAATGTTTCTTGGACATATGACATATGTTATTTTCTGCCTTCACTATTAAACACAGGAATCCCAAACCGTTAGGAAAATGCACATGAAGGATGCTGTGGGTCCAACAGTGACTCATTGCAGCAAGTGGATGACGATGTTGCTCAGCCAGTACCATTGTTCCCAGGACTCTGAATTGTGACTGATCTCCTGCATCGCAGGCCTATATATATAGGCACAAGGGTGAGCTGAGGATGGTGTTTCATCCGCGATTCTGAATTTGCTGGGTTTTGTGGATTAAACTTATTTGAACACAGTTTTCTGTGATTTAATATAGAATTATTTTAGATCAAAAACTGGTAGGAAAATAGCTGACACTTTTTGCTGCTGCTTCCCTCCTCCTTTTTAAAGGAAAGAGCTTTATCTTAATTAAAGTTTAATTAAGGATCACGTTTGGCAGTACTTTTCACACCGATCTACACCAGCAGATTTTCTAAGGCTTAACTTTATCGTGCAGAAAATCCTCTTTTATTACTCCCAACCTGTTGTAAAAGCTGTTGGCACAGAGCGATGGCTGCTTCATTCAGTGGCCTTGTTTGCCGCTGGAAAATTCCCAAGTCTCTAGAGATAGCACCACTGTGGTTCAATTTAATATCTGTCCTATCACTACAAGACTCCAGCTCATTATTAATGATACTATTCATTAATTTCTTGTTGGGCTGATGTTGTTATTTATTAAAATATTAAAGAAAGCTCCTGAGACACATACATAATGAGGGACACCTCCATTTCATGAGCTATACCAGCTGAGGGAATGAATATAGCATAGATTTACCCACACCACCATACTATATCCCTCCCTCATTAGTCCTGCTACATCTCTGAGTGACACTGTAAATTCATTTTGTGCACTGTCCAATCGGAGCCTAATACAAATGTGGGGCTCTTTTTTTTAATGAGCCATTCCTATGCAAAATGAATTGACTACTGTCTAACTCATCTAATCTGCCTGTATTTGGGGGAAGGACTGAATTGCCTATATTTATACAGGAAATAAATAAAAGTCGACATATTTTCCCCTTTTCAGTCTTACCTTAGGAAAATTTCAACATAATAAATTCTACGTTTTAAGAACCTGCCACCTTAGTTAACTAAAGCCCAGCATGACATTTAAACACGTGATAGTTGTATTTAAAAAAGCCTCAACAAGCAGTTTGTACACTGCATTGGTCATTTGATGTCCTTCCTCACATGCTCAGGTATAGCCTACAGAAATTCCAAGTACACTTGATGTATTGCTCACCCTTTTAATCAGGGGGATTTCAGATCGCATCTGCTTTGAGCATATGAGGCTGGTCAGAGTCCTATGAAGAAACTGCATATGGCAAAATAAATCAAATACACTTGTAATTAATTTAGTGATGATGTTCACACTTATTTTGATTATTGGAAGAGGGGCTAGTGTTAGGGGTCTTTTTTGGCTGCATGAAAATGATGAAATCTGCATCACAATTGAGGTAGCATCTGAAGGTAAATTTTTAATTTGTTCTATATGGTTTTTATTTTCACCCTGTGCAAATAATTACTGTGGTGAAGAAATACCTCACTGTTTCCAGAGGATTAACTGGGCATAATTGCAGCCTGTTTTGATCCCTCTTTTAATAATGGACCCTCTCAATTCACATCCTGTACAGCAGCTTTGTGTGGATCGAAGGCTGCTTCCAAAGCACTTATACACACCTAGAAGGTCTTTGTACTGTAAATTTATAGTCATTTGTTTCTGAGGAAAAAACCTGTTACCTTGGTACTTCAAAGAAGAAGATACATGGCACAGCACCCCTAGTCCCCATGAAAGACCGAATAACCACAGATGCCTGGAACAGTGAATTGTAATGACATAGTAACTGAGTGTTGAGTGCTCTGGTTATATGGCAGTGAAAATGTCTTCAGAAAATTAACTCCTGGAAGTTCTTTTTCCTCTTCTTCTTGTAATAAAATATGAGTTTTCTGAAGTGCAACTATGTTGCTTTAGTAATATGTTTGTAAATTTAGAAACTCCCTTGTTTAAGCAGAGTAAGTCCTTTATTATATGTTTCTTACTAGAAGTCTGATCTGGCTGCATGAATTAGTTCTATGACTTTTATTTCTTTTCTCAAAGCTGGCACCAACGTAACATATTTACAGATCCTGTATTTGTTCATTTCTTGAATGGTTTTAGTTGGCAGCTGATCCGCCATTTGCAGATGAAGTTTTGGACACCCTGGCCTCAGCCCTGTAGCCATGGCAGTCAGGGTGAAATGTTCCTTAAGGAGGTTTCTAGTGGAAGTGTTGTCTTTAATGTGGTTTTATAGTCCCATGCAATGGATTAGCCACAGATCACTTGCATTGTGACCACGCAGTTAAGCAGGAGCGTTCACTGGGAGCTCGACTGCACATTTGTGATTTGCCTGTGGGGCTTTGAGCAACCTGGTCTAGTGGAAGGTGTCCCTGCCCATGGCAGGGGGATTGGAACTAGATGGTCTTTAGGGTCCCTTCCAACCTAAACCATTCTGTGACTGATTCTAAGCCCTGCAAAGGGCAGTGCAGAGATCCTGACCTCCTCCCAGTTGTGTCAAGGTGGCTGCTGGTGGTCTATGCTAGCAGGCATGAAACAGTTATTCATGCAGCAGATATGAACGTGGTCAGGGCAGCCCGCCTGCAAAGAAAGCCTTTCCAGCGGGGCGGGATGCCCGCACTGCGCTGTGAGGCATTGGCACCCTTGGGCCTGGCCTGGGGTAATTAATGCTCATCTGTGTGAGCAGGGTTTGGCTGAAATAGCTGAAAGCAAGCATTTTTTACACTTTTCACTGGTGTGGTGGTAAACGCATTAAAGATATGACAACCTGAAGTCAAGTTCAACAAATGTGTATATCCCCCTACAATTCCATGATGTCAAATTAAATACTTTACTAGATAGCTTTATGAGAGGATGTTTCCTGAAGGTGCCCCTGATGAGTGCTTTCAGAAATCATGTTTAGGCTTTGAGGTGGTTATGACTCCCTTGCAGGAGTGTTCTCCATGTGCCTTTAAGAGCTCGATCAAGTAAAATTGTATTTTTTGACAAGTTGCTTAATACTCTTTTGCACCATCAAAATCTCTCTAATGTGCATACAGAAACTGTGTGTGACTCGGGCTCACAGAATCAGGTGGTTATGGACCAGGAGGATCTGTGGGTGAAATTTTCTAATCAGAGAAAGTCTGTTTTGAACCTAAAGATTAAGGCATGCCACATGGCTTCACAAAGGTATTCTGCTGCCCCTGTAAGAGCCGTAACCTGTGCTCGGTACTCAAAGTCAGAACTTGATATTATTAATACTAATTAAAGAGATTAGAAAGTCTGGAATTTCCCAATAGCAAAGAATAGAGCAGATACTGAATAAACCTACTAAAAGGAAATAAGTTCAGAATGCTGTGTCCCTGAGATCTAAGAAAACTTGGGGGAAAAAAGAAATCTCTGCCCTTCAGCCTCTGAGCATTAGGATCTCTGACTGATTGGAATATTCAGACAAGTTTCTTGCATGTTAAAGATACTCAGGCTTTGGCCATCTAAAGTGATAAGGGATTTTTTGGCTAATGGTCAGAACTTCTATGTCTGTTTTCTGGTGTTACTTTTGCAATGGCATTCCCTCATACGGTTGTGGGGTTTTGGTTTGTTTTCTTTTTTGGCCCACAATTTGCATAGTACTGCCAGATGAGTTCTGAAATACGTTATGGGTGGGATCCCAGCCTGTATTTGCTAAATAATAATAATAATATCTGCATGATTTTGTTTAAATCGTGTATTTTATTCTTTATGTTTACCTTTTTAGGATATTATCAGTTGGTCCAAACTCCTCTCGCAAAAATGAGCCCCAGAATATACTTGTAATGTGTCATATTCATGTATGTCTAGGGCCATCTATAGTCACGCAATATTCCTAGACTCATGGTTGAAAGTCGTCAGTGCTAGAAGTGTTCCCTGGCTCACCTCAGAGATGTCTATGCTGTGAAACTGCCAGGCTGCACGCAGAGTCCTGCTGCAGCGTCTGCAGCAAATCCGTATCAGCAAATGCATTTGGAGGGCAGTCCTCACTGTGAAATTAAATAACCACTGCCGCTGCTCTCAGAGGACTGGAATATTTAGTACAGAGCTGTAATTAAATAGTCCCATCCATTTGATCATAAAAAATCATTTGTGAGTTGTTCCATAAGAAACAATCACAGCAATATAATATTTTTGTTTCAAAGGCTGTAATTTTTTTTTATCTTTCTTCAATTAATAGTTAAAGGTTTTACTCTGACTTTGTGATGTAAGCTTTCAGAGAAAACATGTTGCCAAAGTCAATGGAGCCCTCGGCACTGCTATTGCCTGTGACTTGTGAGAAGGGACAATTTGCTGGGGGTTTCTGAGGCTTGGTGGGGAGGGTTAATAGCTCCTGGAGAGGTGGGAGAAAAGAAAGAATTTTATGTCTCCTGCAACCTGCAAGACTATGAAATGCTTCCAAGTGTAATTTTCTTGAAGTTAAAGTTGAGGTTATTAAGGTTCACTTAGCAGATAAAGTTTGCTACGATTTTCTTGGTCTCTATGATAAGATGACAAGATTTCTAATTTATAAAACCAGAACAGTATGTTGAGGGCTATGAACCATGCTCAAGGGATACACTGAGGTACTTCAAGCTCTTATCTTTCACATGTATTTTTATTTACAAGAAAATTTGAAAGCAATGTGCTTGAACTTCACTCAGTAACCCCTCAGAGTTAGTTTCAATTTGTCTTTGTAAATAGCTGTGGTATCTGTACAACCACCATGAAAGGACAGGGAGCTGGAAGGCTTGCCAGCAAGACGGCTTGTTTTGAGCTGTTGGAGTCCCGGACTTGCAGAGTTACTGTACCCATGCCCATTTTATAAATGGTCGCTCTGTAGAAACTGCTGTGAAATCAGATTACCCTTGAATGAGCAACAGGCTAATGTCAGTGTGGAGAAATAAAAGTGTTTTTATAGGGCATTTTGAATATTACTACATTTCTGACTTCATGACTTTATTTGCAGTCACCGTTTTGGTGCTTTACAAAACACGAAGGGGTGCACTATATGAATGTGCCTTTATCTCATTACAAACACAGTAAAAGCACATCCAGAATTTCTGCGGTGTGTTGTAGATGACGGCGATCTCTTGACTTTGTAATGGCATTGTTACAAAAACCAGCTCAAACAGAAATGTAAAGCTCAGTAAAAATCTGCCTCATTTCATGCTTTCCCTCATAGTTCACAACAGAGAGCAAATCTTGCTGCTCCTTTACGGAGAGTATAGAGCCCTGGGCAGAAGTGAGAGCGGCCGAACTTCTCCTAACTACTATTGCCATGGGGTTAAAACAGTACACACCAGTTTATAATATTATAAATCAAATCCATAAATGTAATATTTTCATTGTTTCAGATTAATTTGAGACTGAATAACACATTCTTTTGGAATTTTAGGAAGGTGCAAGAATTCTCCTCTCCTTCCCCATCCTCTATACACACACAGGTAAGGTGCTGCCCAGTTAGCAGTATACCCTAACAAAATCCGTATATTTCTGAGTCTTGAGGACAAAACATCCATGATCTGTCATGTTCAAGATTCCTGAGAAATAGGTCAGTAATATCAGTGCACAGTTTTAAGATTAAGTTTTACAAAGGTTCTGGCTTTGGTCTCGCTCTGCCTCCTGTCCCCCAGGCTGAGGAAGCCCTCCTTTTCCAGTCTCCAGCCCCAAACTTTCTGCATCAAAATTGCTGTCTCCATTTGATTTGAAGGACTTCCCTTATGAACAGAGCACTCCTGCTTTAGAAACTCATGAGCTGGAGAATCAGCTATGCCTGAAAGTTTTCCTTAATAGCTGGGACTTAATTGCTGGTACTTGAAACAGTGCAGTTACTTGTAATGCAAACATGCCTACCTAAAAACTGCTGGTGTTGGTGGATCTCTTTAGTCTTTGTCTAGAAAATTGAGGATCGCTTTTCTCTCAGGAATTTGTAACTTTTGCAAGTAACTTAAGTTATGATCAAGTCAGTTCTTAACCCTCTTTTGAGTAACCTAAGGCGGTTGAACTTGTAGGTCTCTTCCTGTGCAGCTGCTCTGTAGAGTCAAGTTGTTCCCTCAGTACCTCTCAGGACCTTTTTTTAATTTTTCAACATCTTTTTTTGAAATGTGGACACCAGAGGAGGATAGATTGTCCCATTAATGGTCTCACTAATACCATATATGTTGGTAAAACCACCTTCTTATTTCTACTTGGTATTCAGTTTCCTGTCACTGACAGATTAGGATCTAGAGAGAGCACAGAAAGTTATTTCTGTCATCCTCAGTTTTATCAGTGCAAAAGAACAGCTACCTTTCATACCAGCTATGTTTGTTGTCTTAATGAGGGAAAAATAGCCATTAACTGGCCTTAAGCATGTACTTGAATTTCAATAAGTGGTTTCTTTGCATAACCAAGAACACATTACAGATCAGACTTTGCAGCTACTGGATATAGCTGATTTTTAAAACATGAACACTTGATTTGTAAGGTTTTAAATGCTCAGATGGATATCTTAAATTAGATATCTAATCGTATAAACTTATCAAGTGTTTGATTTTTAGGTCTTACTGCTTCATCCAAGCTGAAGATGAAAAGACAGGCGTTAAAAATGTATAAATATGCTCAGTTACTCAGCCATCTCTAATTGCCTAATACCCCTCCACACATTACTTAAAAGTGGATCATGACTTAAGAAGACTTATGTATATTCCACAGATAAAATTTATTGATTTCTTGAACAAGTCTCATGGTAGAAGGAAGCACAAAGACAGTAGTATGTCTAATATAGCTATTTAAATTCTCAGAAACACCTTAGTTTAAGATATAATGCAACCTTCTTGATCATTGCTATACACTTAAATATTAAAAAAAACACACATTCCCTCTCATGCTCTGCAGAAATCAGTTACAAGAGCTTTAGGATGGGAAAATAGCAGCGGAGGCTCTCTGGGGCAGTCAGTGCCTACCTTGTTTTGAATCACACACATTAGAAGCTTTACTTGCTGCTGCAAATTGATTCTGAGTGTGCCTGTATGTTTAAATCCTGCTCCCCAGTTCCAGGCACTATCAGTTTCCACTAGAATGTGGTCATCCCTGGGCACACCTGCGCCTGCTTTATTGTCCAGGTCAAGACATTTACATAACTAATACATGTTCAGGTCCTTTTTGTCGGTTTTGTATCTCTAGCAGCACTGTGTTTCTGGCTTTTTTGTTCTGTTTGCAATTTAGAATGGGAATGTTGCGTGCATTTTGCAGCTCAAGCCTTTCTGCTACAGTTTAAAGTTGCTTGGAGAGCACCAATAAAATAAGCTTATAGCCTTAGTTTTTAATGAATGATTGAGTTGCAATCAGTACAGATAGAACCTGTTCAGCAGATCGAGAGAGAGAGAGCGGGATGTGACTGTGTTAATGTGTCCTGGTTGTTATTTTTTTCTCTTCTGTAACTGTAATGTGTTATCCATACTTAAATTGGTAGGCACAAATAAATGGAACCTCTTACCGAACTCTAATCTTCCTCAGTTGCACATGCCCTAGAGAATGCAGCGCTTCAGGAGATAATAATTACAGCCAAAATGATGTTCTGCAAGCTTCCCTTATCTTAAATTAGGGTAAGATTAAGGTCTAAGGAGTCTGTTTGTGCTAGGTTTTTGGAAATATTGGATATCTAGTTCAGATTTCTTCAGCATTCCAGAATATTTTTTTATTGTTAACTTTTTTCTTCTTGTTATGCTCTCAACCTCTTATCTTTTGTTGCTGGAAAAAAAAAAAAAGTAAATGTATAAATCTGTGTTTTTCAAGTTAAAAATTTGGTTGAATGTGTTTCAAAGTGTGGATTTATGTGTATAAATAGCAGTCCTTCTTCCAGGCATATTTAGTTTTGAAAGACATTTTTACCAAGAAAATCCATACAGATAGTAGCTTCTCTGCTTAAAGTGACTATTAATTCTGAAGTTATGCAAAAATATGTAGGTTCATATTCAGGACGCATATCTGTTATATGTGGACTCTTCATGCCATCAAACTGTAATGCACTCCTAAATTTTTAAGTTAAACAACAAAAATGTGTAAAACTTACAGAAAGTTGCAGGAAAAAACCCCAAATGACATTGCCTATTTACCAAAGCCATCTGTATGAAAACCATTTTTATTCCCTTCTTTTCAAACTCAATGTACATACGTTATGTGACTGTAATTACGCTCCTCAGGGTGTGCAAGGCAAAAGGTGGTAGGTAAAAAACAACACTGGGAGATTGATGATACTGTGTTTTGCTAATACAATGCAAAAGATGCTAAAAGATTATGACGCTCACATTTGCCTGTTCTATTACTGCGGTCCAAATGTTGTTTCCTCAGTGACTTCTGAACTGATATTTCACTTATCTCAACTGTCTTTATTAAAAAAATGATTAAAGCCCCCCAAGAAAAATGAAAACAGAAGAACAAAATATTCTCACCCTCATTTTCTATGAAACCATTTGAAAGGCTCTCAGAACATTGTTTTTCATCTTCAGATTAGAGATGTGTGCTTATTCAGATAATCTCTTCTGCATATATGATAGGCTAATACTACCAGAAAGATGCAGGAGGAAGACTGAAGATTTGAAGACAACTAATGCAGGCAAGATTCTGATGTACTTTTAATTGGGCAATAATGTATTATTGTCCTTTACTTTCCTGAGGATGAAGCCAGGTAAAAAACATTTAAAGATAGATTTTAAATGTAAGCAAGTGGGTTTGCTTGCAGTGTAAGTAGATGTAGGTCATTTTGATTAGCAGTAACAGATTATAATAAGGTCCACATGTCATATCCTGGTGGCAGACTGCATTCTTGGTTCTCTAACATACTCAAAGGCCAGAAGATCCGTAAGTGTTAATCTGGGTTGGTATTTTGTAAGTATTACTCAGTTATCATTAGTTCTCCAGTTACCTTGTCCTGGGGTGGATTGAATTTAGTGACAACGAAGTAGAGAAGAGCCTTTGCTTAGTGGGGCTGGACGGTCTTCACGGCTGAGCCTCTGGCTCAGGAATGACCAACGTTCCTGTTTTGCATGCAGAGCTTCCCCTGTTATTTCCCTCTGCTCCAGGTTTCCACTGCTATTCAGAGATCTTCATGTGAGGCAGCTTGAGAGTGTATTCCTTCTCCTCACAGCTGAGCTTGAGCCACAGCAAACCTCCCAGATCTCAGAGAACAGAAAGAAAACTCACCCAGTAAGGAATAGGACACTTTGAATGTGTTGCCTTGTGCTTCCTTGCGTTTCAGCATCCTGTTGCTGTGTTGTGTATTCATTCTCCTTCTCTGTCCCTTTACTCCCCTCCCTGTGCAAAGGCTCTCCAAGAAAGCAGGCTTGTGAGCACATAAATAGCAATTCCAGGACATTAGGTACTACTCTTACCCCTTTTTTATCATTGCTCGCTTTCTTCTTTTAATGAAGAGAACTTTCGCTTCCATGAATATAACAACAGTCAGTCACTGAATTCAAGATTTATTCAAATCGGCTTTTTATCAATGAGGACATTCAGTCAGTCAAGGGTGGAAATTTTTTTTTGTTTTTTGTTTTATCCTGGAAAATTAATTGATTTCTCCTGTAACATTATAAGTGGTTTTGGATAATTGGAAAAGAAACAACTCTGCAATGGTCTGTTTGGTAATGGAGGGACGTGGTGTGCAGAGAGATGGTGGGAGGGATATGCATCACGGTTCTTGTGTCTGCTGTTTTTGTTTGTCTTTTATATTGTGAGTTCTCTGTGGTCAGTAACCATCTTTGCTGTGAGTTTAGTGTGTTACATACTGGATTTCAGCCCCCTTTGAAAGTTTTGCATGCAAATATTGAGTAACAATGATGGTAATGAGTTGGACAATGAAACAATGATAGTTCTTTGCACCATTTCTGAGCCTGGTGAGACACTGAGCAGAGGACCATGGTGTTACTTCTTTGACAAAATTCTGGAAAATAATTGCAGCTGCATGTTTTATGGATGGTTTGACAATACATGTATGGGAGACTGTTTTTTCTGTTTCACAAATACTCCCAGATGAAGACTGATGTCTGGGTATATTTGGAATATCTCTTTGAGTCAATCGTTTTGGAAATTGTCTTCCCTCAGCAAGGAGTCATTGGTGTTAAACAGCGGGGGAACATACCTCAAGATCTTCATCTATGCTGGAGAAGAAGCAATAGCCCACTGATATAGGATACAAAAAAGCAGTACACAAACTCAAGCTTTTAAAATAAAATTGATTAAGAATATGTCTTTCTTTCACCTTGTTGTTTGCTGTAAAAAACTTTCCCTTCTGGAATTTGTTAATAAGAGTGTTTCCTGGCATAATACCCCCAGTCATGCCATGTGAGCCACCTGATGGTTGTTAGGCTGGTTTTGATCTCAAAGCATGTGTGTTTTTCCCAGTGTAAGTTTATGGATTTACACTGGAAAGAAAACAGCCACAGGATTCAGTAAGACCTTTTGCATCTCTAAAACTATCACCTAGTTGTGAGTTTATGAGTTAACAAATTAGACTGGATGCAGGTGAAGGGAAAGGAAGTCCGTGATTCCAGTGGAATTAGGAATGGAATGCCTAACTCCATTGGTATTATTTCAAAGACACTGTGATATCACCTTTTACCTTTGAACCCCTTGGTCTGCTGTGGTAGTAAGGCACTGAGACTCCCACCATCCCATGGGTCACTGTTTAAGCAAGCTCCTGTGGCACTGGTCACCACCATTTCAGTGGTGCTCATCTAGTTCACAGTAGATGGGTTGGCTGTGGGTTGATCCGGAGGCAAAGGCACTTCTAGACAGAGGAGTCCTGGAGAGCTGAGGTAAACTGGTTCATTTGCAACCTGTAGTTTGCACAGTCACTAAGAAGTCTAAGCTTTCTTGGTCATCCTTGCCTTGTTGCTACTTGTAAATTGTTTAATGTTGTTAAATGTTAAGCATTTCTTTGGTGGTCATGATTTTCTTGATGGATTACAAAGATGTTTCATTTGATGATGCTATGCATGCTCCATTACTAATTTTTTTAACTTTTCCTTTGTAACTACTACATGTGAATGTTCTGTCTTTTGTGACAAATATTAACAGGGGCACAGCTTAACACATGAGCAGCATTTACTTTGGTTTCCTGCTCCTTATTTGCAGTAAAGTGCAGTCACTGACGGAATTGCTATAGATCCACTTCATGAACAGCCCAATTTGAATAGTGTGTTTATAATAGATATCCCTGAAAATCAAACAGAAGTTGCCCACACGGTATCAACAGCAAAATTATGAAATCAGGATGCACTTACATCAGAAACCACAGTTTCTTACAACTAACTGTACAACGTGAATTTTAGCTGACACTGAACTAATTAGGAATTTCTTGACAGCTTGCATTTGTGAATTTGACTGATTTGCTCTTTGACAAATGGGTATTTCTGTGCACCTGGTCACAGATAGTACCTGTATTTTGGCTGGGCTTTTTTTTGCTGTTTTTTTTTTTTGTTGGTGGTGGTTTTGGTTTTGGGGTTTTTTTGTTTTGTTTTGTTTTTTTAGATGACATCCTTTATAACAAATAGATTGTTCTTTCAAAATATTTGGAGATCCATAATTTCTCATTTTTGCAACACACCCCACCTTTTTCTCGTTTTTAGTTATAGAAAAAAATCCTAGAACTGAAGAATGAGCAATCTTTTCTGTTTCCTCAGAATCTGAAGAGCTAATATGCTTTAAAAAAGTCTCCCAATAGGTATTCAATTCCTTCTGCAGGCAGGCTTTTTTTTTCTCTATTTCTGATGTTGGACTAACAGAGGCACCTTCGGATTTTCTCAGTAGCTTTGCACCCAAAATATCAGTGCCCTCATTTTGACTCAGATTTGATTAGGACTGCTGTCACTTATTACAGATTAAAATCACATTCAAAGTCCCTGCGTTTTGAGCTTTACAGTAATCCAGGCAAAATCGCCATCCCTCATCTGATTCTGCACCCCCTTTTTTTCTAAAGCTTTTTGCCACCTGCGTGGAACTCCTGCTATCTGATTTTTTTAATATGCTACTGCCATTAGACTGAAATGATTTTTCTTCAGTTTGCTCAAAGACAGATTTAAAGGCAGGTCCCAGAGGTAACAGAAAAGTCGATCCCCTAAGCTACTCAGTCATTGTTTGCTTTTTTGCATGTAATATCCTATTTCTAAGCCAGAGTGTAATTTAAAATACAACACACACTACATAAATACATCCTTTGGAAATTTTGTAATATGACATTTAATGGAAATTAACTGCTTTTATTGTCATGTTTTGTTGCACCTCAACCTGAAAAATGCATATATCTGCTTTATAGTATTTAGAAATATTTCTCAGTCTTTTTGTCAGAGTTCCTTGACTTTACATCAGCATAGCTGTAATAGCGCTATTGAGCTTATTTAAAATATATCCAAAGATACATAATTTAAAGTACAGCAGACCACCTAAGAATTAGATCTGTATCTCCTACCCACTAGTTAGCTTTCAACACCGCTTGAAAACACACAGATCTGTAGGGAAATGCTGGTTAAACGCACATATTTATTGCAGAGCTGAAACAGCAAAGGGTTACTTTAACCCAGGCATTGTAAGTACAAGCAACAGGACTCCATTGGCTTTAATTTGTCCATGTCTTTCATTTGATACTACCAGTATTAATAGCTTTGCAAGGAAATTCTGCAGTCATTAATCATAATAATTAATCAGATCCAATTATATTGCATATAAATGCGAACAAATTGCTGAAAAAATAACGATCTATCACCAACATGTCACAAGGAAAAAGAGACTAAAATAGTAATTAGAAGCAGGGATTTAGTTGTGTGCAAGTACTCTGCAACTGATTTTAGCAGTATGATGGTCTGATGATGTAATTAGTGGAAAGAAAGTCTAGCAGGTTTTTGCAGCAGACAGCATTAATGACTGTGCAACTCAGGAAAAAAAAATCCTTGTATTAGTGATTGTTTTTACATTTATCACTAATTTCTTATTTTTCTTCAAATATGATTAGAAAAATATGGCTTCAGGCATTTTAGACCAAGTTTGCCTTGATACACTGCAAAAAAATTTGAAAAGCCCCTCAAAAATAGGGGTGGGGAAGCAAGCAGCATTTTCCTGCTGTAAAAAGGGTGTAATCTGGTATAGATTTGTACAGTTCAGTGGAAATATTCAAGAAGAAATGTTCCCCAAAAGGGACCCCTATTTTAATTTCACTGCCAGGCACTGTATAAACAATTTCTGTTAAAAGCAGCAAGTTGGGATTAATTTATTTATTTTTTTTTTTTTTTAATTTCAAATCATACTTGTGTTTGACAAACTGCTGCAGTTTGTCAGCTCTCACTCCCCTTCTCTCCCAAAACCGTACAGCCATTCCTCCCCCCTGCTAAGGCAGGTTTTCAGTAGAGCTTGTGGTACAGCATGGCTTTACAACGTGCTCTGCTCTTACACCAGCGACGATCAGCACACACTTAATGACTATTCAAGCATTCTTTTTAGGAAGAGCACTCCCAGATCTTTAAAACATTCTACATTTGTCCAGTGCATAACTTGAAACAGTTAACTGAAGATTGATGAACAGTTCTATGACAGATTCTCTACTTGAAAATAAATGTGAAGTTCATCATAGTTTTCAATACTAAGCACTGCACTTTACTGCCTTTGATCTCAGTGTTGTGACTACTACAAAGAAATAAAACCTTATCTTACCTTTTCCAGCATCCACTGCAGAAGACCTCAATAATGCATAAGAACATCTGGAAGTACGGTAATTTCAGCTATCAGAGATAAGAATTGACACAAAACAGGTAAACCCTACAAAGTCATCATGTTGAAATGAGCTGATTAAGGTCTGGTAACATAAAACATCATGTGTAGTGTTTTCATGCTTGCTACATCTTCCCATTTTATACATAAAAAAGGAATGCCAATTATTTAATCTTTTTCAGTATGTTTAATAGGTTGATTAGCTGGAAGCTATATTATATTTTTACCTAAAGAGACAGAAGTTACTGCAAATCTATTGCCATATATATCTATTTAGAGTTAACTGTGAGTTCATAGAAAATACATGGGCATAGTAAACAGGGTTTTGAAATGACAATTTTTTACTGGTTGCAAGTGCTAATTGCTAGTTTCTCAAGGGTATAGAATTAATCACCTGCTAGATTTACAGTCTCTAGGTTGAGACCTGAGGATGGAGGCAATAAGAAAAGCTCTTGAGGGACATATCATATGGTGAGTCTAAATATCAGTCTCTATGCATATGTAAATTGGCAACAAAGTTTTTTCAAAGCTCAAGTATGCTAATTTCAAACAGGCAAGACTAAAGCTAGCTTTTAGCAGCTGTTTAACGTCTGCCTGTGGGTGGTAGAGAGAGCTTAAAATACAACCAAACAGTGGTGCATAAGTAATTAAGCAACATTTTGCTGGGCATAAATAATTCTGTTTATATTGCTCTTTGAAGAGTATGGAATACAAAATAACAGATCAAGTGCACCTTTGGTCACCAGAGGTTAACTGTTCTTCCTCTTTACCTTTCCTTTGGTTTCACCTTTTTTAGGGAAGAATTAAATGCAGGTCAATGCTACTCTTTGTCATTTGTATATGAAAGAAGTTCATTTAACATTGCAGCAAAACAAATACTTGAAAGTTTTTAATATATCTTATTGACAGTTTGAAGGCTAGTTTCAAATAATTTTGCTTGCTAGAATAAGCTTCCCTTGTGCAATGAAGTGTGTCTGAAATGGATATTTGTCTATTTTGAGAGGACTGCAATTTCACCAGATTAGATAAAGTTGATAAAATTAGGCTATATATGCTATTTTGTTAAATCGTAAAAATTAGTGAGTCAACTTGACTATTTTCAAGGTCATAAGGATGTTGATAATCCATAAAAGAAAATAGCCTGACTTCTGTGGTTGTTACAATTTAAATTATTACATGCATTAAAATAATAAGTTAGTTTCCATTATGGTATTCTAAAACTGAGGGTTACTGAAGTGGCTGAACACAAAATGCTTGTGTTATTTTGACAGATGCTCTGAACTAACAGAATTGACCAAAAGCTTGAAAAACTAAAGCAGATTTAAAAAATATCTCATTTGATTCATTAAAGACCTTGAAATTAATCACAAGGAAGATGAAAGATGTAACATGATTTGGAAGCATCAGGTCTGGAAAAAAGGATTATAAGTACTAGCTGTGATAAGAGTCAGGATTTCAGAACTTGGTTTGAATAAATGTTGATGGTTTAAAGAATTAGTAGTTAAAAGGACTAGTGGTTAGTAGAGGAGAATCCTCTGTACCTATGTGCTGTGCTGCTATAGCAAAAGATAATGCAAATATTGCTACTGTTTTGACAGAACTACTGTTACCAGTTTGCTGTCCTGGGCAAGGCGGATAGCTATCAGAGAAGGAAATCCCTGCATGTAGGGCTGCAGCTGCTGAACAAGAGACCTAGGGAAAGCTGGCAGAGGCTGGCATGTCTCCTCTATTTTTGACATTTCCCCATTTCTTTGGAAATTCAGTTTAGTGGATTTCCTGGGTAGGTCTGAGCTTCCTGAGAGGTCAGCTCACTGCTGTTGGGACACTCACCTCTCCCCGCCATCCACAGGCTCCCCTCACTGCACATCTTGGCTTTGCCTTGCAAGATAACTTGGCTGCCAGGATCTTGTTATTCAAGGGTTTGGGGTTTTTTCTTCTTTCTTTCATTTTTCTTTTCCCTCAGAATCTCCTCACCTATTTCTTTTAGTTTAATTATTCATTTCCTAATTCACTTGCCTCTCCCTGCAGAACTCATCTGACAATTTGTCATTGTAGCTGAACAATGCCATGTGGGTCAAAGCAGAGGTGTTAATGCTAGCGTGGAGACTGATGGGGGAAATGTTCTTTGAGCCCAGTCACCAACACAGCTCATTAAAGACCCTAGATTGGCCATACTTGTATGTAGTGTTACAGAAATATCACTTTACAGGCTCCAAATCACAAGCGAGAAGTGGGACACGGAATTTGGAGATTCTGCATCTGTAGCCTTTTCTGCCTAGTTCAGAATGGGAACTCTGGCCTTCTGTTGTGAGACATCATATAAAATGAGCTTAATGCGGAGGATTTCGTGTAGTCATGAGGATCATTGGTGCTGAAGGAGCAGATGAACTGGATATACAGTTACATAAATTATTCTAGGTCACTTATTGATGACTGTATAGGTAATAGGTAGCTGTGACTCTGGGTATGGACAAAAGAATGCCTTGAGAGTGGGCTATATATATATATATATATGAGCAACATGAAATAGTGGAAGGAAATACAGATGTGAATGATTCTTGAGTGTGGAGAAAACAAAGCAAGCAGATTTTGGTTATGCCAAATGCCTAGAAATTTAATTTCTGAATGAGGACCCTGTATTTACTGTTTTGACTACAGTTATCGTTTTCTACCCCTTTTGCTAAATTTTCTTCTATCTTGCCTATAAATACTGCTTGTCCAGTCTCATCTTCTTCTCTGAACATGTTCTCTTTAACCTGCTTTGGGTGCTAGTAGCTACTCTGTCTCTCTGGTTGGAGGAAGCCAGGTTTTCAAGTATACTTGCCTTTTGGTACTGAGATCAAGAAAGCAGTTGATAGCGCTAAGGACAGTGTACCAATTGAGATTCTTTTAGTTTTGTAATTATTTGGTCAGAAGATGAAGTGATGAATGTGTTCACATTTATCTTCTTTTGTCTTAAAAAAAAAAAAAAGACTGGTTATGACCTTCAGTCTCCCCTCCAATAATGGAGCAGACATTCTTTATTTTCAGAGTATTTTTCTTCTTTTGAATAAACAAAAAGGACCCACCCATCTGTCTGAAAGTCAGTCTGTTCCCTGCGTGGCTTTTTGATTTTGCAGAATGCCTCTTGGGTCATAGACATCAGGTGAGTTTGGAAGTGTTCCCTGCTGTCAGGCAGGTTGGATATAGCTCCTCGAGCCCTCTCATCCTTCTTCTCTCAACAGTCAAACCTGCACTGAATCTGCTTCTCACCCGACTTCTGAAGAATCAGGCTGTGTTCACCTGGGAAAGAGGTGTTAATTGATCTCCTTAAAGATTTTTCCTTTAAACTTATAATGAAACTTATAGTGAACATAATTCCTGTTTTCAGTTAGCAGTAAGAACTGAACTAACAAAAAAAGAAAATAAGGAAGGAGAGAAAAATGTAATTTATAGCCAAAGTTGTAGTTACTGGAAAAAGAGAATCCTTGCAGAAACATTTAATCGGATTTCTTGCCAGATTTTGTTCTGGACTTTCATTTTGGCAGCAGTTAGGAGATCTCAGAAAACTTCTGGGTGTTTTTCATTGACACTGTAAAATCCAGTGAGAAAGGGATGCTTTCCTTGAGAAATTTCAGCTATAATTCCTGGTCCATTTAGGCACCTTTCTTTGCAAAGCAGATCATCATAGTCAGGCTGTGCTCTCCTACATGTGTGCACACAGCTTCCTCCAGGCTCAGTAGGATTTCTATACATATGAGAGGGTAGAATTTGTCCCTCAGCTTACCTTAGAGTAAAAGGATCATCTGTTACTGAGGACAACAGTGCAGCTCTGGAGTACTACATTTTAATAGTATATCTGGAGAACAACATCCTGTATTGATTTTTCATTTTATTTTGTTTTTCCTCAGGGCTTTTTTATTGGTATGATTATGTGAGTTTGCTTCCACCTGCTACCAAGCACTTTCTTTCATCTTATAGGCCCTAATTTACATAAAACCTAAAAGCGAGAGATAATAACAAATATTTGGCTATTTCATGAATTTTAAAATTGTTTTCATTATCAGGGAGAAATATTTTTGCATAGCCTTTATTTCCTACTGACTTTTTTAATACTATCCTTAAAAAAAAAAACAAATCACAAAACCCAGGGAATTTCCTGTTTATGTTCTCCTGTTTAGTATTTTACAGTTGCTGAACACAAATGCTTTACCGTAAAAGCAATCTGATTAAAAGAAAGCAACATGCTGCCAGTGCTGTTTAATTCCCAATAATATTATGGTATTTAAAAAAAGAAAGTCCAGTAAGCCAATGGTCCAGTTATTTTCTGCCAATCCTAGAAAGGTTTCTTTCAGCTCTGAGAAACTTGCACATTGTATTAAATAAAAAGAAGAAAAGCTCTTTTCAGCTGTCACACTACTGTGGTAGAATGTAGTTCTGGTCTCAAGAGCTTCCTTGTCCCATGAGTGCAAAGACAATAGTACACTGTATAGAAAGCCAATAAATCAATTAGCCTTAACAGCCAGCTTTCTGGAAATGCATTTATTCTCTTCAATGAAAACACAGTTTTTACTTGTAGCCATACTTCATACTGTTAAGGTCAATTTTTCATGTGGAAATTAAATCTAGTGGATGAAAAACTGCTTGTATATTCCATAAAGCAGGAAAGAACTGTTCTTACTGATGTGGGATCACAAGTTTGTTTTATTTGTAATTATCCTTCTTTAGAGTAATTGGGATTCTAAACAGCAGCTAATGGCTTGGCTGTCTCAAATTACTACTGCCTGTAACTTTACCTTTCTAAAAATAAGTGAGCGTTTCAATTGTAACACAACTACTAAAGCCTGGGTCATTTTAGAACAATTAATTGAGAGAGGTGATTAATAGCTTAATAATGGGTTGTTCTGTAAGTGTAGGGAACATGTTGAAAAGGAATATGCAATTTTGTATCTCTAAAACATTGCCTAATTGAAAACGCGGTGGTTAGCCTTCTGTGCGTGCCTGTGACTTTTCTTTTGAGGCCCTGGTTTGATGTCATCCGAGGTGACCATAAATCTCTGCTTCCATTTAACATCTCAGGTACTGAGGGCTGTCCTGTGTGGAGGCTCTGGGCAGGAACCCACATCTGAATGCAGAGTGTGCTGGAGAGCCTTTAAACTTGTGGTGCGATAGGTATGCCAAGGAACTGGGCAACAGGTGGATACTACTGTTCCCATTTTACAGACTGAGGAATGAGGAAGAAAAGCCAGAAGAATCACTCAAATCAACAAACCTGGAGAAGGGGAACTGGGATTTCCAATCATGTGCTTTTTCCTCTGCTTCAGAGGTGTCCGATACCCATATTCTTGGCTCTGTTGGAAGGCTATGAGCTGCTCCCAAGGGGGGAGAAAAGAAGCTGGAGAAATGCAAATGTAAAGGAAAAAGGACAAGTTTACTATCAGTGGTCTCAAATTCTTTACATGGGAACCAACACCTCCAAGTTCTAAATAGATTTTAAAAAAACCAACAAACAAACAAAAAAAAAGCTGACAAAAATACCAAACCAAAACCAAAACCCACCAAAACACAAAAAAAAAACCAAAAAACAAACACCCACCGCCACCAGAAAAACACAAAAAAGCCAAAACCCTAGGAAGAAAAGAAATCTTGAAGGAGAGCCAATACTCGAGATCATGCTGCGCAGAAAACCTCAATGAGACAGAAAAAGCATGGTACATTGCCTTGCTGAGTATGCAGATGCTACATGAGCACATGCTCATGCCAAGGGGTGGCTGTGAAGCAGGACTGGATTTGTGAAGAGTTACCAATGCACTTGTATGAACTGGGGGTCACCAGAGAAGACACAGCCTGTTTGAGCAGAATGAGTGAGGACTCCTTCTGCAAAGTGTTTCAGGTCTCAAGCTGATGTAGGTGTGAGTCGTGGCTTCCACTCCTGCATGCAGTCAGGAAAAGCAAATTCTGTGCCAGAAAAGCAATTTCTGGTTCACTTGCCTTTTTCTGCAATTTTACTGGTGCAGGTCAAGGAGATGCAAGGTAAAAGGAGTCTTCTCTATGGCCACAGTGCATTACTAATAACGTGTTTACATTTTCTGTGTTAGTGTAGGTAGCAGTGTTATGCAGACATGCGTGCATGTGGGATCATCTTGTCTTTGCTTTTTGGAACAATTTCAGTAACTTTCTGAAAATGTAATTTCAAAGCCCCAGCTGAGTGATTGCAGAGGTTAGAAGGCCAGTACGCATGCCTGGAGCTGCTGCTCTATACACCATGCACACTTTGCACTGATGCACAGGATATGTTCTGGGCTGGGACAGCCTGGGGAATGATCAGTCTTTTTCTGCCCCTTCCTTTTTCCATTTTTAATTTTTCCTCTCTGTGAGAATGAGTGATGTTCACAGCCTTGGTAAGAAATCACCTTTGCCAGAGGGCTTTGGGTGGGGGATCTTTGACAACAGCTAACTTGAGCTTCACCATCCTGGGTTGCACTGCAGGTCCAACCTTAACCACCTGTCTGCTGATTATAATGTTAGAAGAAGGTTCTGTAGCTTTGGTTTGCGTATGAGAAGTGCACTGATGGCAGCGATCTGGTTTGTGTGCCTGACCCTTTCCTCTCTCCAAAGTCACAGGCTTAGCTTTTCTGGTTCAGATGTCCAGAATGAGGCTGATGCAGGCACTTTGTGGGGTTAGCATGCTTCAGCTTTGCAGGTAATGTGAATTCCTGAGCTTCTGATGAAGAGAAAGGGAGTAATTGATGAAGCTGCTATCCCTGATAAATTGCCTTGAGATTTTGTACTGGTGAGTGTAAAGGTTTTGTTTTTTCTTCACCCTGGTTATGCAAAGCAAGCAGAACTACAACTTGAAGCTGCATTGGTATATCTTATATAAACCATTCTTTGGGGGTCTTACACTGGCCAGTCGTACAGCATGCCCACGGGGTGTTCGCTAGCAACAGGCACAGCCCACTCCACAGTGATTTATATGACAAAAAACTCTTTATAGCCTTTGTCCTCAAATTTTTCCTGAGTTTTGCCATGTTTATAGAGCTCACGTAAACTTATCTTGGCTTGCTGCTACCCATGCTGTTTACAGGCAGAACAACACAAATCCTTCCAGGGGTCCCTTCCAGCACTTGTTCCTTGGGTATTTATTGTAATGCAAACACCAATGCAAGTGAGAAGAGCAGGCAGTTAAAATGGAACCAAGTCGCTTTGTGTCCACGGAGAAAGGTGGAGAAGGGGCTGGTGCTGCTTCAGCCACAGAGAAGCAAGACTTGAGTTCATGATGCATGTTTCAAAATGATGAACTGTATCAAAAATATTCTTTATGCTTGGTAGAAGTTTAAGTAAACTTCATTTTAAAACCAGTTAATGCATTCATTTACATTAATTACTGCATCTTAAGCTATAGTAATTAGTTGTAATTATCATTTGGCTGAGTACAGGTAGAACTTGGAGTGTGACTGTTCAGTCTGATATTTTTGCATTTTCCATAGGCAAAGCAATTTCCTCAGCATTTGAAGATATTCTTGAATAGTAGATATTTTTGTATAGATTTGGGTACTGGATGTCAATGAAAAGATGCTCAACAATTCCATGAAAAACAGTTTAAACTGTCTTGCAGCAGTATTACAGGGGCAATATTCTTCAGTAGTGAACTCCAGTATATAAACAGAAAGCCTGTGTTTTGCATCAGTTTAATTTGTGCAAGTTTTAGGAGAGCTCATGTGGCAAACAACAGTGAGAAACAACCATTTGGGAGTGCCAGTGAGAACAGCAGAACCTGTGAGGGAAGGCAAGCATGCCCTAAGTACTGGAGCATTTAGAAGCCATACTGGCACTGCAGTGAGGAAATTGGGTGGGAATGGGTTTTGTAAATCTTTGTTGCAGTAGTTGACCTCATGCTGAGTTTCCTCAGACTTGGGTCAATAATGAAAGCATTTATTCTCTCCTTTTTTTCTGAGAAGTCCATCAGAGAGAGTGAATGGAGGTAAACAGAACAGGTCTCTGAAAAGGGAGCAGAAAATAAGATTTTTATTGTAGCATTTGCATAATAGTCATCTTGCAAAATTGCTTGGAAATTATAGAAGGAGGAGATGGGGATGAATAGGTTAAGTAAAAGGACAGTCAATTTTTAGTCATGTTAGAAGTGGTAATGTTTTCTCTTCTCTTTGATACGAGGAGTAGTAGTCCCCACGTAAAGAGGAGTTTCTGGCAAGGATGTGTGAGAGATTAACTGAATAAAGTGTGTAAAGCTAGAGTAACAGCGCGCTGTGATTCCAGTCAAGGAGATACCTGGTCAGGAGGGAAGAATATGAGCTCATTATTAATACTTTGAATGCTGGATTGCCACTTACACAGCCCAAGCTCATCTGGCATGCAGAACATCTGTGTGGGCCATGAACAGTGCTTGAGCAACCAACCTCAAGGACAGCTCGTGTTGCTTGTGTGTAGCAATCTGACTGTTTTTTTGTGCGCAAACGGTGAAGAACCAGGTAGAAAGCACTTATTACACTCAATACATTATAGTGAGTATGTGGACTATTTTACTGATTGCCAGTTGACCTCTAGGTAGAACTCTTTCTGTTCCAAAAAACATCAACTTATTTTTCTCATATTTTGCATTTGATCTGTGCTTGCAAATAGTGAGAGGCTTAGCGTGCATTTCCTTATCCCTCTGAGCTAACAAATGCCATGGGTAGTGTTGAGATCAGGGAACATGATTCTGGTTCCAGTGTATGGACCCTCTGCCGTACTGTGGACCAAGGGGGTGAGAGACTGCCTGTTGTCATGTTACAGGCAGATTTCTCCACTTGTATGGAGTACCTTTGAGGCTGTCATTTGCATATTTTTCTCTTTTCTTTGTGTTTTTGTTTTCCCCTGTTACTGTGATGTCAGCAAAGAATATTATTTAGAGAAAATTAACTTCTTGAATAATTTTGTTATCAAATTCATCAAGCAGCTGAAGTTCTTCACCTTATGCTGTCAGAACTATTTAATTTCTGTAAAAATGTTAAGATCAAATATAGTGATAATGGCAAACCACAGGTAAACTGATAGAAACATGCTTGTTTATTTGATGCTAATTTTGAAGACTTCGTGAGGTTTGGAAAGAATTTAAATTCATGCTTGAAATGTATTGATTAGTGAGACTTAATTTTTCTTTAGCTCTCTCTGATAGTGTTGTAAATATTTTCATTTGTTATGCATAACAAAATATGCATTAATCTGTCAGAATATAAATGGTTTTCTGCTGGCCACTATGGCTTGAGGGATTTATTCCAAGTCAGTTGTGTTACTGTTTGCCCTCAGGATGTACTATATATATTTTAAGGGAATGTGGATTACTGCAAGACACTTATATTATTTGTGTGATTAATATTAGTGTTACAATGAATGAGGTCCTATGGTCTTACTTTGCTCTTATAGTGACTTAATCATTTCTCACAACAGTGAAGTAATCTTAATAAAACATTCCATATAGTAGTTTGTTTTTTTTCAGATATGACAAATGCAGCTGCAGTAAGATGTGAATTTTCTGTTATTAAATATATAGTATCATGAATTTAATTTACTGTAAGACATATACATGATAGCATTATGTAGCAGAGTGAAATTTGAATTCAAGCCCATTTCTCGTAGCCCGGGTGGGACTAGAAGGAAGACTATGGTAAAACAGTATATTTCTGAAGTTCATTTCTCAGCACAACCAACTTATTCCTGAAGTTTTGGATGTGGAATTTCACAATCTGAAAAAGGTCAGCCCTGTACAGACAGACATATTTAAAGTTTCATGGGTGTAATTTGTCATGACATGTGCACACACATTGTCCTCTGCACACCTTGGGCTACGTCTCCCAGCACTGCATCTTCTCCTTTTTCACTCTGAATGCATGGTCCCAACCTCATGCTGTTGGAGTAGAGTCCAGTTTAAGCAGCGAAAGCCATGATGGGAAGGATGTAAGGCTGACCTTTCCCCTCCATGCTCTGCTCTGTTCTATATTGCATCAAGAGCCCTGCTAAGCTGTCTAAAGGGTGCGGAGAAGTCCCAGCTCGCTGTGGATGCTCTCAGGGGATACAACTTCCAAAGTGAATTTCGGGTCCATGATATGGGCCGAGAGGTGACCAATGGGCAGGCCTTGCCCACCGCCTTACCCATCAAGGTGGGGGATAGCTGCTGCAGTGGTGGCATGAAGTCCAACAGTTGCACCTGTTTTCTAGTGCATAAGCTATTCTCCAATTAAATTATTTAATCATATTACTTCTTAACTGCTATCAAAGCCCTAATAGCTAAATCTTAAAGGAGCTCATTCTGGAATTATGCTCCTGCATGGGGCTTGCAGAAGTGCCCCAAAACTGGTGGTAGAGCATCAAAAGTGCTGGGCAGGAGCCCAGCCCCATGTAGGGGAAGTGCATGGGAGTTACCATTTCTTGTTAAGCAGCAAGCATTTGCATATTCTTTTAATTAGCCTTTAGGTATGTTTACTATGACTATATTAGCACAGCCAAAGGTTGGCCTGGTACTCTTGTACTTCTTTAAAATCATTAAGTTAATAAGATGTATCACACACAGCAGCACAACATGCAGTTCAGTATGATGTGTTTGTGGTAATGGACATTACCATGCACAAAAGCCAGTGGAACAGTCAGTTAAATAAATTCCCACCAGAATAGGGTGTCTGCACCCTTTCTGTGTGCCTGACCACTTGGGAAAAAGTCTGAATAGATGAATAATCTTTGTGCTGTCTGCAAGTTGAATCCCTTTGCCCCTGTAGCAGGAGACCTTTCCTCTCCAGAAGCACTGTGTCCCCAGCAAGAGATGCGTGAGTGGAGATGAAGGCTTTGGTGGCAGAGATGGTCAGCCATGGTGTCTAAAGTGCGTAGATATCACCCCTAAATTTAACCCATGCACTGCTGTGCTACTTGCTAAGACACTGGCTCTGTGTTATTAAGCGCTGCTTTATGGTACAGCAAATAATGGATGTTCAGGAAGCAGAGTCCCTTCTCCAAAGCTTTGGAAACAGCTAATGTGGTATAAACAGGACGCTTTATGAAAGAACCTTAGTAAAACACTGGCCTTCTGACATAGGAAATGTGTCATGCATTTTACCGTTTAAAAGTACTTAAAATTATCATGCTTCTAGTGAAAGTTGTCTACAGTGCAAAAGAATGGTGTCAGCAATTACAATAAATTCAGCTAGGATACGGTGGACAAGAGCTTTAAAAACTTCAGAAACATCAATTAAAGCCCAAGTTCTGTGCAATAAGCATCAAAAATTGATAAAAACTCAAATTTAGGTTTTTAGATTTAGTGTTTAAATCAATCAACTGCAAACAAGATTTAATTAAAGAATATTATTTCAAAGTGTAATTACCTACTGGGATTAGAATGAACCTCTATTGCCCATAATGTTCTCCTACTGTGATCCCACACTGAAAAATGTTGAGTTTTAGATTAATATGCATCTTGTAAGTACAAGTCCTAATCTCAATCTTAAAGGACATTTAAAACACACTTGGAACCTTCTATGCAATCAAGCACAGTGTGACTACAATGTCCACCATGCTAAATTTGTGATTACATTTTTTATGTGCATGATTTAAATCGCTTTAGCAGCCGTCCAGGGAGCATTTTACCCTGCATATTAATTACACAAAGGCTTTGTCATGTGAGGGTCTCAGTGGTCATGGTCTGTAATCCAGCTCATTTGAGCTGTGAGTACAGTTTTTGAGCATGCTGTGCACATCAAGATCAGCTATAAAGCTAGAATATGCTGAGATGGTTAACAGGTATGGTTCCCGCTTAAGGAATGAATGCCATTTATTTAGTTATATCTGCAAACTAATTGCTTCAAAATCTGAAACTGAAAAAGTGTGCTCACAAAGCTTTTGCAAGTACATGGTAGAACAGGGTCTGTTATTCCAGCATCTTCTTATCTCCAAAATGCAAAATCCCAGCAAAAAATACTAGAAACCAACCACAGTTCTTAGTCAAGTAGATACTATCACTCTTTTGACTCAAACAACTGATAGTTAAAACTACTTAGTACTTCATATTTTTTTATTACTTCTTTCTTCTTATCTGAACACCCTTTCCTTTATAAACCCCCCCTATCTAGTCAATTCTTTTAACTTGTCCATGTTATTTAGATCATAAGCTTTTAGTTCGCCAGAAATTTACTCTTGTGTGTGGTGTTGCAAATCAATCAAGTCTAACATTAATAAAGCTGTCGTAAACATTTTGATACACATACTTTTCTCTGCATATATGTATTTTTTAGAACCTGATTTAATAAATTTAAAGTCCATCATTATAGTACTTATGAAAAAATATGTTTTACGATTAAATCTAGGAATACAAGTGATGAAAGAACTGATGGGATCCTAGAGCACTGCCTTCTAGCTCAGGAGGCCACACTGGACTGTGTTTCCCACATGCATTGCATGGTCCTGTTCTCATCAATAGACTTCTTGTGTCAACAAAGAGACCAGGATTTGCTTTTTTAGTTTAGACATAGACCAGATGCTTGAAATCCTTAATTATTTCTCACTTAGGAAACATTTAATTGAAGCCATAAGTAGGCCATATTCTTATTATTCTAATGAGATTCATGGGAATAATCATATAGCAGAGACAGACTTGGAACCTCTGCTTCCTTTCCTTTTGCACAAGAGCAAAATGAGAAAAACTGTACTTTAGAATGGTGCTCAAACCTTTAGAAAAAGCACTTCTTGACAAATCTGTGTGAATGGTTTGTTGAAGGCATTGACATGCAAAATCAGCTTACCGACAGACTTGCCAGTATTTAAGAGATACATTTCACTAGATGTGTCTTCATAATTAATGGCAAAGTTTTTGGTAGAGTTAAAAAACATGGTCCCTGGGACTGGCTGCTGGGAGCAGCTCTCACAGCTCCCAAAGTGCCCCAGTGGCAATTTGTGATGAGCTCTGCCCATTCTCAGGAGCAGATATCATGGATCTGGAATTGGAGAAGGACGCCCCACCTGCATCTCCTGCTGCCAGGACCAAGTGCAGGGATGCGGTGAAGGGCAGCCTAGCACAGCAGGTTTGTCTTTGCTGGTTCCCTCTGCACCTCCTGCACTTAATGTTCACTCTGTGGGATCTGAGGAGTGGGCTGCAGCTAGGTCTCCTGCCACTTTCACCATGAAAAGCAGGCAGCTATGGCATTTTAGTGCGTGGTAGATCAGAAAACATTCAAAATCCTGAGCTGCACAGAATTCCAGAGTATTAGGTGTTTACTGCATAACAGAGAGCCTTCTCAGGCTCTTGCACCATGCTCAGCAGAGACAAGGAGAGAGTAGGCAGTGCAGTGACCAACAGGACTTGGAAAGGGAATCGATCACTTGACTGTTGATGGATTTCTCTCTCATTCTCTGGTTTTCTTAGAAAGCACAGATTACTTTTATATTCTTTGAGGTTTGTACAAGTGCAGATTTTTCAAAATGTGTATTTAGAAAAATCAACCACATTTCAAGTGATAGGATTTTGCAATTACTACAAGGAAGCGTTTTCCTCTCAATTTCCCCTGTTTTTAAACTTGATTTTATTAAATATCAGAAGATACTTTATCTCTAAAAAGAAAAAATGCTCAAGCAAATAGATTTGGAAAATGTATTTTTGTTGTTCTACTCCTTGTTTGTAGTTGTGTGTATTGTGTTGGTCTTAACACATAGGGAAGAAAACCCAACCCCTTTTCTAAATAATCTGGAATAGGGTTTGTTATAGCTCTTCCTCATAAAATCTGAAGGGTAGTTTGCACAGTAACGATACTGGTAGGATTCCAGTTGGTGAAAGAAATAAGAGAGTGATGTCTGTGAGTAATTTCGTAATTCATGACCAAATTTAAAAGGGAAACAAAGTAATTTCAGTTGCATCATTTGAATGGAAACCCTTCTTCTACTTTTTTCTTTAGATTTTAAATACTAAACAAGTAAGCAAATTGGAGAGGAAAACATAACAAAAAAAAACATGCTCTGTTTAGCTTTGAAATATTCATATAAAATATTTTTAATTTTTTTTTTTTTTTTTCCTGCAGTGGAAGCTGTCAGATTTAACCAAATCTGTGAATTTGAATCTTTGAACAGATGTTTTCCTGGTTTTTTTTGTTTTTTTCCTTTTCCTCCAAATATGATCAGACCAACCATAACACACACACATTGTTAATATTTATTCTTTGCAGTTCCATTTCTAGTGTTTCCTGATGGGAACATGTGCTAGCTTCAGAGTGGCTGGTTATTTCCCCTGTCCAGTGGAGTGTGGTCAGTGCTGTGCGGCAGGCGCGACTCTGTGCCCAAGGCAGAGCTCAAGCACTGCCACTCTCCAGCCTTCGTGCAGAACTTTCTTTTTTTTGAAGCTTATGCTAAAAGACCCATGCAGATTTTTGAAGTGAAAATGCCATTTCAGTGCTCAGGCTGTGCCTCTAATGTGTTTTATAGTGCCTTCTAATAAAGATGCACATTAATGAAATCTATACTTGCAAGTTGGGAAGCCATTTTTCTTGAAAACCCACCCCAAATCTGTGGCCTTTTACATTAAATTTTAATCAGTCTCGAATTTTGAAATCTCAGCATAAAGCTGTTGATATCGGTCTCCTTTGATAAATTATAAAGGTAAACTTTAATGAACAGTGAATAGAATCACCTTTGATACTTGGGGGTAATAGAATAAAAAAGCAAACAAACACATTTTTCTTACTGCCACATGCCTCTCCTTAATAATAAGTTTTGTGTCTTCTGCAGAAATAGATGCTGTATAAAGTCTCATTAAATTAGCTGACTGATGGAATAAATACACAGCCCATGGCTCTCCAGTCCATAGTAAACCAAGCAAGGGTTTTGATATCTCAGAGTTCTGCTTATTTACACATGCCTCGGACTCTTCTCACAGATATGTAAATTATTCTGGTTAAAACTAAATGCTAAAGTCTACACCATTAGTCTTCCACTTCATGATCTCCACATGGGGCTGTTAGAGGGATAATGTACCATACAATACACGGTTTACTTTTAATTAATAGAAAAAAAATGTGAAATGAATATTAAATGTAGCTTAATGTGAAAGAAACCTCAAAGCAGTATGGTTGTTATTTTTTTTTCAAATATTCAGCTCTGCTTCAGCATTAGAAAATATAGAATGTAGTAACAGCCTGGAAACATCATTAAAGCATGTGAAAAGAAGGAGAAACAGGTAAAGACACTGGCAAGAAGGGATTAGCCCTGCCTGTTTGCCCTTGGAGGGGGAATGCCTGTCAGGAAGGCATGAGGGGCTCTGCTCAGAGCCCCCCAGATACCAAGCATAGTTGTACTCACAACTCCCTGGGCACTCGGCTGGAGTTGTACCCACCACATAACGCATGAATTGCAGAATCTGGTATTAAATCTTAATATAAAAACAACCTCATCAGATACAAGCATTTAATTAAAACACAAGATCTGTTTGTGTGCGTTATAATTCAACGTGTCAAAATTAATGCCCCTGTTTTTAATAAATAGAATTACCAATTCACAAACAGTTTATCACACTGCTCGCAACAACGGAATGGAATTTTAATTATATACCATTATTTATTGCAACGAAATAAGTGTGTTCCATTATATTTGCCAGCAGCACAAGTTAGGATTTAAGAAGAAAAGCTCTGTTAAGTCCTGATTTTCTCAGGTGGCATCCCCTTTGTCTCACCTAGGATAAGGTAGGAATCTTGGAATGAGACAAAGACTGTGAACAGCCCTGTTGAGGCTTTAGGAGATAACAAGGTACTCATTGAAGGCACTTATTTGTAAGATTAAAGGGTTTGAACTAAAGCCTGAAATTAGTAACTTTTCATCCCTTTTACCCAGACAAGCCAGTATTTTGCAACAAAATAAAGACCCTGCATTTTAAAGCATCTTCAGCAAGCGGAGTGTGAAAGTAAATGCTACTTGCTAATTTCTAAATTATTCATACATTCTTAATTGTGATGTTATCCTTATAAATGATAGTAATGGTACCATTTAAAGCCTAAAAACTGGCAAGCACCTACCAGTGAAACGGTTCTTTTAATGCGTGGCAGCTGAATCTTTAATACAGGGGATAAATGAGAAGGCTCTGCTGGAAAAAAGTGAGACACTTAATTGTTACAAAGTTGTCTGAGCCAATTGCTGGCTGGGAAGGGAAATCCAGTGCCTGGTTCCTGAGGAAAACTCACAGACAGGACAGATACACTGTCCTGGGCTCCAGCTGGAAAATACCAGTGAATTTCACCTGCAAGAAGTTCAACTTCCAAGGAATATTTCTATCTTCACTAGAAAAAATGATGTAGTTTGCACACGCACGTGAAGAAGGTAAAAGCATGAACCTCAGCTGGAGAGTGGCGGTTTTACGCGAGGGGCTCAGCCTGGGCTGGTGCCATAGACCAGCATTGGTCTGAGCCTGTGGCTTGGAGACATTTCCTTGCTGTGGTCCTCACTGTGCCCCATCATAGGTAGGTAGAGCCATACAGCATACCTGCCTATAGCATGGTATTTCTTCTAGCAAACAAGAAGAATTACAGAAGAAATATAGCCCATGAAGAAGAAGTAGGACCTGGGGCGGGTGGTGCAAGTCGTCTCTTGAGCAACAGGCTGGTGCAACAGTCAGTGTTCCTATTTCAGAGAGGGTACAAGGCATGTTTAGAGAGGGCACATCCATTCTTTTTGATTGAAACAACAATATTGTTCTGAAACTTGCACTTTTTAGGGATTGGTCATTGAAAACAAAAAATAAAGATCATAACTTTAAACACTTATTTTTGTTATTTAAAGTGTGCAAAGTCTGCAAAGTCATGTTGGTTCAAAAAAATTCAGGAGGTGCAAGATTGGAATTTTTTTAAATCCACTGATCAACAGCTGAGCACTAGGCTTTTGTGCACAAAGCTATATTGATTTCTTTGTGATTCCTGAAGCGGGTCACAGTTTGGGAGGCTTTTAAGGGCTTTTACATCCTCTTATTTTTCCAGACACTCATTCCTACCAGGCTTGTTTGCAGTCAACCCAGTCATATTACTCTTTGAGGCAGCTGCCAGTGCTTCAGCTGAACCCCTCCAAAGCTAATGGTGTGCTGCCACAGATGGTTGTAATGGCAATCATCTTCCTTGTTGTCTTGGTGTGGCCACCTGGGTGCGAGGAGTAGTGTGTCTGGGAAGGGAGGGTCCTGGGCAATTTCCTTCATTAACTGGTGGGGTGGGAGCAAAGCAGCTTTTGGGAATGCAAAGCAACCTGCTCCAGTGGAGTTCTAGGGACTAAGAGTGGTTAGGTAAGCTCTTGGTGTGTGGAAGTGGCACAAAAGCTGTTATTTGGATATGGGATATTTGTAAGTTATTTGCCGCTTCTTCAAAAGCAGTAATCAAGAAACATATTTAAAGTATGATTTTTGTCTTAAGATGTATTTTTTGTGAGTCATTGAGACTGCTGGTAGTTTGCATTTTACTGGGCTCTGAGGTGGTATAAATCAGGAGACTTTTGTTTCTGTTTTGTTTCACTGTCTGTTCCTCATACCCCTGCCAAAGACCACTGAGCAGACAGAGATGATGGGGGTGTGAGCTGTCTCTGGGGAAATGCTGTGATGTGGTCTGTTTCTTGATCTTTTAAAAATCATTGCTGTTGGTTACTGAAACATTAAATCTGTGATGGGGTGAGGAACTCTGAAACTATTTTAGTGGAGCCTGAGATTTTCTGAAAATTTCAGTGGCAAAATGGCCTTTAAAACACCTTGTGTGTTCTGTTTTCTGCACTATGTTAGCTCTAAACTGAATTGATGTTTCTTTTCAATGCAATTAATTTCTAGGTAATTTTTATAATTATGTTTATTGAATGCTTCTTTGGGACCTCTCAGGTTGTCTTTTGAAGTAAAGTCCCCAAGCCTGGTGGTGGCTGGGACTTTTTATTTCTTGGATGCTGTTGAAGTTAAGGAAAAGGTCATACTGTCCAGGGAAATGCTTTTTGCCTTCCAAGATTTAGCTGTAAAACTCAGGAAGGATGCTTGTTTATTAGGGTAGAATAGAATACCTGCTTCCAAAGCCAGGCCCTGGTCTTTTTCCAGATGGGCCAAACTGTGGAAGGCGGTGTCCCTGTAATTAGATTCCATATCTTTAGTTAAAAATCTGGAAAGATCTTGTTATCACAATTGGTATTTGGAACCTCACCTGCACCACAAACCTTGTAACATGGAAAGCCTTGCTGTCTGATTTTTTACCTTTAAGGCGTATTGTGAACTGCCCAGTCTAAGGGGAGAGATGGCAGAAGGTAGTTTCTTTCTGGCGTGTGTATCTGAAATCTGGTCTGCTAGATGAGATCTGCAGTGAAATTATCACTGTTAATCATGAGTTTTCGTCAGAATTAAAAGCAAACAAACAGGAGAACTGCACTAATTCCTAGTGTGCTCTCTGTCACTGGACTATAAAGGCAAGCTAAGGCATGCATTCTTGTATTTTACAACAAACTCACAGGAAAGTATTGCTAGCACTCCCAGTCTCTGTTACAGGAATACACTTAGGCCAGGCTTATTATATGCATCACATTTAACATCACTCAAGATCCCAAAGCCAAAATAAATATATTTACAGATGAATATGTCCCAGTGCTGTAACAAATGCAGCAAATTCCCAGTGGGATTCCTTTTCCATGTTCTCTTCAAAGTGTGAGTCACAGACAATTTTCTGTACGGGTTATGCCTCAGGGCACTGTTGGGGGGTGGATGGCGGGAAGAAAAGTAGATTAATTTAGTTAATCAGTCTTTTATACCTTTTCTTCATAGTCAGCTCTAGGTAGGGTTTTAATTTTCTAAATAACAGGGCCCAAAGCCCTGGTTTGGGAGTCTCATTGATGCTACAGAGACTAAGTTTTTTACAGAATGAAAGAACACTTTCTATTGTCTTTGAATGTTTGTTTTGTGTTTGGTTTTGGTTTGTTTTTTTTTCTTCCTTTATCTCAGTGTAAGGAAATACACAGTCCTAGCAAAGCACAGAACAGTAAGTAACTACGAGAGGAAAACTGCAAAAGCTGTGAGAACAGTTGTGAACAGCTCATGTATGATGTTAGCAGGATGAGTGGATGGAAGATGCTCCTCTTCCTCTGGTAGGCCAGGGTCACTAATCCTGCTGTCTGAGGGGCCTCTGGGCGCTCACCCCTGGAACCACTAAGGCATGCTGAGCCAAGTGCCTTCACAGCCTCTTTGGTATTGTCCATCTGTGGAACTGTACAGCATAAGCCAATCTTGTGTAGGATGGATGTTATATGGAATAAGCCAGTTTTACACAGTATGGTTAGATTCCCCTATCTTTCTGGGGAGGAAAAGAAATGTATTTAAACATAGCTTTAGTGAAATCTGAGCACAGTGGTTTTATAGACGGCAGCGGCAGTCTAAATTCTGTAGATTTGAGCATTATTTGCGAATAAATGCCCTTCATAGACTCTAAAAATTATTATTCAGGATGTCTTCCTATCTCACAGATGAACTATGAACTAATGGTTCCTTTTTGCATAGTTCACTTGACAAAGAATTGGTAGATTTTCTGTGTAATTTGCTATTATCCTAAAAACTCTCAGCAAACCAAAATGCCAACCTGGGTTTTAAAATGTGATGTGTTTGAAAATGGAAATTTGACCACTCCAAATAGCAAAATCTTCATTTCCATTAGGATTTTTATGAACTGTCTGATTATAGATCAGAAAAATCTCACACTGTTCTACAGCCTCCTGCGATGCACTAGACAAAATGATGAAAACAAAGGCAATTATTTGTACTGGGAATGGCATGTTTCATTTAATGTTTTATCAGAGAATATAGTCACATTGGAGGCTATTTCATTTCCAAGGGTTTATTTACTTTTAAATGCTGTAAGTCTCTCTCAGACCTTGTGTTCTTCTTTCCATGGAGAGCAAGTGGGAGCTCCCCAGAACAGAAGGTAATGTGGCAGAGCATTGTTATTGTTAGGGAGCATCCAGGACTCCCTGACATGCTGACTGCCCTGAGGACACTGGGGATGTCCTTTCTGGCAGAGGCAGGGACTATGACTGCTGCCATGTTCTCTCCTTGAACTGGGTTACCATCTCATGGCCAAAGTCTTGCAAAGCACTGGAGCAGTACAAGGAGTGTGAGCAGGGGTGGCAGCCCTCAGCCTGTTTGTGAGGGTTGTCCAGGGTTTCCGAAGGAGCCTGACATGTAATTTTGGAGAGGTGGATTGCTTTCAGTCACTTTTCCCCTATTGTGCGGATTTTTCTTCAGTATCTTAGCTGCAGGGGGAATACATTGTTGACTTGTAAGCAATAGCTCTTGCTCTTTTGTAGTTCTTTGTGCTTGCCATTCAGGTGTACTTTGATGGAAAAGGTGCAAGGGTGCGGTTTCCAGACCAACTAGCTGTGTAACTGATGTTGCCTCTTCCCATCAGTAAATGGCTGTCCTGAGAAAAGCTATCAGCAGGGTTTTATGTTAATGTGCTCCACGTTCACTCCCTCCCTCCAAGTGAGGCTCTACTGTCCCTGGGGCTCACCAGCCGGCTGGATGTGTTATTGCCTAAAGCAACTTTGCACAAAGGAAGCCACGATTCATACTGAGATGCGGTTCTGTCCCCACAAATGTGTGGCACAGCTGGAGGAGGTCTCCAGCGGCTCATTTGTATTTCTCCCCTCCCCCGGGGCTGAGCCTGTCTTTGGTGCATAAGCAGTGTCTTGGCAGCGATGCCAAGCCTCAAAGTTCCTGCGCGCGCTCACTGCAGTGCGAATCCCAAGGACTGAGTTAGGATCCCTGTATGCTCCCTGACTGGATTCCAACATCCCGAGCAGACTGCAAAATTATGATGCATGTCAAAACTGCCAATGGGCAGAGACAGGAGCAGCAGGAGGAGGCAAAAACACAGTTCCACACTACTCTGAAAGCTCGCTTTGCATCAAATGCTCATGCCAAGATTGTGCTATGATGTGTGTCCATTTCTAAGTAGGTCCCTTCACTTGGTTGCTAATCTATACAGTCTGACTGGTGTGAACTTGTATGCATACTGGGAAGGGGGTTGTTAATTTGTTGGAGGCAGGTTTTGTCTACTGCTTCTTCTTAGCACCACTCTTAGCTTTTGGATGGGTTCCACAAAGAAAGTTACATTCAGATCATAAATGAATCATATCCCAGCTTGCATCACGTGGGCACCCTGGCTTTGGCAGAATATTTTGCATTCAGAATGAAATGATGCATGGAGTAGAGCCTAGGCAAAATGAGGAGGACGCAACTCGCAACAAACAGCTGTGCAAACAAGTTCTTCTAAAACAACCATACAGATCTGATGCCACACTCTATAATATTGTGACAAATCCATGTCTATGAGCGGTCTCATGCCTGTCACCACCCTGCAGAATGTACAGACATGGCGCCCCTTGTCAGCAGGTCAGGGGACTTTGCTTGCATCTCTGCAGACTTGATGGGGGGTCAGGGCTAGTGGTTCTGGGCAGAAACTGGGCATTGCTACCTCAGCATTGTTCAGCAGAGGAGGGAGAGCTGCAAAATAAAGGCATAAATATACATATCTTTATATAGGATGCTTATAAGACAAGGGCTGGGTTTTTTTTTTTTCTTCTAAGTGTTTGGATTTTTTTGCTATTAATTATTTCACTCTCAATAGTGAGACAGATTGAGAGTTCTAGAGAGGATTTAAGCTCCTATGAACTTTGAGGGTATGCTCTTTGAAAAGAATTCCCACCTCTGCCTTCACATGGGATGGAACATCCTGTGTTCTAGACCAAGTTTAGGGATAATTAAACTGAAGTATTTGGAAATTTTAGGTATTTGATTTAGGTGCAGGGGTGGAAATAAATTGTGAAAGCCCTGACTTCTAGCCCTTAATCTTCTCTTGGGTCCACCCTGCCAGGAACAGATGCTGTTAACCCCTTAAAGCAGCTCTGCGATCAGTGGTCTGAACTCCCTTCTCTAGCGCAACTTGAAAATGGCAAAACAACGCTCTGCCATGTTAGTAAGTTACGGTGGTTTGCTGGTGGTTTGTTTTGGTTTTTTTTGGTGTTTTTTTTTTTTGTTTTGTTTGTTTTGGTTTTTTGTTTTTTTTTTTTGGGGGGGCTGTTGCAGGTTGGTTTGTTTGTTTGTGGCTTTTTGGGTGTGGTTTGGTTTTGGTTTTTTTTTAATACTCATAAAAACCCTTTAACACACTGTTGGTTTGTAAAGCATTGCCTAAGTGTGGAGTGTTTCATGTAATCCCACCCTTGCTAGCAAAAACTTTTTTTAAGTAGGTGTTTTCTCTGATGCTCTCTTTTTCATGAAAACTTAGCTATCCTATGTATGTATTCATAGTACCCTATGTAGTATTTATTTCTTATGACCCTTGCAAACATCCCAGAACTGCCATAATCTAATCCTCTGATCAACTCCTATAGTTAATCTGTAGTAACTAATCTTCCTATCCTTCCTCCCACTTTTTTCCCTGGCCACTCTGCGTATTTCTGGTGTTCTCTGTTCCCAGGCTGTGGCTCAACACAAATGTCAGCAATTGGCATAGGTGTGTGAACACAGACAGACATCGGGACAGCAGCCGTGGTCCTGGCAGACAGGCTGAGCATTTGTTTCTGAGACGTTCTAGAAGCTGAAGTAGGGATTTATCTCCTGTGGAAATGGATATGTCTTCAGACTGTTTCATGGACGTGGAGCTGGTCTAGTATACAGACGCATTTTGCAAATAGTTGTATGTTTTTCTGTTGTTTGTTTTTGGTTTTTTTTTTTTTTTTTTTTAATAGGTGCGATAGGTAGTCCAGGAAAAGATGAAGTCCAAGGCCCAAAATTTATTCTGTCAATTTTTTCTAATACTCTTAGAAAGAAAAAAACCTTGTGTAGTATTTTAGTTTGGGTCCTGTCTTGTCTCTTGAATGGCTTTTACAATGAAACTCTGTGTAAGCGTGAAGTAGGAAAGCTAAGTGCTACCGCTTAATTTCAGAGAATAAAAGTACTTTTATTCCTTTTTAGTGAAATCCTAAAAGTTAAAATAAATATGTGTATTCCTCCTTTTAATTCTCGTGTACTTTCTTTTTGTTGCAAAAGTAGTTCTATTTAAACATCCTAAGAGTCTAAACATTGTGATGCTATTTCTGAGCAGATGTATATTGTGAAGTATTAGAAATTACAGAGTACAGTAATAACCAATTTTACAGCATATTAAAGATGTTGGAAAAAAATCTGCCAAAGCATATAGAAGGATCTGTGTCTTGTTTCTGTTGACTTTCACGAATGTTGACCAAGGACTAGAGTGTCTTTTCTTCTTGCACTGTTGGTATACAAAATCTGTAATTTAGGAATTTTATACTATATCAAAATTCAAAAATACGATAGGCATATGCTTGGATCTACTCCAACAAAGACAAAAAAAAAAAAAAAAAAAAAACAACCCAGAAAGATAGTTACCATGGAAGAAATTCTATTCTTTGTGCCTAATCTATATTTTGCATATTTTTGCTAGTCCTAAGAAGCAGTTCTGCCAGACAAAGTGCTAGATCTGACTCTCTCCATATTATGTTGTTTTTTAAAATAAAAAAAAAAATGTAGCTTATCTCCAAATCTTGGAGCAGCGATTTTTCCAAGATACAGCTATGTCTCAAGTGGCTGCTGCACCTCACTGACACCAGGTACTGCCTGTCTCCTGCACTGCTGTCTGCTCTTGGCAGATGAGTGCTGTGTCCAGCCATAGCTCCAGTGGTAGCAAACACTGACCCTTTGTTGCTGCTGAGAAAAGCGTTGGCGTTCCTGTCCTGAGGCCGGCTAATGCTGCTGGAGTGATTGTGGTGCCTGATGCTGATGATGACAATATGCTGCTTGTGCCCACTCAGGCTGTGGGGGGCTGCTGTGACTCACCATCATGCGCGGGTGCCGCGTCCGATCCCGAATGACCGCGTGCCTCTTCCTGCCCCTTGACCATGCTCATCCAAACTTCCATCTGAATCTCTGCTCAACAATGAGTGTTTTCAGTGTCTGGGTATGCAGTTACTTTCTTCTGTGCTATATGTTGTTTCAGTATTGTTTGTCAGTGGAAGCCTAATCTCTTGAGGTTTTCTTTTCCTGATTGAATAAAGTTGGAAAATAAAGCTAGAGATGTGTGTCTTTGCTAGAGAGCTGGCTGGGGGGTGGGGAGAGGAAGGAGATGGGGAGGTGTGATGGTGTCGGTGAATGCTGATCAAAACCCCTCGTCCCTGGGTGCTGGCTGCTGTGCCCATGGGCCAAGCTGCATCCCCATCCCACTGCCTGCAGAAGGGCTCCATTGCAGGCAATGGCACTCACTGCTGTGGTGGAGTGATGCCTCTTCCACCAAAAAGATTGCAAGATAGAAATCCCAAAGGTTAATCTATCCATTATTATAAATATTTATAAATGGGTTGGATAAATCATACTGTGTAATTATCTACCTAACTAGTCAAGCCATTAGGACATTAAATAGCACAAATCAGAACTCATTTGATTCATCATGAGCCTGATATTGTTATGAAACAGCTGAGCAGTGCTGTGAACCTTCAAGGGGTTTCAGGGAAGGGAGTCGGTTAGGAACCTCACCTGTGAGGCTTGGTGGGCCTTTAAAAAACAGCAAACCTGAGGTATTGGGTTAAAAATGAATATCCACAGAGTAGGTCCTCAAGCAACTTAATGTTTTATCTGATTTAAATCAAATGCTAACACACCCAGAAAACCACAGCGAAAGCAAAATAGAGCACTAAAACATCAATATCCTCTTCTCTGTTTTGCAGTATCTTAATAAGAGAGCTTATACAAAGAATGTTATAACTTAATGTTTGTGCTTATGTAGTGATAATGGGAGACGCAGAATATTTTTTTGCCTCAAAGACTTTCAAGGATATTGCAACCAATTGAAGAGAAATTGTCTATAGGTCATGTTTTCCCAGTGTGCTTTCCATGTAGTTAACTACTAAACTCTGATAGAATTCTCCATCCATTTCTTTTAAGTTCCCAGCACGCATGTTTAGAGCCTCTGTGTGTGTGTGTGTGTCTTCTACTGCAGGGTGTAGTTTTAATCGTGGTATTCCTGTCACTCTAATGAGCAGGCCTTTCTTTCCTGTGTCCTCTCTGTTCAGAGGTGAGACTGCAGAGAAAAAGGGAAGCAGTGCTGCTTCATGCAGCACACTGGTTGGTGTTTTGTAGCTGAGAAAGAGAACCAGGTGCCTGTGCTTCTCTCAGCCCATTTTCCAAGTCCGGTTTGCAGCAGTGAGATAAAAGAACAACTGTCTGTTGCACTTTGATGTTTCAGATAACCCACAGGCAGGCAAAAAAACCACCAGATTGTGGGTTTTGGAAGTATCCAAAACAGCACAACTCATTTCGTGGATATGGAAGTTGGTCATGAGACAGATAAGTTGGGTTGTTCAAAGTCAGGCAGAGAAAAGCCTATGACAAGATTTGTGAGAAATTGCATTGAAGTGGATTAGCAGGATTCCTCAGTAACAACAAACTATTTATCTTATTTATTAAAAAAAAAAAAAAGCCTTCATGGTATTCCACTTGAAGTAGATTTTTGTAAACAAACAAACAAAATTCTGTCTTTCATACCAAGCCTAAATTTCACTTGCTTCTGGCTCATTTAAATAATAAGAGCCACTAAGTAATTAGTACTTGCTCTCAAGCCTCTGAATGCAGCCCATTGCTGAAAGGATGTGTGGTAGTTGTTGGGGTCGGGTGCACTTTGTGGCTGCACCTGAGGATTTTCACTCTGTCCTCCATAGGGGGAGGGCAGAGCTCTTGTGAGATCTCCTGTGGGTACCAAGCCTGCCACGGCCCCAGCAGGGGGGCTCAGGCAAGAGCCTCCTTTGTGTGGCAGGTTAACCTCTAATGTTAATGTTTGAACCTCGGGTTCAAACTTAAACAGGGGGAGTTTAGTTTGGATATGAGGAAGAAATTCTTTACTGTAAGGGTGGTGAGGCACTGGAATAAGTTGCCCAGGGAAGTTGTGAATGCTCCATCGCTAGCTGTGTCCAAGGCCAGGTTGGACAGAGCCTTGGGTGACACGGTTTAGTGTGAGGTATCCCTGCCCATAGCAGGGGGTGTTGGAACTAGATGATCTTAAGGTCCTTTCCAACCCTAACTATTCTATGATTCTATAATGTAGCACAAACAGCTGTTAAAATGGAGTGGTGAATTGTGGGTGCTATCGTCTGGTGGCTGTGGCTTCGTTTGCAGAGTTCCCTTCCCTTACCTGGCAGTGTCCTTTAAACTTCAGCTTTCTGTTAGTTTGAGGGAGAAGTATCAAGATTGACAGTGGAGACACCCAGCCCTGCGCACTCAGCAGCGGGGCGAGCAGCCTGGGGGTACCAGCAGCTGACACCCCCCAGGCAATCTGCAGTGATTCCACTCTGATCTGAGGCAGCAACTCTGGATGTGTAGTACTGAGCAGATTTGCTGGAGTCTTATTTGCTTTTTTTTGTATACAAATTGGAGAAATAATTTTGCTCTGACATTTAAATAACAACGATAAAAAGTAGGATGTAACTCCTCGGGAGTATGTTCTTCTCTTGGTGTCTGCATGTAGCTCCCACTGGTATTGATGGGAATTTTGTAGATGTATCTGAGGAAGAAAAAACCTTTAGCATTGCATAACCAACCTGAATTTCTCTTGAGATTATCAGATACGGAATCAGTTGTTTGAGATTGCTGCATTTGAGAAGTTATTTGTTTTACCTGCATATCAAACTCCAACTTATATTTTTATTTCAGCAGCATATTGCACATCCTGCTTCTGGGAAAATTCTGCATATGCATTCAAGTTAAATTATATTTCACACTGTGCCTAAATACATTTACTGAAATGAGATCCAAACAATTAAATGTGTCTTCTATGATTTTCTCTCTGTTAGTCCAGTAGCCTAATAATTATCTCAACTGTTTTAATATGACTTGCACAGTGTTGTTAATTTATTTAGTTGGAATTAGTTTTCTATTTCTTCTTGTAAGTGTTGCCTGTTTACTTAACAATATTTGGCTTTGGCTAATGATATGTACAGAAGACAGGGCTAAGTGGAACATCAGCTGTTTACATCAGCTCCAACAATTAATGCATGTTAATTTTTAATTACAGTGATTGTACTAGAGGCAGAATGTATGTTTTTTCACAGAACAGATGTACTAGTCAGCTTTGCTGGTGAACATGCATATCGATTGGATGTTGATGCTGCCAGCGTTTTAGAGGGTGTCAGCTCCTAATGTACTTGCAGATGTATGGATTGCAGTCCTGAGACAGTTAAGCACGCAAGCTAACCACATACATCATTTTCTGCTAGGAAGATTGTGTTACAACAGCATCCAGGTTGCTGTGGCAGGCCCTCGAAAGTTAGAGAAGTCCAGGGCTGATTGCCTGCAGGGTTTTAATCCACCTTTAAGCTCTGTCAGTAGCTAGTGGGTTTGTTTTCCAAGTAGAATAAAAGCTGTCCTAGTGGTTTTTGTCAGCACTGTTGACTCTTAGATCTGTGCCAGGGAAGGACATTAAATGGCCTGCAGAGCCCTCTGCCTCAACAGGCATGAAATGTGTGTGTTACTGGTGGTTTATTGAAAACCTTCAGTGAACAGTAGCTGACAGTTGGGAGTTAGTGGTGTTCCTGGTTGTGAAGAATTTGCCCATAAACACGACAAAGCGTATGTCTGTCTCTGATGCAAGCATGTCAGAAGTATTTGACACATCTGTGATGAAAGGTGGGGTGGCAAGAGCTACGGGCCATGGGCTAGAGTTAGGTTTTGCAGTTGTGGTGGTGCATGGCAGCCTGTGAGCATTTGTTGGGGCGAGACCTCAGAGAGTTGCTAGGTAGGTTCTTCGCTGCCATCCTAGTGAAGTTGTAGTAGCACTGCCTGTGTTCTTGGTCTGTGAAACCAGAAACACTTGGAGTTGTTTGCAGGTCTCTGAGCTCAAGTATTTGGTGAAGTAGAGCCTCAAGAGATGTTACCAGCAACAGCAGGCATGTCTGCCCTTGGGTTGATCTCTCTTTTCCATACCAGCGTCAAGCTCTGAATGTTGGAGCTGGGCCCTTTAATTTAAAATATGGGGACTCTCTAACCTTGTTCGTGTCCTTGCTATGCAAATGATACGATAAGTGCTTCAAGGTGACCGGGACCCTGCTATGTGGTTAGGTTTACATCCTTAGTGTCACTAAAGAGAGTAGTATTCTTTCGTGTTGTATCAGGTTGGTTTTGTGTTCAGCACTTTCGAAGTTCTCATCAGCAAATGCTTATAAAAAATAAACACAAAATTGTCAGAAGTGAACTTTTAAACAGAAAACTGGTGTAATTCCAGGGGCTGTGAGAAATAAGGAATCATTAAAATGTGCCTCTCTTAATTGGTAACACTCATTTACATTGAAAGTATGAGACCAGAGCTGCCAGACTGAATGTAATGATGGTCCCGTTTCACAACATATTCACCCTGTTGTGCATTCTTTCATCTGTTAGATATCCAAGTTGTTATTAAACAATTTAAGAATTACAAATATTGCAGGTAGCAGACTTTTCATGCATAAACTATAATATTCATAGCATACCAGTAAAGCAACCTAATGAGTAGTAAAAATTAATCATAGTCTGCTCACAAGACTTATTATGTGCAAGTATTATAATGGCTGTGTGGAGAGCTTTGCTAGTTCTGTTATATCTCATGGACCTCACATAGAAATGACAGTGGCAGCAGTTATTGGAAAAAAGGGGAAAACCAGAAATACACTGATGTGATGTTTCCTCTTTTCTGCCAATTTACTGTAACAGTGAAGTCTTCGTCTTGTGGAAACCACTGGGGGTTTTGTTGTTTACTTCAATGGCACTAAAACTTCTAGACAACACGATGATCATAGATGTTTGAATGATGCATGAAATTAAATAGACAAAACATGACCCTAACACCTACTAAAGGTAGTTTGGCGGCCTCAGTGCATGGGTGAGTTGAGAAATATCTGGTACAGATAACAGGAGAACACTACCAGGGATGTAGTAATGTTACTCAATTAATCATAACTATTAGGTTACAATTAACTCAAAATAAAGCATAATGTCAATAAACAGTTTATTGGAAGGCTTGTTTTTACAAAGTTGAATAAATCGTGGTTCCAGAATAGTACTGAGCTAGTGTGTTGGTGAGCTTATATGTAGCAAACTTAATAAACAGACCCTTATTTTAATAAATCTTTAGAATATTTTTCTGTGGTAAATCAACCTGGTCTGCAGGCAGAATATGAAGATGAGGATTTAAGCCAACTTTCATCCATGGCATGAAGTTTTGAACCCTTGCATTTTGAGCACTCATCTTCAAGGTTCAATGATTACTGCTCATACCTTGTTGAAATTTCCTTTAGAAGTAAAGTAAACAGATATCCAAGTTGGAATCTGACAGAAAAGCTTGTGTTTGCATGGTTAATGTGAATTTGGAATAAAATCTTCCCTGAATCCACACTGCCCGCCCCTGATGCAGTATGACAGTGGACCTGTATGACATATGCAAGTACTGTGTCAATAGAGTTGCAGGTAAGTTAGCCAGGGTATGAGGGGCAAGATGAATTCACCCCAGAAGTCTGTGGTTGTGGAAAATGGGTGGTTGGTGGTGCCTGAGCCAGGTCTGGTTTTTGTCAGGTTGAGGCTACGGACCTCATCCGTATTTCTGTCTGGGTTATCCCCAGTGTAGGATTGCCTGACTTTGACCTTCCCGTGGTCAGTGGTGGAAAGGATTCATCTATTTGTTGTGTGGCGCTGGTAGCCCATGCTCCAGTTTCCCTCATCCTTCACATCTCTGTGGGTACAGGAATACCACAGACCAGGTTCTTATCTATTTGAGGGCTTTCAATCCAATCTTAATATGAGCTCTGTGTGGGCATGGGTCGATCCTTCTCTCTGAGCTACTCTGTAGGTGATCCCTAGGTCAAGTGAGTGTGGCCATGGCACCGTCAACTTTCATTGGGTGCAATTTGTGCCATCTGCTTGGGTCCTGTATATCATACTCTTACCGAGTTTGAACATGCTCTGTAAGTGCAGTTGTGTAACCTCTGTTGAAAGAACCTGCAACAAAGAGTTTGCTTCACCTTGAACAGAACTACAACCACCTTTGGAGGGAAACATGACAGCTCAACAGCATGCAGCAAAACAGCTCAGAGATGGGGACAGAAAATGTGTGTGGGTTTGTGTATATGTACATATGTGAGTAATGTAAGAGGCTGCATGAGCTGATAGCTGTGAGGTCGTCGTATGGCAGCAGAATGCAATTACCCAGAAAAAATTTCCCTTTCTTGGTAACAAGCTTGTGGAGCATTTTGCTCCCTGGCGCAGGTGCAGCAGATGTCAGTGAGTCCCAGCATCAAGGGGTTAATGAGAACAACTTGCTCTGTTCGTTATCTCCGTTAGTAAAGAGGTGCCAAAAAATAGGTAGCTGGATTATTTTTTTTTTTTTAAATTTATTTACCTTTGAATGCCCTGTAAGTACAGCTGTGTGTTAAATGTGATTTAATGCTTCATGATTTTCTGTGGGTCCCTCCCTTCTGCCCAGTTCACTCCGAAAGCATGGAGGGGCAGCAGCCATTGGTCTCTCCACCAAGTTTTGGTATGGTGCAGAGGTGGTGCAGGGCTCATACATTTACTGGACATGGCTTGGAAGAAAAATGCTGAAGCACACAGAGCCAGTGACCAGCATTATTCATGGGAGACAACTCCATCCCCTCCTCTCCTGTCCCCTGAATGCCTGCAGGGAGGCAGCCTTGTCTGGGGAAGGGTGCTTGGGCACTAATTGCAGTAATTGTCTTGGACTGGGTGCAGCTGCGCTGGAACAGTGAGAGCACTGGCAGCACCAGCACCTCCAACTGGGCTGCTTGTCTGCCACAGTGCTCCATAGAGCAAAAATCAGGAAAACACAAATGGAAATGCTTACTAATTCAGTGATTTTGAAGTTTTATTTTTTTTTTTAAAGACTGTAGATAATTAGTGACTTGCTGTCCCATTGAAGGACCCCTTGTTGCCAGTTTCAGATGCCTTGTGCTATGGTGGCTGCAAGTGCCCTTGGGCAGGGTTGGGCCTTCCTTATGTTTGCCCCGGGTGGTTAGCCCATACCTTCCTGATGGAACATTGTCTTAAAAATATAAATAATAATAGTTATAAGAAGAACCAAGCCTGTGCCTTCTGTGATGTTATGTGGTGCAAAATTTTCATGCCAAGGTGTGAATTAATAGTTATGTAAAATATTGCTTTTTCTCTTGAATTATTTTTCCAATTTCTATCTCAACCTCACTATAAACTTCGTTTCCCAGAATAAGCATTTCTTCAGATTCTGTTTCAAACAAGCCTGTTTCAAACCATCACTGCTGTGCAAAGCGGAGTCACCAGCACCAAGTGGCGCATGGGTGACTCTGAAACAAGCAGCTTTCTCACACTGGCTACTGAAACTTGGGTGCACATTGCTTATCGGGTGGATTAAAAACATCCCTTGTTTCTGATAGGGCAGGAGAAAGAGGCACTTTGGAAAGAAATATCTATTAAAAATAGCAGTATAACACATAGCTGGATTGCATGCTGAGGCATTGTAGGTGGCTTGCCAGTGGCCCAGCCATGCTCTCCATCATTCTCCCTTTTTCCTCATGTTTGGTGTGAGGAACCCAATTCCTTGAATGCACAAGGTGTGAAAACAATACCTAAAGTGAATTATTTTGAGCAGCAGCTAGGGATCGTTTTTCATTCTCTGAAAGTCCTCCATGTAGAGAATAATCCCCATGCATCCCTGGGGTGCTGGTGCTGATGGGGGATAATGGCCCTAGGACTGATTGCAGCAAGAAGCTGGGGAATGGGAGCTGGTGACTGGCGGGCTTCCAGGAGTGGGTGCTTTCAGTTCCTTTTGGGCATCCTTATCACAAGAAAAGCTTTGTGCTTTTTAAATGTAAGCAAAGTTGTGTGAATATTTGCTAGGGAGATGGTGTCTTTTTGCTCTTTATGGATAAACACATTGCTCTAAACCTTTTTTTTTTTTTTTTTCTGGACTTCTTTAGGAGTTATCATTTCAAAGAGACTGTTTTCTTTCTTGACTTATATGAGCACAGACACCTATATGAGAGACTGAAATTATTACAGTTTTCTCTCTAGTGTTAGACTAGTTTGCATATATATGTGTGTGCGTGTGTTTTTTAAATGGTTGTGGTGGAGCAGGTACCCATAAAATCACTTCGGTGGTTTTTTTTTTGACACATGCAAGCAACAGTATCTGAAACTAGTGTATTGCAATCTATATTTCAGAGAGACAGCAAATATATTAGTCCAGAGGGAATGCATCATTTTAAATGAAAAATCTATAAATAACAGCATTTGGTAGTTTTTTAATGTTAAAATATGTTCCTTTTTAATTAGTCATTATATGTATTGATTGATGCTTACTGTACTTCTGATGCCTTTCCTTCAGGGCTTTGTGTATTTCATAGATTGTAAGATGTAAAAATACTTTAAATCAAAGCAGTAAAATAAGCATAGTTAGAGGGAGAACATGAGGGTTTTTTCTTCATTTACATTCATTACATATTATGAGTTTAATTACCTCCCTCAAATAATACCAGTATGAAGGAATGATGCTAAAGAAGGCGTACTTCTATGATGATTTTATTGATTGTGACTGATGGATGGCATCAACATTTCATAGTGAAGAATCATGGTTTTGTTACATCAGGAAAATTAAATTGGGAGAGTTATTTTCTTTCCCAGTGATAGTGGCAGTTAGAATATTTCACCTGTAATGAGATGTGTGCGTTATGTGCCATAGTGAACCACTGCTGAGCCATTAAATATATGTAAATGAAGAGAAACACAAGAGAGCCTGGGCATAATAACGTGCAGAACAGAGAAATGGATCCTGGAAAGTGATTAATTTATTTGATGATGCCTCAAGTGAGGAATTTTAGGTCACAAATGAAGTGACAGAATGACAAATTACCATTTTAAAGAATTTACTGGGCATCATTACTGAACAATTGTCAGGTAGTTTATGGTGGCTGAGAAGATGGTATAAATATAGATCTTTTCCTTATCTGAGATGAATTATTAATCACCTTTTTAAAAATCTTTGTGAGTGATGGTTGGCTGTCTGATTGGAAATAATGTGTTCTACAATTTTAACTAAATTCTAATATGATATGTAACAGGAATCTTTACAATTAAAGTCTCAGTGGAGAGTGGTAGGAGGTTTACAGTCAATTGCAGTTTTAATGTGATAAAAGAGGATGAATTCACTAGCATATTTCAATAGGTTTCCTTAGGTATATTATCCCTGCTGTGATGTTATTCAAATGTTTACAGTTTATTTTCGTTTGAAAAATGACATTCAGATACTTAAATTGTTTTCCTTGGTTTATTAGTTAATGAAAATGAAATCCTTGTAATTACTATATTTTTGCTGCCTGCCACATTATTTAAAGTGAAGTGACTGGCTTTGTCAGCTGGGTTGTAAATGCCGTCGTCTTGTGTTTTGTTCAGCTTCTGTTTGCTTTATGTATGTCATGTCCCTTCCCTGTCTATATGTCACCGCCTGTGCTACTGGTAGCAGCCAGAGTATATATGGGGAAAAAGGAGCTATGGGAAATTAAATGAAAAGTAGTAATGCTGGGTTTTTTTTTTTGAAGTTCATATCATCTCTTTGATGAAGAAACCCACTTCAGTTTGTCTTTGAGAAGTTGTGATTCAGTCCCCACTGGCAAATTTGTTGAAGCTTCTGATTGGAAATATTGTTGAGAATTTCTGAATATGTGTGCATTTTTCATTGCTTGGTTGTGGTGGGTTTGGTTTTGGTGTTTGGTTTTGTTTTGTTTTGTTTGTTTGTTACCTAGTTGTGTACATATATGGAAATACCTGTATACTCACAGCATTACAGAAAGAGTTGTTTGAGTGTACAGTAGGCATTCACAAAAGTGCATTAAAAAAGGGCATTTACTCTATTTCTCAGTGAAGATTTGCTAGTCGATCTGCATCTTGTACTGTTAAAATTCTGTGGTTTTGTATTCACCCTTCCTGCTCAAAAGTATTGAAAAAATCGGAATAAATACAACTGCACCATAATCAAGAGTAATTAAGATACACCCCCTCCCCCCCCCCCCCCGTGTAATTTTGTTTGTTTGTTTTCTGACTGGTTTGCAAACCCTCACAACTCTGGTGGGTCTCAGCTGTTGTGTAGCTGTAGGGCTTTGGTTGTTACTTTCTGCTTTGGGACTGCTGTTTAGGTTGAGAAGACTTACAGAAGGTGGATGCAGGGCTGGGAGCAGCCCTAGAATCTGCTGGGAAAAGCTCCTTGCTGAGCTCTACCTTCCTGGCAGAGGGTATTAGACTGCACAGGGGAAAAGAAGCTGCTGCTGGAGGTCTGCAGAGCTGTGATGTCCCTCCAGTTCAGTTCCTCCTCGCTCTGTAACCAACCTGCCACATCTGTGTTATAAAACTTTTGAGCTCCTTGTGGTAATTTCTGTTTTCATTTTGTAATATTCAATTTAGCTGTTTTTTTTGGGTTTTTTTTTGGTATTTTTTCAATTTTAGCCGTAATAGTAGCCTATCTCATTCTCTGCCCACTGAAAAGAGTACCTCTAGAATTAAAAAAAAAAAAAGCTACCCATCATTGACTCTCGCTGTCATCATTTTGCATTGTTAAAGGTGAAGTAAATTTAAGTGAATTTATTTTTATCCACTTCTGAAAATTTTGTCTTATTTTTTTATTTCTTGTTTTTATTTTTTTTACCCTCCAACAGAGTGTTGAAATCAGCTGCTTTCTTATTGCATTTTCCTTTTGTAGCTGATTACCTGCTCAGCATCTCCCACTACTACAGCACTGTTACGTCTGGCTCTCTGGCAGTGTGTGTTTTGGATGAAAAGGACTACATCTAAAATTTAAAGTAAAAAATAGGTAATGTGGCTGCTTGATTTTGGTTTGTTTGATGAATAAGCCTTGAATACATAATTCCGCTTTTACTGATGTTTTCTTGATGTTTAGCCTTAAGTCACCTATCTTGAGTTCTACAGACCACATGCAGAAATAAGCTATGATAACCAAATCTGTCGTGCATTTAACGTTGAGGAATAGTGTTGTCAGTCAAATTGGTGCTTATCGTTCACTGTGCCCAAAGATATGTGCTCTGCTGCAGCAGGGTCTATTCCAGTGACAAATGTGAGCGGTTTTGATGCTGTTGTATACGGCACCTCTCAGACACATCACAAAACGTGTGAGTAGTGAAACTGCTAATTACCTGTTCTGCTTGTGAGATGAGGTATCCAAGATCCTCAAAGGACGCTCACTTAGAGTCACATTGAGGAATTCTTTCCCTCTCATGGATTTTGAATTACTCCCTCTGGTTGCTCAGGTTCATGAGGAAGAGAAAGACCTTTTCGTGTTCACACCTTACAATAGCAGTAAATAAAGAAGTAACTCTACTGCATTGGGTTCAAGGCTGGCTGGGGCATAAAATGGATGTAAATGATCTTGATTTTTTCTTTTGCAACAATAATTCCTAAAAGAATTGACATTTTGCAGATAACCTAGCAAGGCATTAAGGAAGAGCTTTCAGTTCTAAGGACCTGAAAAGCTTTTTCTTTTTTTTTTTCTTTCTTTTTTTTTCCTTCCCCCTTCATACTTGCGAGTTGCTGCTTAAGGTTAAGGACACATTAAAGGGGAGTACAGAACAGGAATTAGGGAATTTCGGGCATGCTCAAAACTCTCCTTCAGGAATAAAATTTCTTTGGTTGATGAAGTTGCAGCCTAGGTCAGTGGAGAGCTGGCTTTACAGCAGTCTTTTCACCACAAACAAGCAGAGATGTTTGCATCCCTTAAGAGTTCACCTTAAATTATGGCTAAACTCACAAAAGGTGCTTTACTGCCTTTCTTTTTCAGAAGTACTTGGGAAGACCGGCACACATGTGCCTGTGTGGAGCTCGTGGTTGTGGATTGGTGGTGTGATAAAGTGCATGCAAACTTTTGTGTGTATCTGTTATAAGGATTGTTGTCATAAATTCACCCTAATTGTTACTCACTGATGGGGTAAAAAAAAGTACATGATGGATGCAGCCCAGTAGAAATCCAATAAAATATATAATCTATTCTACTCTACAAATTTTGAGCTCGTAACTTACTGAGACTCAGATCTGACAAACTTCAAATTACATACACTGTAGAAAATTTAATATTTAACAAAATCCATTCTCTCCCCTATAATCCTTAATAGACACACTGTATTTTAAGAAGATGTGTGAAAATAATGTAGTAGTAGAAAAAAATACACAGCTGTCTGTGAAAGCTTCAGTAATTGCATATCAGGTGCAGGATTTACTCCTGTATTTATTTCTAAACATACAGGCACCTGAGGTGCTTCAGTGCTGCCTAGTATATTGGGTCCTGGGGTTTTTAGCAAGTTGCAGGATTAGGGCAATAATTCTAGTGAGAATTAAGAGGTTTGTGTAGCAGATACAGAATGGACTGTAAGAAAATGCTGTGCCGACATGTCGTATGCAGTTTCTGATCTGTTGAACTTGCCCTCTCCGAGTCAATGCTGCTGCGAAGCCAGTGTTTCCAGGAGGCTGTGAGCAATGGATGGTGTGCCTGTGGGCTGGGACCATGGCCAAACAGTGATAAAGCTTTATAATACAGGAAAGCATAATTCTGTGCTGAATGTTAGCATGTATTTCTAAACAAAATCCAGATTCATTGTGAAGTCGCAGCATCAGCAAAAATAACAAAGGGTGTGATTGTGGATCAATGATTCCTGTAGGTTTTTAATTAAACTGAGGTTTTGTGCAGCCTGCCCATGCAGGAGAGCCATCCTTTTTTGTCAGGGTGACAGGAGAGTGATCAGTTGCATCACAGTCAATTTAATTCGGGTTTGTGAATTTTTACTTGCTGGACATGGAAAAAGAGACTCTCTTGTGTAGTGATTGAGCTAATGGCTATAGTGCCCCAGGGATCATTTATAAGCAGCAGTGAGGTGCTTGGGAAGCTGGAGATGAAGCTGCAGGGAAAATGTGGTGCTGGGAGGAAGAAATGCTGCTACAGGAAACAAGTATCATTGGGTCCTGGTGGACACCAATGCAGCCATGAGCCAGCAATGTGCCCTTGTTGCAGAGAAAGCGAACTGTGTCCTGGGCTGCATTTGGTAGCGCATTGCCAGCCGGTCAAGACAGGGAATCATTCCTTCTGCTTGGCACTGGTGAGGCTGCACCTGGGGTGCTGGGTCCAGTTCTGGGTCTCCCCAGCATGAGAGAGGCAGGGATGTACTGGGGAGATTCCAGCAATGGTCCATGAAGATGATGAGGGACTGGAGCATATCTTCTGTCAGAAAAGGCTGAGAGCTGGGGCTGTTCTGCCTGGAGAAGAGAATGCTCAGAGGGGGGGGTCTCATCAGTGTCTGTGAATACCTGGAAGGAGGGTGCAAAGACAACAGAGCCAGGCTCCTTTCAGAGGTGCCCAGTGACAGGATAAGGGGCAATGGACACAGACTAGCACACCACGGGTGGAAGGGAGAGGAGTTTAAAAGTCAATCTGGGGAAATTAGAAGGGGCATTTATATGGTATGGGAGGGATTTTCTTTGGTTTACAAGTATTTAATCTTTTTTAGTAAAAAAAAAATAAAAAAATTGGGAGGTCTTTTTTTTACTGTGAGGGTGACTAATCACTGGCACAGGTTGCCCAGGGAGTTTATGGAGGCTCCGTTCTCGGAGATACTTGGCAGTGGCCTGGACATGGTCCTGAGCAGTGGGCTCTGGGTGACCCTGACTGAGCAGGGGGTTGGACAAGGTGATCTCCAGAGGCCCCTTCCAACTTCAGCCATTCTGCGAATTAATACCTTGTTATCTGCCTTGTTGCTAGTGTAAAAGGGAAGGGACAGGACTCCAGTCTCTTCTTCACCATTGCAGAATGTGGATAGTTCTTCAGAGTTAAAAGAAGCAAGCCTGGGGCTTGCTCGCTGCACAAGTTGTATTTCCCAGTTGTTTTGTTAGTGAGAAGACTACATTCTGTGAATGGTGAAGGTTATTCTGCTCAAGCAGACTTCATGAACAAATAGGGCTGTCGCAGAGACGCAGTTCCATTTCACTCCAGTTTGGTACAAGTTTTGCTTTTGTTTTTTGCAATTTCTTTTGTTTCCCAAAATATTCTGTACCAGCCTTTGACGTTTGATATGTGACATTGGGATAATTTGTGGGTTTTTTCTTATGTGGGGAAGCCTTGATGAGGAATTATTGCAATTTCTGAAAGCTGTATTTGTGCTGCTGATGACTCAAAAGTTAGTAATGCTGCTTTGCTGTGATTACTAGGTTTAAAAAAATTGCACAAATGAAAGTGGGACTTTCTGATTTCAGCAAAGTACTTTGAGGCAGAGAATTAAAGTATTTATTTCTCATTAACTTTCACTCATTTTACAAGAGCTGCGCTTGTTAAAAACTTTAAAAGACACAATGAATCTAAAAGCAGTATTAATCCACTTAGTGCACTTCTAACAAAATTAATGAGCAAACGCCAAACAGGAAACCTTCGGACCGATTGGGAAGGAGTAAGTTACGAGCAAACTTCAGGCCAGTGAAAATATGTTAGGTAAAGAAAAGATGCTGTACATTTCTGAATTGCCTGAGAAACTATAACGGAAAGGAATCCATGCACTGCCTGTCCTCAGCTGAATGAGGTCCTTAATATTTCATTAATATTAACCTTCAAAGGCTAACGCAAAGCTGTATCACTGAGGCTGCAGGAAATGTTAATGTGTGATGTGAAGGGGCTAGCTGAACTCCAAGGGCAGTCCCAAAGCAAGAGCCTTGTCCCAGGCTTCTGCACAGAGAGAGCAGGGCAGATTGATGGGTTGGCAGGTTTGGAGGACTGACAGAAAAGTAGATATGGGGACAAAAGTGTTGCCAGTTTCTCTTTGCAGGTGTGGGTTTTTTTTTTTTTTTTTTTTTTATTTTTTTATATTTTTTTTTTTTATTTTTTTAAAGGAGTTTCAAAATGAATCTGGGAAAATTAGAAGGGGAATTTACATGGTATTTGAGGGATTTCCTTTGTTTTACAAATATTTTATCTTTTCTATTAAAAAAAAACCATTAGGAGGTCTGAAAGGAAGGAGAGAAAAGGTCAGGCTGTGTGCTCGTTTGCTCTGGTGTAAGTCCCAACCAATACCTTTAATATCAGTGGAGCCGCTCTGGATTTGTCAAAGTGCGGACAAACGAACTCCGAGCATAGGAGGCAACTCTGTGGCTCTGGATGGCTTGCTCTGTGGAGTGAAAGACGAAAAGACAGATGAGCTTGGACTTTCTGCAGCAGGGTGTACAGCCTGTGGAAGGAAAAAATGGAAAACACCTGGAGAGTTGGAAAGACTCACTTCTTAAAACAGTATCGTGCAGATAGGGTAAATAGCCGCATCTCTGGTGTGGCACAGACGACTCTTGATGGAGTTTGAGAGAGCCAGAGATAAACTTGTTTTGGGGTGTCCATGGTCATGTTCTTGCAAATGTAGGATTTTGGAGGGTTGCTATGTTAAAAACAGCAATTCCTGGGAAAGCAGAATTGGAAAAAAAACCCGCTTCTTGGGTACAGTTTTTAATGTGAATTGTAGAGTTTTGTGTTTGTTTTTTTTTTTTTTTTTTTTTTGGGGGGGGTGTATATATCCTTTACATTGATACCTTTACATTACTAAGTGTACAAATTCCTCAGGTATGTTGATGTGAATGTTCAGGGAGGCTGGAGGAGGGAGGAGGAGGGGGAGCGTTTTGGATATGGCAAACCAGCGCATCCTGGAGGCTGAGTGCTGACAGCCCTGGGCTCCAGCAGTTCACACACGGATGACAGAAAAACAAGGAACAAACTGCCCCATTAGAAAGGAGAGAAAAAGACATAAAACCCCAACAGTAGAAACTGGTGTAAACTGTCAGTGGAGCAGAGGTGGGTGAGGCTGAGGGTCCGAGGGGCCCAGTGTCTTCACGAGGAGCCTGCCCTCAGCTGGACATGGCAGACTCTTGTTTCCTGCTTTTCCCTTCATTCTGCCTGTGTTTCTCACCCCTATGTCTACATTTTTAAGGAGTGAGTATTATTTCTATGGAGAAGTAATGTACTGAAGTAATTTGCTTTATACATCAGTGGCTTCCTCAAAAACATGTTGTGTTTCTATGATTGTTGGTATTCTCTTTGTTCATATCAGAGAATGTAATTGATAGACTCTTCCCCCCTCTCCCTCCCCCCCCCCTTTTTTTTTTGAGGTGATGAAATTTTCAGTTGGGTTTAACTGTTGTATGAAGCAATGCCTGGTTGAAGGTGCAGAAGTAGAAAGACCATTTGTTACTACACTTACAACCAACATTTTATACTTTTTTGGCAAGTAATCCCTGACAAGCAATTGCAGAACTGAGGATGTCTCTTGGGATGGTTCCCTGTTCTCCTGTCCCCATTCTCTCGTTTCCTCTGCTCATTTTCATATCCTTGCAATGATTATCTGTTTTTTTTAACTACACAAATGAGCACTGTCGTCTTCACTAATATATAATGTCATTATAGCACTGTTGTACAATATTTTACCAATGTAAAAATTTTTTAATTTGTGACGGAAGCGTAAGGGAGGGCATGGCAGGAATGCAGTAGAGTATTGTGTGAGACTTCTTGGCAATGTTGAGACTTGTCCCATAGAGCTCAGTAAGTGCCAGCATTAGAAAAGAGTGAGCTGTATTTAATAGACTACTTATATGCAAATTAGAGGGGAAAACCCCCATGACAATAAATAAAAGCATTTATTTTTTTTTCTCACACAAGGTATGCTGTGGAAAGGTGTGCAACCAGAGCTCTGGAAATATAACTTACAAAGGCCAAAGATTGATATCAGAATTTATAGATGTCCCTGTGTAACAGAACTGGACAATTATTCTTTGTAAGTAACTTACCAAACACTTTTTCATCTTGCGTCAGACAAGTTATTAGCTGTTGAAATGAACTTATTCTTAGATTCTCAGCTCACCCCCTTCTCATATTTCTCTTTCCTTGGGGAACCAAGTTCATAATCTCAGAAGTCTTTTATTTACAGGACATTTTAAAAATCCTAGCCTGGAAGAGGAAATGTAAATGAATAGTGAAGTACTCGGCAACAGAGTTCATTTTCACCCCTTCTTGCAGCAGTTCAAGCCAGAAAGCTGAATTTTGCACCCTGCCATATACTGGATATGTTCCTGTCTAAGATGTACTGGCTTACAGATGCAGAGGCTACTTGCTGATCAGTTGGCAGAGCTTTTCCCTCACTGCCTCGCTTATCCAGCCCTGCTGCGGGGCTCTTCTTAGCTCTATCACACTCCTGTTCTGGACAAGATTTGGGAGAAACAGAGGCTTTCCCATAGGATTTTTCCCTCTCTCTTTTTTATTTTAATAGAAATAGGGAGGACACATCCAAGAAGACTGTCTGTTTGGCAACGGATGTCTGTGGGAATTAAGCCTAGCTGAAGTGGGTTCCACATGAGTTAATGAGTTTCCTCATTTTCTTAAATGAGTATGAGCAACTGGAGTACAAGTTCCTCCTATTTGTATTGCTAGAGTCTTTCCCCTGTTGGGTCAAACTTTAGTGAGCTCACCCCCAGCCTGATAGCATTTGTGGAGAGGGAAAACCTTGAAAATCACTGATTAGTTTCATTTATTAGGTATATTCTAAGAATAATGTTTCTGTGTATATTTTGAAAATTCACTCAAGTCTCAACATTGTCCTTGTCTTGCCTCAAGAAAAATAGCTGCAGTTGAAAATCAGGAATTGTCAGTGTGCATTGTCAAAACAACTTTATTTTATCAAGTCAAGGTAATGTTAAGAGAAGTCCATACCCACTTTAATTGCTTTGACATTCAATTAGCAAGACATTCTACTCCACTCCAATAGAGTGAGCTTTTATGCGGCTCATAGGAAAACATGGCTGGAAAAGCACCAGGGGATGCCACTGGGGCTCTGTTCTCGGCATGCTTCACCTTACCCATCTCACTGCTGACAAGGTACACATGCTCCCTACTGTCCGGTTTTAGAAATTCCCCAAGAAACCTGTTCCAGTGGTTTATTCTCCCATGTTCAATATATTTCTTACCCTGCCCCAAGACCTGAGTCTTCCTTGTGGCAATTTGAATGCCTAATATTTTTGCCACCATATTTTGCCACCACTGTTTTTTTAATACACCATAAATATGGAAACCTGATTTTTTTTCTTTCCATCTTTGCTGCAGCTGTTGACATAGTTGAAAATTGTTATCATGTCCTCTACTAAATGTTCTTTTTTAGGATAAACAACCCCAGTTCTTTTAATCTTTCCTCAGATGTCAGGTTTTCCAGACCTCTGATTAATTTCATTGCTTTCCTTGAGATGCAGTATGCTTGGTGAATAATGGCTCTTGTCCCCTAGGATAGGTCATTTATACATATAGCTGAATATTTATTCATTTAATCATTTTACAATATGTCGATTGACGTAGCAGCTGAGCACTTGCATAGTACTTACAAACATGAGCACAAAAATGTAAGAAGCCTCAGTATGTGGTAACAATTAAAACCAGTAAGGATATTTGTTATGCTCTGAAACTTGTCAGTCTCTGGCATTAGCAAACTGTTCAAATGAGCTTTAATTCTGATGAGCTGGACTTGTTGCACATAGACATTAGAACAAATGCCTCTGGAGTTAATGTGGTCCTGTTGCTGTAAATACATTGAGTCTACCCAAGAAGTGGCCAAAACCCTAACTTATGGAGGGGAAAGAAAAGGAGAAGTTTGTGCAGTGTTCTGGTTTTGGTATTTAGGCTCCCCTAAACTTGTCATACAGGAAACTGCTTGGCTGTGAAACTGTGAAGGATTGTAAACATAAATTCTACATAAAATATTTGTTGGAGGTTGAAGTAGGTTTAAATGAGAAGTGACATAGACATGGACAGGCTTTCTAGATGACTAGGAAGTCTTGAAATTTGCTGTAATTAATGAAAATGTTATAGACTGCCACTATCATGTGCTGTTGTTGGTACTTATTCAGTAAGTATGGAAACTGCAGCCTACTTAGTTGCAAATATTGCACATTCCAAACCCAGTACAAATGCATCTGAAACGGTTTGTCATTTTTGCTCTGCTTCCTCTGTCAACAGACCTTGTTCGTGTTTGCACACTGAAAGCAGCTCACAGCAATGTATTATTGCATGGAACGGTCTTCCCTCCCTAAAAATAAATAAATAAATACATGGGGTAACCATATTCTCTTGCTGCAGTGCACTGGGGGCTAACTTACCCATTTTTTATAACGCATTTGAGCTTTCCAATGGGAAGTGGGACAGAAAGAAGAGGGAGCGTTGGATGCAATTTCTTCATTTCATTATGTATTGTTCTGACAAACGGACAAATGTTTAATTTTAAAAGATGTAATAACTTCATGAGAAATTTGTCATACATTAAAAAAAAATAAAAATCCCAAGGAACAAGGTCAAGGGGTGAGATTTTTGTCAAACTGGTGACAACCTGAAAATCAGGGGGAAGTGAGACAGAGTAGAAACTGAAATGAAATGACTTGGCGTGCTCTCCACAGCTTTCCTTTTTCTTTGAGCTAAAATATTTGATGGACCTAAAGTAAAATGCCTAGCTACATTTCTTTTTTTTTTGTTTTTTTTTTTTGTTTTTTTCCCCAGATACGGAGCTTCTTTAAAAACTTTTTTCATCATCTTTAGAAATGCTTTAGGATAATTTTCACCAAAATTATATCAAGTGAAACTTTGAAACATTGTTTTTGCTTTAAGTTGACCAAAGTACTTTTGATTCAACAAAAATAAAATAATTATTGTTTTCCCTTCTCCTCTGTATTTAATAATTAAATATTTTTCACCAAAAATACTTGAATATTTCTAAACCTGTGTATTTTTTTTTTTTTTTTTTTTTGTCTTTTCACCCTGCACCACTTTTTCCTTCCCTCATTTGGGAAACTCTGGCAGCATGTTACTACCATACAGTAGCCACAGTGCAGGGAGCACCTTGGCCCTGGCCTGGCACCACAAATACATGTCCTGGGACAGACTTTCTTCTGCCTGATCACCCTTTCTGGGGACGAATAGCTTCATGACCCAGAGTTTTCCTGTACTTTTTTTTTTCTGAGGTTTGTTTAAGGAGATAGGGAAACCACCAGAAATCAGGTCTCAGGTGAAATTCAATGGTCAACTGGTCAGGGACTCTTTCAAAAGTGGGGCTTAGAGTACATTCATCTTATGAAAACAGAAAGGAAGCCATCAGGGCCCCTCATTTCTGACTTTCATTTCCTCTTCAGAAGAAGTTCTAAAAATACTAAACACATCATCTTGCATTAAAATAATCTTCTTCAGGAGAAGCCAGTAGACCACTGAGAAGATCATTCCAGCTGTACCATTACTAGTAGAGCATCCCTGTTCAGCAGAGACCTGCCCCTTCCTGCCTTTAGTCAAGGGTTCTTACTCTTCCTCCCTTGTTTCTTAGAAATATGCAGGTGTCTGGCTTTCAGAGTGGCTTTTAGGCCAATAACCAGCTGGTTATTGTTGGTTATTGGTTTTGTGTGATAATCACTGTTTAACTTCTACACGTCTGAGTTATATTTCCTGATATTATTCAGTGCAGAAATCTGTTAGATTTTATTATTTGTTTACTTGACTTCATCATTCAAGATTTCTGTTTACATAGTTACAGGAAAAAATTATTTGAAGTTTGAAACTCTAAACTTCCGTGAGAGTTTGTGTGTTTACTTTGTGGACAGAGTGGGCATCCTTTCCTGGGATTTCTCCAGTCCTGCCTAACAGATATCTAATCTGCATTAAGCTTTAAGAAGAAAAAAACATGTTTCACATTTCATATCTGCTCTGAATTATTAGGTAATTTGCACTTAATCTTAGCCTGATGTTAATTTACTTAGCTTTTTTGTTACTAGATTGAGAACTATCTATCAAATTTACATGTAATGAATTTTTAATAAACAGCTTAAGTATAATGATGTTTAGAATGGTGGATGGTCAAAGTGTGGTGGGAAAAGCTGCATCATCACTGCTTGAGCAACACAGGAGACTTTGCCATGTGAGTCAGGATGGATCTCAGTGATGTGTCTAGGGCTTTGCTGAGGACTTGATGAGCACAAATATGTCTACGACTGGCTTTGATTTCTTCTGTCTGATTACAGGAGGAATAAGTCTTACACTGTGTTAGGATTACATGATCTGAAAAATGTCAGCCAAGACTGTCAAATGATTGATTCCTTTGGGCATTTTCATTTTTAATTTTCCAAGTTCATATATATTCACCCTGATTTTGAAAAGTGCCGAGTATCTTCACCATGGAAATAGTATAAAAGAAAGGAATGGGATTCAAGACCTGGACAAAACTAAAAGCAAAACTCTTTTGGTAAAACTATTTTCTGTTTGAGGCCTGCAAGTGTTGAATATGTGATATTTTGAGCTGGAAAAGCAGAATTTGCAAGTGGCAGTTAATACATGTGCATATAAAACATTTGATAGCTTCCAAAACAAACTGACAGAAAAGTCGGTTTCTCCAATGTATGGAAGTGTGAGAACTGTTAGTAGAGCTCTTTAAATTGCAAAGTCTCTTTTTAACCCATAAATATTTACACTCCACATTACTTGAAACATCTGTTCTAAATAACAGACAAGTAGCCCCATAACCATACATATGACACTAATATTTAAACTGATAAAGAGTAATAATTAATGTGAAATTTCCAAGAAATTAACTAGCTAATTTGCATTTTCAGATTGTGCCATTTCAGAAAATGATAAAGTATTGCTTTTGTTTGCATACCTCTGGCCTCCTGGAGGGGGTAAGAAGGTGGTCTTTGAGAGCTCCTCCCTCCTGTCTTCCACCCGCCCTGTTTTTCGCAGCAAGAAGGTGCATCTTCAAGGTATTTTCTAGAGTTTAAACAGTTTGTGTCTTCCAATATATTATTTTGCAAAGCCGTTTGAGTGAATATATGTTTTATTTTCTTCCTTTAAAATCTGCAAAGTGAAAAAAATCCTATGATGTAAATTAACTTGCACATTGATAGGAAAGCCATCTCTATGTCTGTGAGGCCAGGTGGTGTGTATTGTAGTGAAGTAGGGGCTGCACAGGTTTGTTGTACTAGAAAGACATTGTCCTTAATGAATACCTTATTTGATGGGCACATGGCAAGTCAGTTGCCTTGAAGTGATTCTAACTTATAGATGCTTTTTTTCTCTCTCCCCCCCCCCCCCCCCCCCCCCTTAATTTGGGCTGTATTATGTGCATACATGAAACGTTAGGATATGTACTGTCCTTTTCTGGCTGTGTTTTTATTTGTGCCAAGTGCTGAGTTATGATGAAAAGATGGAGATGTGTATCAGTGTCTAAATGGCCACAGTGATTTTAATACAGCCACAGCATTCTACCAGAGCAGCATCTTAGTAGCAGTCCATGCCCAGTGAAACCTGTACTGGGTGAGCTCTCCCGAGTTTCATCCAGGCAGGGCTTTGGCAGTGCCCCACAGGGTCTGATCCTGCAGACCATTGCCACCTCCATGGCAGCAGCTGGTTGCAAGCTCTGCAGTCTCAGTATATCATCTATATAAGATCTAGTGTCTTTGTAGTCTTTCAGACTTGGTTTAGATTTCCGGCTGCTGACCTGGGACAATGTACCCACTGTGGGACTGGCTTTGACAGCAGCATATTGGGGTTGCTGGGAGGTGTCTCACATGGTGCTCTCCATCTGAGAGCAACTGCTGTGGTAGTTGACTGCCATCCAGAGAAGACCTGAGTGAACAGGATTGTTGGTTTGCTTGCTTAGAGTATTCCTGGTACTCTGTGTGTGTCATACTGCCTCTTGCAAATATGTAAAAAATAAAACATGTAGAAAAGGATGTTGAAGTGCTGTCTGATGCTCAACTTATTCTGCTTGTCTTCTCCATAATCCATGTGCTCTACTGATGATGCTCTGTGAAACAGATTTTTCCAGCCACAGTTGTGTGTGGTATTCTCCAGGTAAGCATACATCTAAGCTGGAACATGGATTACCAGACTTTATCCTATTTATCCTCAATATTTCGTGTAGCAGCTCAGCTGTACTGTTTTTTCTAATGATAAATTGTGGCTATTGTAAACAGAAGTACTCAAATCATGGTCTCACTGCACATGTCTTTCATGACTGTGCTGCCACAATAATGAGGAATGGGAGATAACGACTTAAGGAAAAAGTGCAGTAAATTAGGCATTTATCTCTCTCCATTGGAGGCCTGTTTCCAGTTCCCTTCTAGGTCTCAGCTGAGCTCTATTTAAAAGTAAACCATGTCGTATTTCACAAAGCCAACCCACTCCATAGAAATCAGCATATAAGCACTCACATTAAATTACCATATTACCCAGGAGGTCCTGGTTTTCAGGAAGGTCAGAGTTGAGGTGTGTTAGCAAGAAAAAATAAGCTTGTACCATTCTGTCTTTTCACTATGCATCCAGAGTGTGGAAAATTCCCATTTACTGACTATCTCTTTCTGGTTTGTTTCGGTTTTTTTTATTGTTTTTTTTTTTTTTTTTTTTCCTACTGTGTGGTTTGTTTTTTTTTTTTTTTTTGACCGTAAGAAAACTACTGTATACAAAATCTCATATCTGCATGTTCCTCTCAAGGGAAAGGGATTGTAATGTATTAGAGTCAATGAAGTGTATTTGACTATGCATATGCTAGAGCATTTTACTCTGAAAACTATGGCAGAGATTATTATTACAGTTGCAAAGTCATAGGACCCTTGCTTTATTTAATTCAGAATGTTGAGCTACTTAGAGGATGACTTGAAATTGCATAATCGAGGAGACTGGTTTTCTGTCCTTAGTTGTTGCAAATGTAGAAGGGATTTCTGAAGAGAGAGGTGCAGGCAGCTGAAGCTGATTTTGATTAATTTGATGCTTTCCCCATGTCTGGGACATATTTGCAGTGTGACATTACTTACAAGGATGAACTACAATGATCAGTCTTCCGCTATTTTTTTTCTTCTATGTTCTAAACTATGGATATGATGATAATGATGTCCCTGTAAGTATTATCTGAAACACCAAGTCGCATTAACTAAACCTTTAACTGGCGACCACTTTTATGGGCATGAGACTTTGATGTGATTTGGAGAAGTGCTCAGCTCTCTTTTCTACAACTTATATTTATGGAAGCTGCATTTTGAATAGGAAATTGTAAAAATACATATTGTTTATGAGCAGCAGATCTCGTATATCCCAGTCTGGTTCCCATGTTGATTTTTTTGCTGGCTATTAGGTCAATTTATCAGCTTCTTTATTTTTTTTTTTTTCTTGTCTGGAGTGGGGAGGGAGAACCCCCATCCTTAGCTAGACAACTAGGTTCATAAAATATGGAAGAACTGGAGCACTTTCTGTTGTCTACCATTCTACTGAATGGCTGAAATTAGGCATTGTCTGGGAAGTTATTAGGAGGGGAGACAGGAAAGGATTTGCTCTCTTGCCAGTGCACACACAGCAGTAATGCGGTGGCTTTGCAGGCTAAAAGTGATATGCTGTTACGTAGTTAAAGGTGAAAGCATCTCTATAAGCAGACAATGAATATATAGTATGCAACACTGGCATTTCAGCTGGATCCAAAGTAAACAGAGTACCGAACTCCCATGTTTCCATGTGAATTATAAACCTCTGAGACACATTTTTGGTTCTAATGGCTGAGCAGCCTCCAATCTCTGATTAGAAAAGATTATTGAGGAGTCACTGAAGTGATGCTCTGACAGTTCCTGTTTCCTCTATTCCACTGGATTTCCATTAGTTATCATTGAAATGCCTGTGGGTTTGTAGAGGAACTGCATATTTTGAAGTATTGATGAAGGAATTATTTTTTTTTCTGCCAGCAGAAGCAGAATCTATCTGATCTGACTCCAATGACCACCAAGACTTTCTTTTTGAAGGGGTATGAGGGAATGGCATTTCTTTTCCCACCTCCCACTACCAGATCAGCCCCTTCTGTCCTTGCTTTGTATAAACAGCTGAATAACAGCAAGCTTATTCCCAGCAGTTTGTCCTGGAAGTTGATCTCCTAGTTAGTTACCTTGTAGGTCAGAACACCATTAATAAATTGCATTAAGTGCTGAGGCAAAGGTTGGAGACAGCATCAGTATTTTACTTGGCTATAATATTTAATTAAAATATGCAAAATTATATATTTCTGCATACATATTTTGTCTTTATGATGTTTTCTAAAACAAATTTCCTTTAATTTACAGAAAGTAATGCAGAAATATATCCTAAATATTACAGAATCCACATCTAAACTCAGGCAGGGTCAGAGGGGCAAACTTTTTAGGTGTTAGCACCATGGAAGTTGATAATCAGAAAAAGAAGGCTGATACCATGAAAATATCAATGATTCTAATTGCTGTGAATTCAAGTCCTGACCTTCATTTCTAACAAACTTTGCAGATTAATTCAGACCTGAGATATTTATATAACATGATCTGTAACAGTTTATAACTTCCAATTTTTCAAGGCAAGAATAATATCTGGAATAAAAGTTCAACTTAGCAGCTCCTGAACACTGAGGCAACAGCAGGTACCAGGAGTTAAGGTGCTCACCCGTGAGAGTGAGAAAGAAACAAAAATAGAATACCATATAGCTGAAACAATATGGAAGTCATCCGCATGAAGGACTTCAAATGGAGCTTGTTTTCCGTTACAGTATCAATAGAAGGAAACTCTGAAAGTGTTGGATAAGAACAAGAAAAATGTGATGTACAGCACATATCATATAAGTTACTATAATATAAGTTCAGTGAAAGTGCTACCTAGTTCCCATTGTCAATACAGACTGTTAAGTCCCGTGCTGCACCTATTCACAGATGCTGTTAATACAACTGCTCTGTTGACACCCTGCCTGTGCCAGCAGCAGCATGTCCTCCTAATCACTGCTGGGACACGACTTGTCATAGAATTATAGAATAGTTAGGGTTAGAAAGGACCTTAAGATCATCTACTTCCAACCCCCCTGCCATGGGCAGGGACACCTCACACTAAACCATGTCACCCAAGGCTCTGTCCAACCTGGCCTTGAACACTGCCAGGGATGAAGCATTCACAACTTCCTTGGTCAACCTGATCCAGTGCCTCACCACCCTTACAGTAAAGAACTTCCTCCTTGTATTCAGTCTAAACTTCCCCCTGTTTAAGTTTTAATCTGTTACCCCTTGTCCTGTCATTACAGTCCCTAATGAAAAGTCCCTCCCCAGCATCCTTATAAGCCCCAATGTGGGTGGCAGTGAAAGCAAGGGAAAATGCTCAGGTGTCTCTCTCTTAGCTAGTGTGTAGCTATTAGAATAAATACATAAATTACAGATAACACATTTCAACAATATTTTGTTAGACTTATTATAAAGCCAAAAGAGGAAGGCAAGGATAAAGCAGGAGGAAGGAATACCAGCTCTCCAATCTTTTCTTCTGGTTCCTTGCACTCCTTTCACTCTCCATGTTTCTATTTTTTCAGGACATCTTTTCTTTGCAGTTTTATTTGTTTTCCTGTGAGCAGAATAATATGGGTGCCTTTCTGCCTGTGGCGATATCTTAACTTTTCCATGCTTCTGGCTTCAGAGTTGTGTATGAGAGCCCAGGGAAGGAGTCCTCTGCTTGTGAGTGAAGCTGGTTCTGTTTCATTCTGTATTTACTTAGTTCTTTAGAAGAGCATACAGAGGGGGGTAGACATGGCTTAATTAAGAACGTCAATTGAAGTGCAGTTCTCCTTGTCCCCAGCAGTCTTTCTATGCTTTTTTTTAGATAAATTCTATGTTTTGACATCGGTCAACAGAATGCATGTCCCATGTCTGACAGGGCAATCCAATAGCCTGTCGTGGCTCAGCAGGTAATAGAAGCTACAGCTGAATACAACTGGACTCCTGAGGTGGTCAGAAACATGGACTGAATTTTAGGCTCACAACACTTTGTTGAATAATATTAATCGGATCCATGTATTGGAAGAAGCCTGTGTTGGGATCTTTATTTTTACTTAGAACTCCTTTCTTCTTTTTTTTTTTTTTTTTCTTTCTAGATTTTCCGTACTCTCAAGACTTGACTAAGTTGCCCATGTGAACTGAAATTCATAAACTGCCTATTTGCCAAGATTTAAATACCTAACCTTTCTGATGGCACTTGGGATTGAACTATGGTTCTTGAGAGAGGTTATTAAGCCACTGTGCCCGTTATGCTTAATTTTTGAGAATAGGAAGTAACGTCTGTACTGTAGCCAGAATTCGTCTCTGCTCAGCTCAGCATATTTTTTAATGTCAACAATTAAGAATTGCCATTAAAGAGTATCGCAATCAAAGAATGTCTGCAATCCAGAACAAATTAATGAGGTACGCTAAAACCTCAACCACGTTTTCGTGTTCCTTGAGATGCTTTCCCCCTCCTCCTTTCCATTCCTGAGTAAAGCCACCTGTAACCATTGTAATTCTTCAAGAGTTTAAATGAAATTATTCAGCTAGTAATATAATGATAAAAACTAGGCAGAGGTATTTTGCTGGTATGAAGGATATGGATGCGTGCATCTAGAACATGCGTGTCCAACCTGCTGATGTGGTGGTCATGTTGCAGGCTTCCCGTGTGTGACCTGATTGGCATGTGCAGGATGAAGAGCATTGAACTGAAGTACAGCCCGTAGACAGAAAAGCCCTGGTACTTACTGGGCTAACGGGTCTCCTGCAATCAGAAAATTAAATTGAAAGGTGGAATCTAAGGTATTGAGTTCAGTGAAGTGGTTTGTTGATTTACAAAGAGTCAAGATCTTGCTTCTGTAGTCTTCCTCATTTCCGTACAGATTGAGGTCTCTGGTTTTGTCTGTGGAACTGAATGTGTGACACTTCTATCACAGATGGTACTTCAGTAACTTGGGTGTAAGGCTTAATTCCTATTTTTAATTAAACATAATACAAAAAATTCTAGAGATTTTTTTTTTCCATTTATATGGTATTCCACCAGGTTTAGCTCTGAGCAGCGTTTTTTTGGTGACAAGCAGGATTCAGATCCCACTTTCTGGAAAGCTGCTAAAGCAACAGTTTCTACCTTGAAAAATTTTTGTTTCAGTATAAAACTGTGTCAGCAGAGAATGGAGGGAGGGGGCAGGGGGAACACACGCCACCAAAAGACAAACAATAACGAAAAGCCCTGACTGCTTGGCTTAGGAGGTGTGAATAGCATTTGCAAACAGATCTGAGGCAATTTGCTTTTTAAATTCTTGGGTGTGTGTTTTGTCATGCTTTATGATTAACACCTTGCAGAATATTTCTATTCCTTTCCATTTTCCTTTGTGGTGGTTGTTTCTCAGATGGTTGTTTATCCTGTGGGTAAGCATTACTCTTGGGAATAAATGGTCTAAGGGAGGGAAATTTTATTTTCAGAAAACTTTGATGAATTCATAAGAAGCTTTGTGGTTTATGCTACTGAATTTCTGGGCAAATGATGGTGAGACAGGAGGAGATGATAGTGGTGGTGATATCTGGAGAAAGGCTGGGCACAGGCTTGGTGCTTGTCTTCTTGGGCATTTTCACTCCAAGACAGCAGTGGGTTAAATTGTAAGTGTGGACAGTTCTAGCAACTGAATAACATACATCTCCAACAGCCCCTGAAATCCACTGGGGATGTGATTCATAACAATAAGCGAAGAAGAAATGAGCTGCTGTAGGACAAGACATTCGAAAGAACTTCCCTTCCTTTCCTTCTAAAACAATCCAGCTGGGAGCATGGACTGAAAAACCCTTGTGAAGCAATGTTTTGATTTGAATAGCCAGGCAATGTTTTGATTTGAAGCATTGACCAAAGTGTGTGAACAGCAAAACTTTGTTTTGAGAGCTCAAAACTTAATAAAATAGAATTGAGGTTGCTTGGTTTTTTTTTTCTGTTTGTTTGTTTGTTTGGTGTTTTTTTTTTTGTTTTGTTTGTTTTTTAATGAAACATCAGTGACCACAAACCGATGGAGAATTTGAACAGAGAGTTGTGGGAAATGATTTTAGTCTTGTCCCAAAACTGAGCTTAGTCCCAAGACTAAGCTGAATGCTCTGTTGTGAGATGAAGAAATATGTGGCTTTACCATTAAAGGATTTTGGAGGAGAAAGTAAAAAATAATGAAAAAATTGTACTTTTACTTAAAAATTGTTTTGTTTTGTGGGGAGGGGAGAAGGGAAGACATATTCAGGCTTTATTTATTAACTAATAAATTTTTTTTTTTTTTTTGGTCAAAAATAGATGCTTTGGGGAATCCACATGCTCCTGGGACCTCTCTGTTTGGCTATTCCCAGCCTGTTCCTTGGGTGCAGGTTAAAATCCCAGCCTGAATTTAGTCTGGAATACATGAGGATCAGGCTCTGAGGTATTGGACTACTGTATGGAGAAAGCAGTGGCATAAAAAGGCTCTTTAAAAATAAATTTGCTTTGTAGCTACTAGAGGTCATATAGAAACTTTAAAGGAACATGACGAAAACATGTATTTGTTAGTTTTTAATTGCAAAGTAGTCTAAAATAATGGCCAAGTGAAAGATGTGCCGTGCCCTTTTACAAGATGTGATATGCATGTCAGTGACCAGTTTCTGGTCCTTGCCTTTCTAATAACTTTTTAATATTTAATTGTTTGGGCTTGATCCTCTGTTACCTGGTGCGTGGCTGCCATGCTCGACTATAGGACAGGTGGAGGAAGGTGATGAAGAGGAGGATGAGGAAGTGGTGGCCCCTAGCCAGGTAGCTTGCATTGGGCATGATGGTGATGTGTTTAGGTGGGTATGCTGAAGGCGCAGGAACAGGAGGATCTAAGGGCTAATTGTCTGGTTTTGGGGAGTTGGCGTTATTGGCAGCTGCCATTACCCCATCCGGGCAGCCATCACCAGTTCAGCCGACCCGCCTGCGCTAATTGCAGTGGCCTTTTCATCACGCAGGATCACTCGGCTGACTGAAAAGAGCTCTCTCTCCATTAGCGCCAGCAGCTGCCGGCTCTATCAGCTGGGCTTGGTGGGCATGGTCGGGTTTTCAGTGCATGGTGACGTGCCAGCTTTGGGAGTATTTAGCCGGCACCCTTTGCCCCTCTCTTTGCACCTGAATCCCCTAACCTGGCTGCCCTGCTCATTTCTGAGGGTGCTCTGGCTTCGCAAAGTTCAGTGAGGCACAATCGCAGGCGGGCAGGCGGTCTCTGACAAGAGATCAATACTGTCCTCCCCAGCGCAGGAGCAGGCTGCCGGCCCTGTCAGAGGGATGTGTGCCGTAATTGGATCATGGATGCGGGAGTCATCCCAGCCTCCCGTCAGCACTGTCACAGCTGTCAGATGTCATCCCTCTGTACAGCTGTCATCGCGGGAGGGCCGGGGCTCCTTCTCCTTTCTAACCCAATGCAAATGTCCACTTAGCAGATGAATATTGAAGATATTAGACACTTCTCTATGCCTTTATGCAAAATAAAGATCTGTGTCATCTGTGAATTTCATGGAAATAAGTTGCAATTTATTCACTGTGAGAAAAGTGAAGTGAAGCCTGTAAAAATGAGAAATTATTTGGTTCAGGCTATTAAAAAAAGAAAATATTTTCAAGAATAAAAAAAATATGCAGGTTTTCTTCTGAAGAGTAAAAACTACCAGAAAAATATATTTTTATGATATTAGAGTAAAATCTTTTTATTAGAATATTATTCTATGCAAGTAAAATTTTTCATTTCTTGGTACCCTAATTGAGAGAGGAACGTGATTGGAGTAAACTTTGATTTCTGGGAAAAAAGAAAAATCATTACAAATTACTGAGCAGTATAATCTTAATACTTGTTTGCAAAAAAGCTAGATGGTGAAGAAATCTGAGAGGCACACTGATAGGTAGAATGGGAGGTTGCTGTACAGCTGCCAGATAGGAAGATAAACCTGCATACGTACATGCATCAGCTCTTAGAAAGTCGGCTGCTTTGCTGTGGTGAGGAGCGGAGCCCGGCAGCTGGGAGTCGGGACAGAAATGCTTTGCTCTGCTCCACTCTGCCGGCACGTTCGCTGCCTCCCCGCCCTCTCCGTCCCAAGAAAGTTCTGAAAGAACATAACAAAGCGTATGCAAACTGGAACAAATGAGTGTGGTTTTGTTGGGGGGGGTTTGTTTTGTTTTCTTTTTCTCTCCTCTCTTGTCAGTCCTCTGACTTGCGTGTGGATGTGGCATAAACCAGACCATTGTGGTTGACTTGAAAACGTGATTCAGTGAAATAACAGAACCTGTCAATCTGTGGGATACAGCACGAGTAGTGCCATGGGTAGGCTGGGCGGTAGCCCTATGGTGTTATTGTTCCCTGTAAACTGGAGCAGTTTATACGTGGCAGTGTGGGATCCAGGTCTCTTGTGCTGTTGCTAGAGAGGAATAAACTACTGTATTATCTGTTATGGAATTAAACCCCAATAGACTACTAGATTTTGTCATGTGTTCTCCCCCCTGCCCCAGTGATGTCAACATCATCTCTGGCTTTCCGTTACGGCTATTCCCGATTTGGCTGGCTGGTTGGTGATTTGTTTATTTATTCATTGCATTTCTCTGCCAGAGTCCAGAGCCCTGGGCTGCCTCGCTGACAGAGAAGCATGAACCTGATTTCCACCATGTAACCCCAGGGTTCAGCAAGGCACTGTGAGAGCCACTGAACCTGTTTGCAGTCACTTGTGCCCACACACCAGGGAAAGCCATGGCCAGGCTGACTGTTACAGCCATACCCAATTCGCAGCACGGAAATAGTAGTAAAAGGGCAATACTGGAGAGAGCAGCAGTGGTGTTCCACTGGGGCAAGAGTAGGTCCTAATAGGATCTTAAAGAAGGTGGCCCAAATATTAAGTTAAAATGCAAAATTTCCTCCTCCTTGCCTGAATTCAATAACAGCGGGATCCAGGAAGTGTTTCATTGTTTGTGCTATTTGGAAAGTTAAGAGCAAACTAGGCTTTCCTTCTCCTCCAGTTTCTTCCACTGTAATACTTGCAATGCCACATAGATAATCCATGCCCAACGAACCCTGGGGACAAGGGCCCTGCCATGGGCTGCAGCCCTCTCTGGAGCGTCTCCATTTCCACATGCAAGTCTGCATGCAATCATAGTGACAAAGGAAATACATTTTTTTTTTTTTACTACTTTTTTTTTTTTTTAAAAACATGGTTTATGGCTAATTGCATCAGAGATCCAAAACAATCCTTCTTACATTTGCATTAATAAGGTGTATCACATGATCCATACTGAAGCAGGAGTATACATCAAAGGTAGATTAAAGGTTGGTTAGGCATCAAACTATGTTCTATATGTAAATTTATAGCAATGATGTGCTGTGGAAAGATAGCTTACCCTCTATTTCTGTGCTACTAAATAAAATTAAAAATTCACCATTCTGGTTTATGGGATTTTAAATGAATTTGATCTCTCTTTTGGGCAGGGCAAATAAGTGTTTTGTGATGTATTATTTTACAAAAAAAAAAAAAAAAAAAAAGACCATCGTTCTGGCTCATTTAATTTTGCAAGTGAATGATCTAAGATTAACTACAGACTAGTCAGTGCAGTTTAAAAGCTGAAAGCAATTTTCAGCCATAGATGGTAATGCCACATTTAGTCCACAACCGAATGACTCTAAATGACTAAGCTGCAAGGTCTTTGTATATGACCACAGGGCCTGATAAAGCCATAGGAACACAGTAAAAGCACAAAAATAGTTCCAATTTATTTGGTGCCATCACCTTAATGAGATTAATACAGACGTGTTCATGTGCCTAATTGGTGATTTTGTTTTAACTGGTAATGAAGGATTAAATCTTCAGGCAACAGGCTACTTGCAGGAAAGGGGATTGGAGAAAAAAAGTTTTAATTATAAAAGGCAGCTAGTGAAATATACCACTACAAAGTTAATAATGCATCCTTAATAAAATATATATGTATGTTGCCTTTGTCGCTCAACTGTTTGCCTGAGTGGTTTTAGGGAGTGTTTATTTGGAAGAAGGGGATAACAGTGAAGTCAGTCGTACGTCATTGCCATCTTTTGGTACAGGGGAAGACAAAAGCTGTGCATGCAGCATGCTCTGTTTCCAGATCTGGGCACCTAGAAAAACCACCAAGTCTGTGGGTTCAAAACACTTCTACGGATCCTGTTGTATTCCTTACAGCTTACATTTATGGATCAGAGTGGGGAAACCCCAGCTCCCAGATGGGCTAGGCAGAGCTCTGTCCTAGCTGGCAGCAGCTCATCTCATGAGCAGCCGCACCAGAAGGGTGAACTTCACCCTGAAAGGCAGTGAGCTCTGCCCTTCGGAGTCCAGTTGTGACCATTTAAATGCTAACACTATTAAACATGCTGCCAAAACACAAACACACAGCCTAAGTCATTAAAATGTAATTATGAGGGGGCAGCTGAGCCTGGTTTGAGTTTTGACTCGGAGAAATCTTGCAAAAGACACCAATGGATAAGCCTAAACTCACCCCAGCTTCAGGTCAAGCCTGCGGACCTCTTACAGGGAATAATCCCATCTGTCTCTTAAAATGGCCCTTTGCACTAATTTTATTAAATTTAGCCCTTTTTATTTTTTCTCTCCCCTTTTGTACCTTTCAGAAATGGATGTATAGCACGTGCCTTGTTGGTGCTCTTCTTTTAAGTTGAACTTTCAATAGAGACAGTGGCAAAAAGGTCTTTAACATCCTTGGTGTAAGATCCCCTCACATTTTTAAAATGTTTGTTGCTATAAATGGCATGTGAGTAAGGTGGCTTTTATCAAGCAAATGGATTTTTATAAAAAAAGAAGCTTTTGAATTTTTCTTGACAAAATAGCAGTTCTATCACTCAGTTTTATTGTCTCTTCGCTGTTGTTTGTGAAAGCAAGAAGCATGGTCTAAAATTTCTTGTTTTCCACAGTTTTATTTTGCTCCTGGCAGAGCTGGGGAGGGGGCAACAAAAAAACCCAACAAACACACACACACACAAAAAAAAAAAAAAAAAAAAAAAGGCAACCCATCAGTACACTGCATGGCAAAAAAAACCCTACTCCAATGCTCAAATTGCTTCTAGCATCTTCAGATTTTGATGATATATATTAGAAAACTCTTTAAAAGGACTTTAGGTAGTGATACCACATGCTGCAAGATGCTACCTTCCCTGTGAATGAAGACAGAGCTATATTTTACGCTTCTTGTCAGATTGAACTTTAAGACATCTTGGCTGCTTTCTCTCTAATTTAAACATCACAGCCCAAATGGCAACACGCTTTGTTCGGTTCCAGTTGCGTGGAGCCTGGGTGCTCCGTTGGCTCAGGGCAGCAGCAGCGGCCCCTCCACCAGCATCCCGTTCTCCCCGCAGCGTGTCAAGCCATTATACCAGGGACCAGAATGTCACCCTGGTCTCAATGGTTCGTCAGCTGAAGGATATGGTTAACAAATGTAAAACCAAACTTCAGAGGAGCTGCTTTTCTGTGCTAAGTGATCTGTATTCCCTCTGAATTTACTTTCCTCTAACCCCGTGAAATTAACAGTACTTTCTGACATTCGACCCCCTGACCTCACATATAATAAGAATTTAAAAAGCACCATGCATGAGTGTGTCTGTGTAATGCAAAACTGGGAAAAATGACCATGTCACCGTTTTATTATACAAAACCTTCTCCATCTCCATTGCATGCTTCATATATGAGTGCTCAGTTTAAAGTTATTATAAAGAAAAACACAGTTTTAACTGTAATAATTCACTGCTCGTGACTTTTATAGACAATAAATTGTAGCAAATACATATTGCTGCACAAGAGCCCCGTACTGCATTAATGCAGATATTTACCGGGTTAAGTGTTAAAAATAGTCTGCGGGAAGAGGCCAGCGGTTCAGAGGCAGAGGCTTCTGGGGGGCTGGCTGACGGGGGTGCAAGTGCGTGCACAATGTGTAGGTCTTGAGGTTTAAGAGGCAGAAGCAGAAAAATGTTATGTGGAAATGATTTTGCAGTTATCAGGCTCAGGGGATGACAGCATACAAGAGTAAGAACAAGGTGCTATGTGGCTTTTTCTTCACTGTGAAGTAAAGATTGGCAGCTGGAAGTAAGGCTTACAGGCAGACCTGCACACAGGACCTCTTCACCCAGGACTCATAATCACTACTCAAAGGAAAACGCATTTACCAGTAAAAAGCGGCTGTAGCCATCAGAAGTGTGCTTAAAACACCACTTAAATATCACTTTATACGCTATTACTTGCAAACTGTGCCTTGGTATTAAATTATACTTGCATAGGCTTTTGCTTAGGTGCTGATAATGCTTTTGAGGTTGCATTGGTGAAGAAGAATTTAGGCTGCTTTACAAGAGACGTGACTGGAATATCCCCTGGTGCTGACAGTGACAGGGTGAAAAATTGCAGAACTGTACTTTCTTTCCCCATATAGATTGTAATTTTAATTGTCATTGTGGCCCTTCTGTTTTAATTATGGGACTTCTTTGATATATACCAGGACATCGTATTGAATGAAAATATGGTGCTATAATAGTCTCTTTATAATTAATGACCACATGTAGATCTTGGTGCATAAAAGGAAAGGAATAAATGAACAATTTATTTAACTAGGTTTTGGATTTCTTTCTGTCTTCCAGTGAATATAAAATGATCCTGGGGCTTCTGAGGCTGTTTGATGTAAGAACTGCACTGAATGTCTAATAAAATTACATTGGCGTAGATTACAAAACATATTAGGTGGTTTTACTTAAAAATGTTCCCATTACAGATGGTAAATTTCTTCTATTTACTGTGTTAGCCTCCCTTGGCTTTAGATTTTGAAACAAATGATCGTTTTCTTTAGTTTATTTGCAAAAACGTTTCAAAAAATTAAAGCTGACTTTACCCACGAAGGCAGCAGTTTTTCAGGTGAGCTCTTCTGTGGACTGTAGGTAACATCTCCTGTGGAAGGTGGTTTGTATACCTATTGCACACTGCAAACAGCAGTTCCTCCTCCTAACTCTGGCTTTTGAAATATGATGGATTTATGTTCTATTAAATTCTGGCTGAAGAACTTATTCTGTGCATACGATCTTAAGCTGGAGCATTTGTGGGAAAGCACAATGAAAATATAAGTGACCGGTGGTTTAATGGTTTTGCATATTCTGGGGAGGGGAAATAAACCCCCTAAATAAAAGCCTGTTGGGACACAACGCACCCCACTGCCAGCCCTCGCAGGTTGCTGCTGTACAGGGACACACAGACTTGCAAATACACCCGGCTGATATACATTTCAGGAGAGTAGAAACCTCTATGGATTTCTGAAAAGCAGACATATTTGTCCAGCGTCTGTCAGTGTAAAACTAGAAAATATACCCTGACAAGCTTCTGCTAATTTTATTGCGACGTGGCGCAGTGTGTATGCATCCTGGGCGGGCTGACTGCAGTTCAATTGCCGAGCAGGATGAAATTGGATCGGCAGAGACAGGGACTACCCTGGGGTCAGCCGTGACCATGCCACTTCCATGTGATTTCTAGTTGGGGTGATGGTGTGTAAATAAACGTGGAGAATTGCAAATCTTGTCATGGCCACGCAGAGCAGCTCAAGCATTTAAAGATGGTTGCCCGCAAACCTAACTGGAAGGTGGTTGCTCTGTGTGGTGGCTGAATCAAAACTCCCTTCCTCGCCCTGGTCTTCTCCTTCCTGACATCTCCGAGAGCACTGACCCAGCACTGCATTGCTGAAGGGATTAATCACCAAATTGTTTTTCATTTCAGCGGAAAGTAAAGAAACTAACTAACCACCTTCTAATGCTGTTCTTTTAAAGCCAGGCTGCGCTGGGGCTAGAAAATGCTTTGTATTTATGTTACCTGACTTGATTTATTTGTTTTTTAAAATGAGGTGAGGAATCTTAATGTCCTACTGTTTAATGAATTTAGGTACATTAAAGTTCCATGAGGTCTTTTCATTATTATGAACTTTACTAATGTTAGAAAATAAAATATTATAGAATTCACATTTTCTGCTTATGAATCTAATTTTATTTAAATACTACTTACAATGGTCATTAAAATGCACTTAAATTTTGCTGTCTTCGACCAGTAAGATGTATTTTTTACCAGTTTTACATTTACACATATCTGTTTTTCTGTTACTTTTCCACATGACAATTACCTTTCATTACAAATTTATAAAATCATTTACATTTTAGCAGTTTAAATGTTTCTGCTGACATTTTGTAACTATTACCCTCTTCTAGAATGGCATATGTTCAGGCAGTTAATAAAAAATTAAATGGAATAGCACTAGACAAGGTGAAGCTTTGTATCAGAATGTTCTGCACATTTCTGAAAATACCATCTTTGTGTTGCAAACTGTGAAGTGAGGTTAGGGCTATGCCAATATGTGTATTTGTCATAACTGTCACAGAGTCCATGAACTAGCCAATCATTCTGCTCCTAATTAGACAGTTACATTTTGCTTTTTAGAAAGCATCCTCATGTAAAATGGTGTCTGAGATTCAGGAAAGGTGCTTGGAGCAGAGGGGGCAGAGAATACCAGCATCAAAACACTTTTTATCTGGATGAGGCAGAGTTTTGAACTGCTGCCTGACTCTTAAACGAGGGATATAGATTATATACCATTAAGAATCCTCTAGGATTTTGAACAGAGGAAATGGCGCCTTAGACTTCTTGAAGAAGGAGGCAACGAAACTGCTAAGGTGTAGGGTATTTAGGTACATGCTGCATGTGTTGCATAAATAAATTAAAATGGCCGGGGCGGGGGGGGGGGGGGGGGACAGGGGGAGGGGAAAAAAAAAGGTGTACCATTAGCTCACTTGGAGATTTTTAAGCATCCGAAGACAGCACTTGAGTTGCCTGTGCTAGTATGAAGCTAGAAGGGTTTGTCTGCATAAAGCCATGGATCTCTTCAGGCACACAGTTTCTCAGCCTCATAAATCTGATCTGACTTCACAAAGATATTTACAGTACGTTCCACTAAATGTAGATTCTGTGGCCAGACTTAGGATAAAGGAAGCAAAAAACATGAGTAAAAATAATCCTGCCTGCCTGTTGTATTTCAGTTTCCCTTTTTTTTCTCATTACTCTATGTCGATAGCCATTTGGATTTTTTTTTTTTTTTTTTTTAACACAACAAACCCCAAAATTGCAGTTCTTCTTTTATGGTTGTGTTGTTTATAGCTATATCATAACCCTATATTTAAATGTGAAGTTCACAAAGATCCTTTTAAAAAATAAATGTTGATTTACACTAGTAGGAGGCAGGGTTTGTCTAATAAGTGCTGAGTGTCCAAGAGGGATTATTAGTGTTTGCCACTCGATTCACCTTGGGATATGACTGTGATAAATTCCTTGGCTCCTTATTTAAGCAGAGCAATGCTATATTGAATTCAGAATAAAAGAGAAATTCTGCTTCCTCTCTGTTAAAGGCCACTCTGCTTTGTTTTCCAACACCACTCCTTTGGCATTGTATGAAGCATTTCTAATAGTACAGGATTTCCCCTTTTCTGTCTAGGGCAGCATATTTGAGATGCGGTACCTTGAAATAAGCTGTTAATAGTTGTCAAAATCTGGGCAGTTGAGCAATAAATGCGAACCAAATTGTTCTTTGTGGGGTTCCTGAAAGTGCAGCCCAGGTGGGTGATTTTCAGCTGCCTTTCTGCCAGTGGAGATGATGTGATTCAGGGCAAAACTTTAAGGAAAAGAAGAAACAGAAAACAGTTTGGGGTAACTTGCATGGTTCATCCTGTTTTAAATCTTTATTCAATAGGCGTATCGCGGAAGTTTTAACAGTCATAGCAGATTAACCTTGCCTGTGCATTTGGAGGCTAGTCATCTGATGAATTTACATGCGGCCGGATGAAAATGCTATTTGGAGAGAGATTGAGAGTTTATTTGATTAAATCCCTTTCTCCAATACCTTGACCTCTTTCTTGTGAAATAATCAGAACTGTTTAGCAAGAATATTCTGGCATTAATAATGAATTGCTTTGGAGCAGGTTTTTTCTGCTCTGTGACAAACCCATTGGTGCCTGTGCTTTTGGGGGTGCAGTGCGGATGCTGCTGCATACTCTGCATAGAGGGAACGCCGCTCAGAACAGGCTGACAAAAATGTATTTTAGTTTTTCTTTTGAAATTTACAGTCTGTGGGATGATTTATAAGCCAGTGTATTATTTAGGGAGTGCATTCTCCTTATGCATCTACCAGTAACTATTGTTTTTCTCTGACTTTCTGATGAAAATGAAGACTGAAAAGCACGCGCTCTTTGCCTGTTAGGGTGGGTGGCAGGTCTGCGGGTACAAAAGGCGATTTTATCTGCAGTAGCCACTGTGAGTGCTTAGCAAGCGGCACCACAAGGAGACTGATTTTGTTGTTTTTAACTCTTGTGTTGACTCCAGCTCTGCACTTGATCCTGTGCCGTGTTCAAAGCAGTTGAAATGTGCTTTCTGCCCAAACTTTGCTCCAAGTGTGCAGTATTTGAATACTAATCAGCTTTGTGTTTGTTATTTTGAAAAGAGCATTTGTCAGTCGTGATCACAGAGTGTATTTGAAGCCAAATTGATGACTCTATAGTATTACTTGACTTTAAGGTAATGAGATCACATGTGAGTCTTAAAAGGTATGATGCTGCTGCCTATGTACGTTTGTACTGGAGATACTTAAGCTGCACATAAGTTGGTATAATAGCTCCATAAGATACCTTACTACATTGTCAGCCATGATAAGGCTACAGTATCTTGTCTCACAAGTAAATTAAGCTTCATTATAATCTCTTTCTTAATAACATGCACTTCACTGTAATATGTAAAATGCTTGGCTTTCATGAACAACTCTATGGAAAAGCTGTACAGTAGCTCATTTGCATTTAGCAATTATATTATATTACAATATATTAAGCTGCAGAAAACCTAATCTAACATCATAATTTAAAATCATATTTTAGAGTACTTTACAAGGAGCATACAAGGCAGGTTACAATAACACATTGCCTTCCCATATCAGCCAGTAAAATTATTTACTCATCTATTATTTTGTTTTCCAAAATGTTTGTGGTGAATTTTATTCATAAAATTCAGGGAGTCCTTAAAGCAGAGCTCCATTAGGATGTTCAAATATTCTAGCATATTATTTAGTGAAACTTAGTGACTGGTGCTCTTTCTTGTAATTGTTTGAGTTCGGTGTTTGCATTAAAAGGAGTGTGGTTTCAGAAAAGGATGGTTGTTCAAGAAAGTCTTGTTTTATCCAGATGTTCTTTGCTAAAAACCAAATGGAAGAAGGAAGAATCTATTTATAAAATGTTTTATACAGGTTGTGACACAGCATTTGATGAATCATTTAATATGCAACACGTGATGCAGAGTGTCAACAACTGGCTCCTGTTGCTGTCTTTGTTTGGAGTTCAGCTCCACTCGGTCTCAGATAAACTTCAGGCAGCAGCAGATTGAAGCCAGCTCCCGATGTTTAGTCACTTGAATATTTTGAATGAGCTTTTGTCAAATATGTATTACTCTTTAAATCTAGCATTAAGAATCTAGTATGAAAAGGAATATGGGATACTGTGTGGCTGATTTACCAGTTAATGGTTTAATTCTAGTACAATACCTGGCTTAAATTTATTACTCCAGTAAGCAATATTTCATCTGAGTATGTATTAAACTATGCTTCTGAGTTTGCAGTACAGAAGTGAACAAGGTGCTGGTCTCAGGCTTATATAACCTAAATCTTTGATATTATAAAGAACAGAACATGCTGATGACCAGCACTGTGACAGTAGCTCAGTCTTGATAGCCTCTCTGAAAAACCTCCGAGTGTGTGCAAACCCCTGGACATTACGAATGAGGAGGGTACTCTCAGCCCTGAAGAGAAGTTGGCCACCTGAAGCAGGCCACATAGGGTTTAGATGACCCTTGGGGACATGCAATGCTCTCTCAGTGCCATGCTGTAGATCCTGGTAGGAGGTCGGGTCTTATCTTGTCGGAGCAGCTTTGCAGGGTCTGCATGGCCACTGGGCTGAACTCCAGCTTTGCTCTAAACCCAAGGCTCGATGAAAATATTAAAAGATGGTAAAGTGACAGAAAGGGAAGAGGGAGAGTCTTTTTACCTTCAATAAGGTAAAATAAATAAAAGCTCCTTCTTGCTCTCATGCCTCCCTACCCAGTTCCTGCAGATCAGTGTTTTGGTACTGGTGCATCATGTCAACATACTACGTGAAGAGCCCAGAAAATGACTGAAAACAAGAGAAGCTTAGATCAAAATGATATCTTTTGTTTAAAAACATGTCAACACAGGAATGGTTTGCAGTGTTGAGGGATCCACTTTTCTGGGGGTAATATTCTCTGGGGATAAGCCAGACATCAGGAAAAAAGGCAGAGCTTAGTGTTTGGATGCAAGGTCTTTTATGTTAGCAGAAGTGGCTCTTTACTTGCAAGTTCATGGTCTGTGCTTGAAGCAGGATACTGTACAAGTGAATGATGCCTGTGGTCTCTGTTGTGCTTTACATAAACAAAAATACTTTGCATACTTTAATTAAACTGCATGCTGAATCATTTTGCACAGTGATATTAATGCTCCAGTCTATGACATTAGTGTGCTTTCCTTGTTGAGAATATAAATGATGTCATTGTGCATTTGCAAGCATGTTGACAGTTTATGTGATAATTGTATAATTGTCAGAACTAGAAATTGCCCCTGCTAGCTTGGGATGTGAAGGCTGCAAGATTTATTTTGTCCCTCTCTGAGGAGCATTTTATTTGGCATGACTGTCTCCATAATTGTGATCTCACTAAGGCATGCATCTTGAAGTCTGGGTGACTGGAAGAGGTCGCTGCTCTTCCTGATAAAACTGGTGGGCTCTTTCTTCCAAGGAGCTGGATTTTGGAGGATCCAGTTTAGTGCTAGAGAGTTAGCATGGATTAGATCTTGACAGAAAAGACCACCATCCCACAATTAAGCTTTCCAAATTCACATTCAAGTATTTAATTTTCAGAGTTCCACTATATAAGAGGTGAAACCAAACTGTTAATTGGGGTAAGCCTTTTCTTTAGCCCCTTTCCTCTGACTTAACTACTCCAGTATGTTCTGTCCCTTTGCATCTTTAAAAGTGCCCATATGTGAGAGAGTCCAGCTCTCTCCTCTAATCTCCACTTGTATACAATACTCTGTCTTTTCAGACCTTTTTAGTTTTTTTCCTTTTCTTTCTAATATGATAATCTTTCTTTTTCTAGCTTTCCTACAGACTTTCCTTTCACACCTTTCCTTTCACACAGAGCAGGTTGGTTGTGCCCTGCTTGTCTTTACCCAAATATCTCTTTTCAAGATTTCTGCACTGTGTCATCATACAGCATCGTCACATTGAGCTCTTTGGCCCTTCCCATGCTCTCATACTCACCCTCTGTGCATCCTGAAAGCCTGCCTTTCTATTCCTATGAACTCTTGGAGCTAGACCAAAGTTAAGTTTTCTCTTCCAAAGGCTGAAATGGGGATAAAGTCTGAGACTTTGCTAAATTCTAAGCGAGCTTCTTACCACCTGGCAAAAAAAGAAATGAGATGCAATTTTTCCACCTCACGCTTCCAAGCTTCATCTTGCACTGAATCCCAATTGCAATCTGCGATTCGCTCTACATTCTTAGCAAAGACAGCAAACAGCATCATTTCCATAGAAAGCCTATGCTCTGTGATGTCCCAATGAAGTCTTCAGTATAAATGGTGTGGGTGTGCAAATTGCCACCTACTTTTAAAATACTTAATGGATACCACAATTACAGATTGTAAATCAAATCCACTGTTAAACTTTGTCTTATATACTAGTAATTTTCCTGTATTATGATGAAGAATAAACAACAGTTAGGGGAATAAATGTGTATAAAAAAAATAAATCTAGGAATTACATGCACAGCTAATATAGTGTATTAGCATTCCAATACTAGTGAAAGCATAGAGCAAAGTCTATGCAGTTATTCTGTCTAGCTTGTGATGTTTTTCTGTGATAGAGTTAAGCAGTGAAACCAAGGCAGGAAAAGATAGATTACAGCATTGCCTGGCAAAAAAATATGATGAAAATTTGTCCTTTCCTTCAAAAATGTTCTAATTCAGGTTGCTTCTCTGGGGCTTATGCCTGTATTTTGGAGGACTGTTCCCTGAAATTGAAGATGTTCTCTGTTTCTATATATTATTCTGATCCCTGGAGCTGACTTCCAAGGTATACAGACTTCTATAGACTTCAGCAGGTTGACTTCCAGCCATAGCAAAGCCGTAGGTGAAAAGTCCTTGAACTTTCTATTCATCGTCTGTTGTCATCTTTATTGCATTTAAATTGATTGACTCTGCAATGCCATCATCAGTATATTTCCCAAGTTATTTAGCTGTGCTCTAGTTTTGCTGGGTACTTGTAGTGTGTTGAATATTCAACCCTGGCAGACCTCGTTCTATACCAAGATTTCTTATATCTGAGAGATTTCAGGTCTTAGGTACAAAGTTCTCCCTGATAAATACCTTTGTTTTAGGAAACCCATTTCATGTGTGCACTTATGACATGTTAAAAATCAGTGGAAAAAAAGAGAGGTGGAATCTGGATAATACATTCTCTTGAGCTAAAGGATAACTATAATGTCTAATTTTTTAAATTGTTATAGAGACAATTCTAATGCAATCAACACATCTTTCCAGTCAGAGTGGAAATGCCATTGCACAAATAAAGACCTTGGCATACTTGTTTTCTTCTAGGCCTCAGGCAACTCCACTTTGGAAATGGCTCTCAGCTATAGGCTGGAGGTATACAAATTACAATAAGAATATTTTCCTTGTCTCTCCCTGGGGGATCAGCATATTGCACTGCTAGCACCCCAGGATCTTTGCAGGCAGGGGTGGAGGTCATGGGATGTCACAGGCTTTGCCTTCCTACCTGAAATGGGCTTATCTACCTGCCATCTCATGCACAAACAGAATGGCACTGGACAGACCAAATGCAGTGCTTGGATAATGTTATCTCTTGTCCACAATAGAAGCCATATGATTTAATGCATTCAAGAGCACACAGTGACATCCAGAAAAAAAATACGTATAGCAATGATACTGAAATATAAAAAGGACTCTTCTGACTTTTCCCTTGCTTGTTCAAACATATGTTTTAATCTTGATCCTCCAGACAAAACAAAGATGATAGCCAGGTGCTGCAGAGCGTGTTCTGCATTTCCTCTACCTATGGAAATCTCTCTCCTGCCCTTCTGCAGATCCTCACATTTGTGAGGCAGTTGACATTAATAACACGATGCAATACCTTTTAATCACTTGAGTGCATTTTTTTGTGTTTTATAAAGGGGTTCAGGTTTTTTTAGTTACTTACTGTAAATTCAGCTCTTGGATCTCCAAACTTCCAACATCCTCATAGTTGCTGTGCCTGTGTTAGTGAGATCTCTGTTAGCTTTCCCACTTCAGCTGGGGAGGTAGAGGGCGGTAGATAGGAGCACTGCAAATGTGAGTAATTACATCACAAGCCATCCTGAAATGTTATGAAGGCTTTCTGACAGTGCCGGCTGCTTTCACCCTGTGCCAAGACCAGGATTCGCTGGACCTGCAGGACCAGGCTCCATGCCGAGTATTGCTGGAGGAGAAGATCCACATTCATTCAAAACTATATGGTCAGCTTCAACAGGTGGAGCAAACATGTGCTTGGTCTAAATTACAGGGGAACAATAATCTCCTGTGGAAAAGACCCAGGTGATTAAGGAATGTGGTAACCAGCTTGGCAGGTCTGCTGGGAGGCCAAGTTGGTGCCTGTTATCACAAGCACGAGCACATCGGACTATCTTATCACCAGGCAGAGAGGGTGAGATAACGCCAATAATCTCAAGTTTCTTGGTTATGTGAATGTGTTTTTAACGCCTCACAGGGTTTTGCGATGGAAAGGACCATGAGGGAAGAAAAAGATATGTACATATATAGATGTGCAGAGTATCTTTTACCCTTTATTATGCAGGTATTTTCAGGAGTTTTAAATGCCACCTTTGGAGCAGAAGATGCAGATAGCACATGGAGGGAAGGGAGAGAAGCTGCGAGAACCTTCTTTTCAAGCTCACTTGAAAGAGCACAATATAGGTAAATTAATTGCTACAATACTGCTATCTGCCGTGGATGAGATCATATCTCACTCTGGTTGAGGGCCTGTAAGCCTCTATGGATAGTGTACATCAGGCATGTATGATTAGGGGTATCTATAACAGCTTTTTCTACTTTGGAAGACTGCAACTTCAGAAGTGCCATCTTTACATCCCCTCACTTTCACCCACGTAGCACTGTTAATTAATTGCAATACGATACAGAAAAATTGAAAGTACAGTTTAAACAAAGTTCTTTTGCCTGCTCAGGGTAACCTCCCATGTGAAAGTAGACTTGGCTGCTGGGGGTTTTGTAATAAATAAGGATTAATTTTAACAGAGTTAAAGCAATGAAAGCATCTGGCTCTGGGCATCACCTTGGCTGGGAGCAGCCTTACAAAGGCATGCTGAGGACAAGTCACACTGGCTCTGAATTTAACAGCCTTTCACTGCGGCGTTTAAATTGAGATGTTTTTATCTTATGTTTTCTTTCCCATATTTTATTTTATTCTTCTCATAGTTTCCTCATCCATGCTGTGATCAGCCCTGATATATGATAAGAATTTTCACTCAAAGGACTATGCATCTTTAAAATATCTTCCCTTTATTCTTCCTAGTTCTTACACATGTAATTTCCCCTTTAATTTGACATCATTTAACGGCACATTACACGTCAATGATGTGATCTGTGAATATTTACAATGTTCGTGTCATTTTTATTTTCTAATCCAATTTAAGTAGCTCTGCTTTTTATGACATCATGAATTCTTCGGTCTTTTTAGTCTTTTTGGAGCTAATTATTCCATTAGCTCTTTTGAACTAGCTCCATGTTGTCAGTCATTTTCTTCCCATTTGATCATAAGACCTTTGCTGCCCTCCTTTGCATCTGCTGCTGGAGCTGGAGGAGGATGTGACCACTGCTAATAACTACTCTGGGTGCCTCACCCCTACCCCAAAGCTTTTTTACTACTGAAACAAAATGACAAAATTATATGTAAAGTCTTTTAAATATATTCAACTGAGCAACTTTCTTCTGATTTGAACTTTTATATCTTTACAGTAAATGTCTTTATGTTGTACTTGATGATGCATGTTCTCCAGGCTGTAGAGAACACGCTTTCCAGCTGTTTGGCTTTTGGCTTCTTTGCCTATCAAGAGACCTGACAGAAAACAAAGCAACTGGTTTTGAGCGTTAAGTGGGAAAGAAAACACATTATGAATTTAAGTTGCTACCATATGGTCCAGCTCATATATTATGACTCATGATTTATTCTTATTTTTAATATCTGGGTTTGATAAATTGACAAAAGATAGACTTAACTCATTAAGCAGTCCAGGCTTCCCTAACACTTTCCAAACCTGCTTGCCTGTTAGCACCCAAGGGAGGCTGAAATGTGTAATAGTCTCTGAACACTCTTCGGCAAAGATCCCTGGTCTGCCTGCAGGACCAGCCTCTCCTCGCTCCCCTGTTTACTGGGAATGTTTAACATTTCCTCTGTAATGCTAAAGAGCTCTGTTGTCTGTTGCTGCCCTCTGTAGTGATAGAGTAGAGACCACAAGATTTCTCTTGCGCAGCAATAACCTGATTATTAGCAATTGCAAATGTATTATGGAATTAACTGTCACTGTGAATTGAGGGTGTTCCTAGTTTTTGCTTCTGTTGCTTTCTTTTATTTAGGATTACCTGGTCTTCACAAAATTATCATATTGATGGGTCTTCATGTTTTGGTTTTGGGGTTTTTTAGGGGTTATATTTTTCTTTCTTTTCAATTAATGTTTAGGATATGTCATACAATATTTTTAGCATTCTGACCTACTTTAAGTACGGCATCTTAAAACCGATGAAAACTCAGATAATCTCACACAGGCCATAGAAAATAGAGTGGCTGTTCTTCTAGATTTCATGACATAACAGTTGTTTTTCTTAAAGAAAAAGGCAAATTAACAGAAAACCCCATGCACTGAACCATTGTTTCATTTCTCTGAAACTTTAGCTAGGTAAAGTAACTTTTTTTTTTTTTTTTCATTGTACAGTCAGTTGTAAAATGCACACTACTTGGGGAATAAGAAGCAAATATTGACATATGTCTGTTGTCTGGCCTCTTACATTGTTAAACAGATTTCTCCTCAGGACAGTGCTTGCTGATAGCCATCAGTATTTTATGGTAGTAATAAGTGCAATATAAACTCTGATTGCTGAGAAAATAATGTTACGAGGTAGTGTAATTAGCCTACCTCTCCATATTGCCTTTTTTTTTGATATAAAAATTAAAATAATTAATCTTTGAGTAGAGAACAGTTCATAAAACTTGGAGTAAAATTAGACTGTGTGTGATAAATAGTAATCCTCACATTTATGTGATGGAAATGGAAGTCTCTCACACATTTAGAGAGGTTTTCAAATAGCACTGGTTGTGGACTCTATTTTAATTTTTGCATAATGGAAAATAACTTGATTTGAGAAGGAAATCTCTAAAGTTGGCCCTGGCCATCTTCCAACATGCTTAACATGAGTGAATGATTAATTTTCAAAGTCTGAAATGTGTGGGTCGTGATGTTTGGAACACAGGTGCTTCAGCATAGGTTGGATTTGGTGAAACAGGGTAGAATGACTAAGCTGTTCAAACGGGATCATATATTTCTGCCAGCCGGTGTTAAAAATGTTTTAAGTGTCTGTGATGGCCATATGCTTGTAGCATTTGAGATAGTTCATCAATTACTGCAGCTGGTACAGTTGACATAGAGAAGTTCACCTGTGGTGGCTCTCCATCCACCATAGTGGGTCATCTGGACTGACATCACTCAATCAAGGTAAAAAATGGCCGTAAAAGTTAAACCAGAATAGAGGAAAAATAACCTGAGGACTCTAGGACAGCTAGGGGTTTTTTGTGTCTTTATTTCTACAGCCCCCAATTTTCTACCAGGTTAATTTTGTCCCCAGATCTCCCTTTAAATTTCCTCTCCATTTCCGTTCTGCTCCTCCAGTTCCCTCTCTTTCCTCTCTTCTGATGCAAATCCTTCCTTCTCCTTCTTTTATCTTTTTCTTCCTCTTTGCTCACACAAATGCTTTTCCTTTCATCTTCCTAAATAAGTTCTCAGTGTCAACACCAGTGGTTTTGTTGAATTTTTTATCCTTTCAAACTTAACTCCTAGAGAAAAAGAATAGCTTTTCCTCATCCTAAGTGTTTAATCTAATGTTTGGTTGGTTGTTTTTTTCCAAGTTCTAACTTTAAGTGATTCTTTTCCCCAGACTTTCCTAGAGGCTTATAAAGTGATAAAATAGTAGTACTACTACTGGTGCTAGTAGTTAGAAAGAAAAGCTACCTACATCATATAAATGTGGCTCAACATGTGGGTGCAGATAGAGGTGGCCAACTTCACCCAGGCTCCCAGCCCATCATGATCTGAAATGAGTGCAGGAGCTCGCAGAGAGTGTCCAGACACCCAAAAGCAGGGCACACCATCTCCAGAATGATGCTTCCACTTACCATCTCTTACAAGAATAGTTAACTTAAGCTTTGTGTCTTTGATTTAAAGCTATAAACTTGTGACAACTTCATACAGAGTTCTCCGTGACAGGGAAGTACGGGTGTTGAACAATAGTTAGAAGTTCTCATTCCAGTCCCAGTGGAGCTTCCTTTTATGCTTGTTTGTACTACACCAGCTACTTCAGTGTCTAAACATGGCCAGGATGTTCCTGTGGTCAGCAAACAGAATTTGTGTCCCCCGAAGTTAACAATTAGGCATGATGCAAAGTTTTCGCCAAAACAGTGTTCATGCTGAACTACAGTCCAGTTCTTCTCACTCTCAGACTGGTGCTCTGCTAGGAGAGCACATGGTCTCACAACATACCAGGGTACACCCAACACAGCTTTCCCCTAAATGTGGGGGCAGAAAAAGGGAATGTACTTCTAAATGCTCAAGAGTGAGGTACCAAATAAATTTATTTGGGCAATTATCCTCAATCTAGCAACATTATTTTAAAGATATTAAAAATTAAAATCTACAGGTATGTGAAAGCGGGTGATATTTTGAGGAATAAATAACATTCAACAGTAAAAAACAATAAAACCCATAAAACAATAATGCCTGAAAAATAACTTCCCATATTAAGTAAGTAAAGCAAATAAAGAAGTTGTTGTCATTAGAGCATAGGTAGGTGTTAAATTTATGTGATAATATTACATGTTTGTTAGAAAGAATAGTTCAGTCTGATCACATAGAATGAAAGGCAGTAAAACGCATTGTGGAAAGGATTTTCTTTAATCCTGCCTGCCTAGCCTATATGTGTGTGTTTTTGCTCTCCTGGCAAGATCTCTAGGAAAAGAGTGATGCCCCCCACCAAGCAGAGTAGCTTCCTTTTCCTTTCAAGAGGTATCTTTTCAAATATTTCCTGTGCTCAGAAGTTTGAAAGAGAGCCACCAGATCCCATTGGATTTGTTAATAGATATGAAGTAGAAGGTGGAATTTTTCTCTCCACCAAAATTGGCAGCAGTGGGAGGAGGAAAAGGAAAAAGAAACCCCCCAGCAAAGTAAAATTTTTGTAACCAAGTTCCAATATCAAAATCTTTATTGATGACATTTTGCAAAAATAACCCCCTGTGTTACTCTTTCATGTGCAAATGGGAAAAAACACATATTCTTCTTCTAAACTGAGGATATTTAGTTTGTAATCATTTAGGAGCAATGAAGTGGAACTCCATTAGGTCCGTGGCCATTCCAACACAGCCATGCTGATGCTCAGTGTAGACAGCACTCAGCATAGAGGCAGGTTAAATGGAAAAAGAAATCACTGCAACTATCTTAGAAAAAAGTGTGTTTTGTGTCATTAACCCAGCTCTCACATTCATAATAATCACTGTAATGGCACAGGAAATAAAGCAAGCTACTTGTTTAAATCTCTGTAAAATTTCCATGTGTTTACATTGGGAAGTTTATGTTGAAAAACTATCAAACTACTTTGTGGACCCAGGTGTTTCAGAAGGGACAAAGGGAACTATCAAAAGCCAGTTTGCAATGAGACATTTCAAATTCAGGAAGTAATTTAATTCATTTCTGTGTTGTTTTGATAAAAACAGGATACCAGGAGTTCTAGAGAATGTAAGACCCACATGATTCCTCTTAAGGGAAAGCTTATAGACATAGAATTATGCATTCATAAATCTAGAAAAATCATTCAAGTTATCCTATATTTAATTGCAAATATATTACAAATAATTTCTCATATGATAAATCCAATCCTTTACATGTGCCAAAATGCATTTATATTATCTGAATATAGATTGCTTTCCTAGGAGAATCACAATCCAGGTTTTTCTTTCTATAAATATACCTGCATCTAGAATTTGCTATTTTTGATTGAACCCACTGGTAAATAATCTGTATTTTTATTTCTCTGAGGTTATGTTTATTAGTCAGGGAAGTATGAAAACAAACCCTTCCACTGGCTGTCTGAGCTTGCTAAAAGAATGCGATCTGGGATACCTGCAGGATGAGGTGCTGTGCCTGAGGTGCGGCTGTGCGGTGATTGGCTGAGGACTCCATGGGTCATGGATGGTGGGTCAGGGATTCATCCCTGGATCAGTTCTGCGTGCCAGGCACCTTTGGCACCGACGCGTCCACTGGACTTCCGTGCTAGAGAAACGGGAGGGTGAGCCACTTATACTGGGTTTCAAGCACATGCTTTGGACATGGACATGCTCCTAAGCATTTTAATTATTTGTGGTAGAAAGGGTTTATTATTTTCCTCCTTAATGGAATAAATCCCGTTCCAGCCACTCTGCCTGAAGGGCCTAGGGTGATAAAACAGGACTGAAAGTTTTAAGGACATTTCATTGTAGTTTTTGTCAGCAGCAAAATGAATCAGACAAACAGTTTCCAATGCTTCCAGCATCAGGAAATGCTTGAATCTCAGAAAAGCCTATAATGGAGTGTACCTGTGGTATAGGACTATGTCTAATCAGTCGGCTGTGTAGGTGGGTAGTGTCAAGTGCCATTCATCTGCTTCCCCTGAGGTCTGTGGAAACAAGGAGGAGGGGTAGTGATAAGACAAAGATATATAACCATGTTGACCACTGAAGTACATGGTTAACAACTTAATTATCTGAGTTCAGCTATCAGTCAGAAACAAACCTGTACAATTTAGACATACTTTATAATTTGCTATAAAAATGGCATAATGATAAGGACAGTGTTGCTAGAATTAGAATCTGCATTAAGTGTGTTTAATTTAATTTTTCTAATTATATTTCTAATAGCTTAAATATGTGCACTGATAAAATGGTTAGCCACCTGCATTTAAATGCCACCTGATGCGTTTATTTTGGAACAGTTGAAGATTGATATAATTTGAGCTCTAGTTCTTCTTAAAATTCCTTTATTAATGGGTGTTAAATTACTCTTTGTGGCTATGCTGCAAATGAAGTTACAGACCTGCTATCGTGGGAATCACTCTGAACTGCTTTAAATCTGAAAACATTTATTATATTTTCTGAACTGTGGATAGGGGTCTATTTAATTAAGAACTAAAAGTTGCATTGGCGTTTCACAGTTCTTCAGTGTTCATTAATTGTGGTTTATATTTTTATCAGGTAAGTTAAAAATTTTGCATAGTAGGGTGTGGATTGAGTGCATTTCCATATAAAGTATCCCCATATGAAACCATCAAATTAATTTAATAGCCAAAAATGCAACTATCTGTATGTTGCAGTTTCCACGATAGCTGCCTGTTTTCACATATTTTAGATTTACTAAATTATTCCTTTTTTAAGCCAAAATTGTGCACTTTTGCCTAGACCTGTGCCAGAACAAGAGTATTAAAAAAAGGGAGTAGAAAAACACAAAAAAACCCTTTTACTTTCATTTGAATAAATGAAAATTGACTTTTAAAACAACTTCTGTGTAGCTGATGCTGAGAGAGGATGTCTCCAGGCCAATTTGAAATGTATAATAAATTACAAATAAAATAATGATTTCAAAAATGCTGTTTAAAAAAAATCGAAAGAGCTTAATTTCGTGAATTGTACACTGCAGATATTGTTTACAGAGCTATGAGAAAAACATAAATCCATAAAATCAATGTTTATTAATTCTTTATTTGGACTCTGAGCTCCATTAGTTTTTCAGATTTTACCACCAAATGATGAGGTAGTGCCATGATTACTGGAGAAAACTGAGCCGAGAGGGTGCCTTTCTGCTGAGACAAACAAAACACAACACTGGGAGGAATGTTTAATTTAAGCTGCTAGAGGTGGTGCTTGTGCAACAAGGGGCTGGACAACATGTCTCTGGCCTTTCTTTAAATTTAAATATTATTTGATATTTTCCTCACAGAACTTGACCATATGATGTGGCCTCAATAACAATTTCCCCTTGGTCTTGTGTCTTAGGACATTGGCTGACTTGGTGCAGAAGCTACCTTCTCCCTTGGCTCTCCTATGAGTCCACGTTCCTTACTTTTATATGCTCATTGTGGTGAGAGATTTTACAAAAAAACCCGGAAAGCAACTTATTTTGATTCAGGAGCCAGTGTTGGAAAAAGTCAAAGTGTGCAAATCTCATCTTAAGCACTTTAAACCAGAGGAACACCGAGTTTTCAAAACAAAATGCGACAAAACTGCAGGCTCCCTCTAAGCCTCTTGAAGTCCATGGGATTCCTTTTATTGACTTGGCTGAGCACTGGATAAGGCAGCGGAAGCGAATGCCACATGTACAAAAGGACCCCGACTACTTGGCATATGATTGTTTTCAATTTCATGGCCCTTTGATCTTGTATGGATTCCCTTAACATTTACCTTGATAGAAGAAATATTTTCAGTTGCTCACACCAGAAGCATATTAATATTTAAATATTTATATTTGGAGTCCAGGTACTTGCATAAGCTGCTGGGGATATTGGGGTATGAGCCCAGGGCAGAGCAGTGGGCCTGCAGCAGCTGCCTATACATGGCATTGGAATTTGGGGTGCAGCAGAGGCGTCTCCGGCTTCTTGCCCCAAAGCCAGCCCTGCCATGGGCAGGATGCTGTCCAGGGTGCACAATTACCACAGCCAGCCCCAAACCCTGCTTACTTTGCAGTATTTCCTCATTTGCCCACAGCCACATTCAGGTTTTTCTCTTTTTCTGGTCTATTGATGTATTTTCTTTTCAAATCAATCCAGCCGTTGGTTAAAATTTATAAAACGTGCTAGCAGAAACTAACACTTTTTTTCTGAGCTCTTAGCCAACCTTACCTACCATTGAAGCTCTGCCATAAAAGATCATTTGGACGCCGATCTTTTGGGTGTGATGCCAGAATGTAATTGGACATTATTACGCCTACACCTGGGCTTTCTGGGCTGCATGTAACACTGGCCCATGGCATGGTATTAGAAGAAATATGTGGTTTAGATCATCTGGCAGAGAAACATGATAAACCATAACTAAGCTTTATTGTCTTGTTTGATTAATTGTAATGAAATGAATTAATCTCCATGGAAAAGTAGAAGTTTTTATAGCTGTAAATGTATCTCTGAAATGAACTGCAAATTGTCTGAGCCTGGTTTGGGGCAGGCGCTTTCTCATGCTGAGGATTTTGCCTCTAGACCTGTTCAGTTACCTTCTCTGCTTTTTTGGCAGTAACAGGCTTTATTTAAAGACTTTATTACATGATACTTTATGTCTATGTAATATGGCCAAAGCTAACAAATTCCCCAGTGAGGATAGGGGTGCTGAGGGAGCATACAGCATGTTGAAAAGTGCCAAGCTGGGGAAAAGGGTGTGCATGGGATGTTTTCGTGGCTCAACTTAATGACTTAAATCCTTAACAATCCTATGCTTCTTTGACCAGCACCTTCTCTGCCTGCTTGCTAAACGATTCCCTTCCGGGCTTCCGTGACAAACACTTTTATAATGCTTCATTATAACAGACGGCTGAGAGACAAGTGAGATGTGCAAGTCCAAGAAAATGAAATCAGTATTTACTTACTAAATATTCTACATCTAAAATAAAAAAAAAAAAACCAAGCTTAAATAATTCAGTTTGATTTGGTCTAATTAGCCTGATTTCCTAGTATTTAGCCCTAATTATGTGATACATAAGCCCTAATTATGTGGTACGTATACAGTGTGCTCTCTAAAGTTAAAGATCAGAACGGATACTAACTTAAATGATAAAATATGTTAAATTATTAATTATAATTAATCTTACAAAATAGGCATAATTAGTTTAAGTACTTTAGATATTCTACTTAATGGCATTACGCATTATATGCAAGGTTTGAACATTTTACAAATACTCTATCAAATGGAAAATATTGGTGAGTTTTTTATGTAATGAATATCTTCCCTTGTGGCAGGCTTGGTGGCTGTGCTGCTGCCTCTATAGCGTGCTTGGCTCTCCCTGTCCATGGTGTGAAGGTGTGTGTGTTTGACACTTGCGGTGCCCTGCCCTCTCCTGCCTAGAGCTGAGAGCTCAGAAATCCTGTGTTATTTTCTCTCACTGTTTATCAGATGGCACTGCATTAGCAAAGCCATGAAGGACCACAGCGTGCCTTTTGGTACACAGGATAGCAGGTCTCTAAATGTTCAGAAACCTCCCCTTTCTTCTGGTTTCATGGTGATTATGCCAGATCTGATGGCAGAGGGATGATGCTAGAAGGAGGGCAGCTTGCAAACATCTTCAAATTCTGATTGAGTGAAGTGACCTGTTGCTGACGTGCTGCTCAGCACGCGGCAAGCAGAGAGCTTGAACCGGGGCAGGCTTTGTCTTTGCATCCTTTGTCTCTCTGCTCAAGCAACAGCAGAGCTGCACCAGATGTGCGTCTCAAAGGTAAAGCCTCAACCCTGCGGGAAGCAGAGCCGAGCAGGGCACAGGCAGACCTGCTCAAGGCCATGGCAGCACTGAGCAGCATTGTCCAGGGGGCCCCAGCACACAGAAGTGGGAATGGTTCCCAAACAGGACTGTGAGGGGTAGAGTCTCTCCTCTTTGGAGGGGTGGGACTAAGCTTGCTCTTTGCAACTGTAGGAGCTGCCGTTAGTTAAAATCAGTGCAGTAAAAATAAATAAATAAATAAAAATTTGTGAAATATTTATACTTTTTTCATTTAAAATGTTCTGTACAACTCATTTCTCTAATATAATGTGGGCAAGATTGGGCAAAATTACTGTGAAAACTGTGTCTCACCAGATTATTATTTCTTTAATATATAGTTCTGTCTTTTGATTAGGTCAGAAGTTTGTCAGGTCGGCTTTGCTGTGGTGCTTCAGCATGACCCTAGTGGGGAAATGCCATGATGTGCACAAGTGACAAAGAAAGGATTCCAAAATCACCTGAAAATGTAAGGAAAGAGAAAAGGTTATTCTCTTTTCCATTCAACATCTGCAGAAACAGGCGGGCAGAAAGAAATTCAAGAATACTTTCATAAACATATTACCCATTATTAGAATCAGTGTCGATGATCTACAACACTTCTTCTGCATTCAGGCTGTAACTCTTCATGTACAAAATGAAAGATAGCAGTGAGTTAACCTTGAAGAAAGTACCATTATCAATATCACAAAGGTTCTCTTTTTATTTTTAAATTGCCTATTGTAAAAAGTATACCCAAAATATACTTGAAAGCATTACTTGAAGATTTTCTTTTGTTATATTTTGACTTCATTAATAGAAAAACCCCAACAAACAAGCACCGTAATCCTTTGCAATGTACATTCTTTTATGGTGAATCTTACGAATAATTTTTTCCTTTTTGTATTTTCATAAGTATTCACATATGTATCCTAGTGCAATATGCAAAATGCACATTCTATGTATCAATATGTATTATGCATGCATATGGCTAAATAAGCATCTATAGCATCATATCTTCATCTCAGGTGGGCAGGCAAAGCGAGACGTACACGCAAGCCAGGCTCTGAAGTTTGAAGATCTACTATAAAACATAGGGGATTTTATTTGCCATGCATTTCTGTTTCCTATATAACAGCAAACCAAATTAAATTACGGTGAAGAAGACTTGAAGGTAGGAAACCAAGTATAGTAGCATCGCATACGTATGTGTCAGATATCCCTTTAAATAGTTCAAACTGTTTATATCAATGCAACATTTGAGGTGTTGGCAGTGCGGAGCATAAAAGAGGGTGGGGGGACCCCCAGCAGCATCCTTAGTGTGAGGTTTGGGACCTGGGACCTGTGAGTCAGCACCCAGCCTGGCCCTGGACATTGGAGCTCCTGCCGCTGTGGGACACACTGAGGAGAGCCTGTGAGTAGGGAATACTGCTTGCAAATACAATCTTTGCAGTTCCGGGGAGCTTAAACCTCAGATCTGTTGGATGTTACAAAATATATTAATAACTTTCTTCTTATTTATTCAAACTTAGTAAAGGAGTTTGGACTGGATGTGGAAATCACAGAATACTAGAGAGAGTGGTTTTGAAGAACTTGTTCTTCAAATATTATAAATGAGAATTTTCATTACATATCCAGCTAATTTTTGCAGATTGATGGTTTCATAGTGTAAGTAAACTTGAATAAATACAAAAAATACATATTAACTTAATGATGTGTTGAAACCATTCCAATAGACAAACTATGTCCATGAGAAAAACTTTCAGTTCTTCAGGCACCTCCAAAACTCCATTAAAATGACACATCCTATGAGCTAAATTTCCATGTAGGTAGTGCCACGTGTGCACTCATCCCTGCCTTTCAACAGATTTAGGCTCCTGACTAAGTAGAGCATTTTCACCTGCATTATTTCCTGTGTGAGCTGAATCAAATTTTTTGGAAGATGCAATTATTTTTTAAAATTAGTTTCCATACAGGGCAGACTGAAGTCTGTAAGGTCCTTCAGGTGACCTCTGTCCTCCCACTATAATGCCCTATAGGAGGTGATCTGTGGGACTGGTCCATGTTGCAGATGCAGTGATTTCTTCTTATTTCTGTATCTAATGAAGTAGCAGTTTGTAGATAAAGAATTAAAGGTATTATTAAAGTAAAAATGCTTCAAATATATGACTAGATGATAAGCATTACTTTGAAGTTATGAAGATAAATTCAAGAGAGAGTTAAATGGCTCCTGGTTTCCTCTGCCAGAAGAAAAATCTTCAGGATGAAGGGGGAGAACTGTGGTTTAAGTGCAGAGGGCTTTTTAAAAACTGGTATTAAATGACTACCTTTGTTCCAAATCTTTTCCAATATTTGCAGTGGAGAGAGATAAGCACATTCAGACTTGTGGGCTGGCCAATCTCCCTTGGCTGATACTAGCAAAATGTTTTCCTTTAATTTTCTCTGGATATCTCTTAGTGCTAAGTAAGTCTCTGCTTCTTTGCAGTCATTACAATTTATTTGTCTGAACCACAGTAATACCGGGGTCTGTGACCCCATTGTGGTAGATCCTGTGGGAGCAGGCAGAGGGGACCCTATAGCAATTTATGCTTTTGAACAATGGAAGGGACACCTTAAATTACGTTGTCTTCAAATATTACATGGAAGTGTAAGATTTGCCATTGTGGATCAGAGTGCTGGTCGATCTCACTGGGGTTTCTGCCCTGCAGCAGCCACCAGTGACCAAGGCATGGTGCCTCCTCCTTGTGTCCACCATGGCAGCATCCTACCTGCCTCTGTGCAGTGATGACACCATGTAGGGTATCTGGTTTCCCCATATCTGCCGTGAGCACCCCATGCCCTTAAGCAGGGTGTATATATATGTTCTTTACCACCTGTTTCTAAGCTAGTGCTCTGACAAAAATTTGCTTTTCCTTCTTGACTAAGCTCTCAGGATTTTCTCAGGTGTATTTCTTATGATATTTCCCCCTTTTTTTCCCCCTTATATGCATTGATTTAAGTAGTTTAGCTAGGTTTGATTTTTTGGCTCATCCTTTTGCATTATATGCCGTATTTTCAAGTAGATGTAAAATAAATGTGACAAATTGATGTGGTCCTTTAAATCTAGCTTAATTTTACCGGGAATACTGGTGAGTGAGTCTGCAGTGGCTTTCAATGACTTGCATGTCTGAATGTTTCTTTGCACACGTGTGCACGAAAGTGCTCATTTCAATGTTATGTGTAACACTAGATCTTTTATGAATTTTCTCATTCCTGCCTGGGTCTCTTTTCATCACCCCTTGCATTACAAAGTCTTTCTCTCCTCTGTCAAACCGATCTTTCCTTACTCTTCAGCCCTTCCCAAAGATGTTGGTAAAACTCCAATGAGAAGGTGCATTTGCTGGAAGTTGGGATTATGTTTCATATCTGCTTCTGTTCTTTCCCTGTGCTGCAGAACATGGGCAGCGTGTGTGTTTCTCAGCAGTGTATTATGGGAAGCAAGGCTGTCTGGAAACACTTTTTTTTTTGAGTGAGAAAGAGGTTTTTCTTAAAGTAGCTCCAATGAAGACTGATAAGTGATCAAAAGAATTTCCTTACTGGAGTTTAAGATGGTACTGTAAGGATGAGTCCCCAGTGTTAGGTCTCCTTCTGTTTTTCCCAGAGTAAAGTCCCTCTGTGGAAGCAGATGGCATCACCCAGAGAGACTTGGTGCAGCACTGAGAGTGGGACTCTGGCTAAGACCATGTGCAAACGGTGTCATAAACTGTGCTTTATCAGGACACTAATCCATGAATATATTAAAAATGTTACCTGCATCAGATTGCAGTGGTCTGATTGCAGAGTCAGAAAGCTGTGTGGTCTGCAGGGCCAGACCCAGGTTCTCCATCCTGCGGCCACCCAGAACCGGGGCCCTGCTTGCAGAGCACCCTTGATGAAGAGTGTGTCGGGACTGGGCTGAGACTTATGCTGCTGCTCCTGATAGTAGTCAATAGCCTCGTCATTGATGCGCTTTCCCACGGGTGGTGGAAGCAGGAGCCTGGCCATCTCCTCTGCTCCATGGGTCTGCGGTGGCTCAGAAGCACCAAGCAACTGCCAGCTAAGGACATGTGGTAGGACTAGGTGACAGCTGGAGAAGTTACAGCTTTTTCTTTGCCTAGAATAAATATTTTACATCACTTTCTAATGCAGAGTGGCATAATATTAAATGAAATTGCTACCAGGAAGGAATTCATATTGTCTCAGATCTAAGAGTTCCTTCTCACCGTTTCCTGCCTACCCTTCTTGCCATCTACATAGTTTTGTTATTTTTTTCTTTATACAACAAATGCAGCAGAATACAAGATGAGCATAAATAGGAGTTTAATTACAAAAAGATTTTATATGGGCAAACTGGTTTCAGAATCCTGTGGGTGCAATTTTATGTAGGAATTACATGAAATCATATGAAATAGGTGCTGAAGTTCATCGTTCTTTGTCAGTGTCTAAGATAAAAATTCATACATGACATAACTCCAGGTGAGGCCAGCTCTGTAGTGTCCATGAGCTGTATTTGTTGTCCTAGGGTATTCTTCATCAGCAAAGCAACATTAACAAATTAGAGTTGCCATGTACTTTTGTTTAACGTTTTTGAGCTTTCCAATCTCTGCTTCTCATTTATTTACAGGAAAAATATCTTTCTCCTTGACAATAGTATGTGGCCATTCAAAGTCCATCTACAACTTGGGTAAATAATTATTAGTTTGGTGGGTTATCCCACAGACCAGATATGAAACCAAACATCTAATCCAGTGCCAAATTTGCAAATACCTGGGGCCAAAGTAGGAAGCAAGGTGACCAGAAGTTCTTTTTTTTTTTTCTAAAGGACAGCAGTAAATCTACTAACCAGCACTTCCAGCTTGGTGGAGAGTATTTTTCTACCAACTTTGAACAGGACCGATTTATTTCATAAATATTTTTCATGTCATTTGGATAGTAGTAGGTAGCAGCATGTGATGGGCTTTTTGTTCTCACCCACTGGGTGTCATATTACCATCTTCCATGTGTTTATGTGCTCTTTAATCTATTGTTTGCTTTATAAAATGGATGAATATAACAGATTTTTTTTTTGTTTTATTGAAACTGCGTAAGAAAAATTCAATACACAAAGGAATTTCTAAATCTTGGTTTAATTTTTTTTTTATTTTCTGCATTACAATACCGAAAAAAAATCTGTCCTTCTGTCTCACTAATGTTAGTTTGATGATTATACTAATATTAACTGCTTTACTTCAGTAAACAAAGAAAAAGTAAAATACCAGTCAGACCAGCTGCTAATTCACAGAGTGTTGTACTATGGTTATTAAAAATACCCAAAAGATGTACCTTTGTGGTTCAGTCTTTTGAATTAGAAGCAGAATATTAATTTAGGTCTGAAGCATGATTAAACATTGTAAGGCCCCTTAAGAATTTTCACCAAATTTTCTTGGATTTCTCTTTATTGGGTCTTCCTCGACTGTGTTTAGCTCTGTAATTGCTTTGCTCCTTTGTTGATAGGTTACAGCACAATGTGATTTTCCCCATGTCATAATATTTAGGAGGATGGTTCAATGTTCCGCATGTATGATGTGCAGCTGAGGCACCTAGAGACATGACGGGGGGAGTTGGCTCTGGGGTATTTGTGGTTCCCCCCCCCCCCTTTTTTTTTCTTCTATTTATGACACTATGTAGAAGAAAGATGCAGGATATATCCTTTTGGATCACAATGCAGAAAATGCAATAAACATCTCTAAGGGGGAAAAAAGGAAGGAGAATCTGCACTGGTGCTTATTGCTGGGGGTAGGGGAGGCAATCACTACCCAGAGGCATTTTGATACCCCAGATGCTTGCCCAACTGCTTCAGGCTCTCCCTTCCCCAGGGGACTGCTGCTGGGCTGCAAATTCCACAGATTTACAGAATCACAAAATTGTTAGGGTTGGAAGGAACCTCTGGAGATCATCTAGTCCAACCCCCCCTGGCCAAGCAGGTTACACAGGGACATGTCCAGGAGGTTCACCGGCACTTTCACCATGGGCGCATGTTTACTGGAAATTTAGGAGAGTGTTTTCTGGAGCAAAGACTCCCAGTCACAGATAAAATGGGATAAGAAATCCAACTCCTTCCCTGCTCTTCTGTTTTGAAGAATGAATTCAGAACATAACATTTTTCAGGTTTCTCAGGGAGAATCAAGAGTTAAAATGTAATTGTTGAAATACATTAATCACATGTACAAAAAAAATATGCATAAATAATTTTAAAAACATTGCAGAGCATGAATGAGATGTTACTGGTAGCGTAAAACAAAATAATTTGGGGTCTAGCACTGATGTAGGAGAGCTGCTGTGCTGGGATATTTAGCAGGGCTGGAGCCATCTCAGTGTCCAGGCTTGAGATGTGGTGATTGTGGTGGTCTGTGTTTGCAGAGCAAACATATCACCAGAGTAATTGCCCAACCACGAAAGAAGTGGGAGAGGTGGGACTGCCCTACTGGCACAGGCCAAGGCCTGAAGCTGCCTCGGCAGACCCTGTGCAAGACACAAGATTGACAAAACCAACATTTGCTGCTTGGCGCTAGGTCTGTAAATTAGGTGTCAGTTGTCCCTTGGAGTGTTCAAAATATGAGCATTGAGCAGGAGCGCTACTGGCTTCTGGGGTATCCACAGTTCAAGGAGAGATGAGACTCACTGTAGATGCTTGGGTTTGACCAGTGGAGCCCAAGCGCTGCCAGAGCAAGGGATGGGAAAGGAGCAAGCAGTGTCTGGTCGGCCTTCCAGGACCTCTCCAGGAAGGCACCTGAGGAATATAGTCTTCAGCAGGAACCTCAATAACACTATGGAAGTCTGAGTGATTTGGAAGAATTTATTACAGCTTCTGGCACTAGCCAGGTTGTGTGTAAAAGGAGCAGTAAAATGTAAAATGGTCTTCCCCTTGGAGGAGTTTTCTGCCCCGTGGTGCAGCTATTGCCATTTATTACCAGCGTTTCTCCTAGCTTTTGCTGAGAGGTAGTTTTGGGAGTTGCTTATGAGATTGCGAGGAAACTTAGGATGAAGTATGTGTGGTTGCAAGCCAAGGATATAGTTGAAAGAGAAATATAACGTCAAGAGCTGAACATGAGGTTGATGGTGGTGGTGACAAAGAATGCAAGGAAGATCAGAAGTACTGCATATTTTGTACAGGTCAGGATTTCAGGTGAAAGTTTAGCTAGAAATCAGTTCACAAAGTAACCTGTATATGCCATGTATTTTTCTTCAGAGAAAGAGTGTAATCCTTGAAAATTGAGGTATGATAGTTTAAATTTTAATGAGATTTTAAACATCCATATTCTCAGTGTTACGGGGGAGGCCTCATTAACAATAATGAGGGATATGCGTGTATATCACTCTGTGATCCAGAATGGTTTGAAAAGCCTAATATTTGGCTGTGGTTAGATAATTTATATATAGCACTACTAAAATCCTAATATGTCAGCAAAAATGTCAACATGGTTTTGGAGAGCCATTAGATAGATACATTCAAACATGTTGATACCATTACTCAGGAAGGTAATAATGGTCTTCTATAGGCATCGATAAAGACCTCCCTCTCCTCAGTTTTTAAAGAGCAACACTGCTAAAAATACTTGAATTTCATTTTACACAATGCAAAAAAGAGAGATCTCATGAAACAGGACTGCATTACATCTGAGATATGCCCCAAGGCCATGTTCAAGAGCAGAGTGGTTGCAGTAGTTGGTAAAAAAATAAAGTCTATTTTATCTGAGCATCTCCCATGCAAACTGGTATGGCAATTAAGCTGAGCTGAGAGAAAAGTAATGCTGAATATTGAGGTATACAACCAGTACAGAGAATGAGCTAGCAAATAATTAATAGTGATTTATGAAGATAGCAGGGGCAAAAAGACCATATCTTAAGGCACAGCATAAGAAGCATACTTTAAATCCTTTATAAGGGAGGGAGAAAGGAAAGATGAAAATATTGACTATGTGTAGAAAAAATTTAGAATAAATTTTACCTGAATCAGGGTACTAAATTTTCTTATCAAGTAGCAGGTTCTGCAAGAAGCAGTGGATGATTGCAGTAAGTACTACGGTGGCATCTCCGAGCATCAAAGCAAAAGCTTATTGAAGCTCAAAGCACAAATTGTCAAAACCGTTAGTGGGGGTTCCCACAACTTCTCATGGAAGAGCAGTGTGAACAGATGTGACCAGTAGACCTTGAACACTGTCAGAAGGAAGAACCAGGTGTCATTCGTGATTGTAACACTGTAATGAAGTTAACCTTATTCTCTACAAAGTTGGCAGCAGCAATTAGGATTTCAATAAGTATAGAAGTTGGGCTCAAATAATTATAAAAAGTCAGTGATGGTAATTTCTGAAATCCAAACAACCCAGCCAACCCAAAAAATATGTTGTCCTGGTCTAGCTAGCGCAGATCAACTAGTGCATTAATTAGCAGTAAGACTAGTGCAGACGTTTCGTTCTCTGATTCAAGAGTGAAATTAAAACCCTTCAGCTACCAGAACATACCAGCTGCTAGTTGGAGTTTGAGATCAGTATCCTCTCAAACTTTATCTGCTTACGATTAGTGCATGTTTTGAGTCGCAGTTAAGTCATGAAATACCAGAAATTCATTTTTAACTGCTAATATTATCTCAGTATGTTCAAATCAAATAATCAATCTAACTTTTCAAGTTTCTTAAGACATAACAAGTTGTTTTTTAAAAAAGTAATCAGCTGAATTTTTTAATTTAATGCAGTGTATGAAATGATGTAATTCTGACATAACCTTGATTGGATCATTAACCTGCATTAACTTGTTTTCCTGAGGGCTTTTCAGCTGCTTTGGAAGCGTGTTTCTTGAAAGTATAGATCTTCACGCTCACAGAGTGGCAAACCTCAGCCACACTCATGGGATAGTTTTGCATAAGGAATCCACAGTCAGGAAAGAAAATCTTTAAAACTTCCAAAAGTTTTTCTTTTCTGTTTAGTAAGAGTGAGCAGTAAGTTATTGAGGCGGTATCCATTATTTAAATATTTTTTCTTTAAATTGTCCTACTAAATTGTGCATTGGGTTAGATAATCCCTTCCAATAACACACAGGCTTCACCCTCATGAGGAGATTTTGCAATTTGAAGAATTTCCTTTTTCTGCATTGTCATTATGGGAAGGAAACATTTTGCTTCCATTGATGGCTTGCATATAAATTGTTTTCAGAGTATGTTTTAAATAAACTAAGTCAAACTCAATGAACAAAATACAAAAATCGATGCTTTGAAGTTCTTGGTGTTCTTTGAATCCAGCATTTTAGTAGAAAAAATTTAAAAAGCCCATTTTTGCATTGCTGTAAGTACACATCCTTATATTGCTACCAGTTTTGTCAGCAGTACTTCTTTTACTCCCTTCGTTGACTTTTCATTTCTTCAGGTAATTTCTGCACTGCTGTATCTTTAGATCTGGCAGGCACTGGTTAATCAGGCTTGTGTTAACCAGATAATCCTTTCAGTGATTCAGGTTTTGGACAGGATTCCTGTCTACTGCAGGCATACAGGCAGGGTTGCTACCTTTGAGGATGAGCTTGGTTTGCTTCCCTGCTATTTGAGATGCTAACATTAGTAATGAAAATTATGAATAACAATGCTGGTTGTACAGAACTACTCTGGAAACTCGCTATCATCATTTCCTCTATCACTTTTCCATATGGGAACTGGAAAATCACTCTGAATGTGTAGAAGCAGATAATATTCTGGTCCTAGGTATTTTCCTGAGATTGTTTACTGACTGCTTGGGCTGGAATCACTGGATCTAATTGACTGGTAACAGTATGCAGCATCAGTGTGATTATTTTTGGAGTTATCTGTGCTAGGGCGTCTGTGGCAAGGAAAGGATGCTATAGATGGACAGTGACGTCTCTGCCACTTCAATTACAGCTGGTACTCAACTCAGTGTGCATCTTGCCCTGCTCCGCAACAGCACTGGCACAGCAGGACAGCGGCCAGGGAAGCCACTGGTGAGGATGCTCGACAGGAGCTCGGCTGCAGGGACAGGTCCCACCATGCATGGTGGCAGGGAGAGGTCCGTGATGGTCCACCACTGCCGTGCCAGAGCCTGCAGGGCACTGTTGGTTGCCAGTGGGGCAGGCACCCCGCTTCCCCAGTTGCAGAGGGATGGAGGGATAGATACCAGCTGGATGGTCAAAATCTGTGGAAATTCAGGATTTTAGATTAAAAAAAAAAAGACGCATTTAATTGATTGTTTTGATTGTTTTGTGTATTTTCTGGATCACACCTCCATAATGACAGTACCTATAGGATGCTTTGGGATGACCTGAATTCATAAAATGAACAAATATATAAAGCCTTGCAAAATTCTAGGAACCATTGTATTGGTTTTTTTTTTTTAATGGTTTTATTTTTAGGTGAGGAAGTTGAAAACTGTGGCCTATTGTACTACCTATAAATGAAAAGTAGGTACTAAATATTTTATTTTTCCCCACTGCTCTGTTTATTCTTCTGCCTCAATTTTCAGTCTTCCTGTAAAGTTTGTGCGTGAGTGTATGTGTGCTTTCCCTCTATGAGCACATACAGTATCTGTAACCATGGGCTGGATTTAATAATTCAAAGTAATATGAAAACTCACGAGTATGGAAATAGACTTGTCATTGGCTGTATCTGCTAGCTAGATAGAATGAGAAAATCTCATTTTTGAAAAAATAATCAAAAATTATCAGCTTCATCCAGGAATTTTTGGAGTCTCAGAGAAGAGTCATCTCCTCTGCCTATATGCATTAAAACTTACCCATTCACACACAAATTTAATGCTTATATTAAAAATATATATGAATATTTTTGTGTTGTACTCCTGTCATTTCTCACTCTCTTTTTTTGCCAAGATAGTAGCAAAAGAATGAGGTCGAAAGGATGCTGTAGTAATTAGTGGACAGAGTCAAAGCATTGAAAGAAACACTGAGAGCACAATAAAGAATAAGAAAAAAAAAAAACCAAAACCCACTGAAACCCAGAGATCAGAAACCTGGGCTTGACTTCCACCTCCTGCCCATCTTCCCCTGGCTTCAGCAATCACTTGGGTGCTTGCCTCTATTTTTGTCAGATAGAAATGTGTTTAAGCATATGCTCGGTGTTAAACACATTAAAGCGCTTTGCGAAGCCACGAACCACTGGCCAGGCTCAGGGAAAGAAATGCCGCTCATTGGAAATGTTAGCTGTAGTCCTTTATCTTTAGCTCTCTTCATGATGTACAGTACTGTGTTTGAAATCTCTTCAGGAACAATAAGAGCATTTAGCACCTAAAAAAAAAAAAAATAGTATTCAAGGAATATCACCTGAATTACAGCATGGATACACAATGTATAAATATATATATATATGTATGCACACTAAGAGGCATTAGATGCAGATCCCTGTACATTATGGGGAAAAAAATCGGTATCTTTGAGCACTTAAGTAATGCACTTTATTTTTAAATACTTCGGCGATCGTATTTTGAAGGAAAAATTAAACCAGTTTATAAGTTCTTGATACAATGAATAGCCTCAAAATGTAATCCTTTTTCCCCTTATATTCTCTCCTTAAAAAAAAAAAAATATATATATATGTATATATGTCTTATATAAATATAGTTATAAAGCATCATGATTGGAATTCCCAGGGGGAATTTTTGTGGAACTTCAGAGCAAATGTGGTTGACACTTGTTCTTTGTTACCCTTGGGCTACAGTTTTGATCATTGACTGAATAGATTTATTCTTGTCAGCACAATGAATTTTTCACTCTTGTCGTAAGTAAGTTTTACAATCCTTTCTCATGTGTAAATGAGCTACAAGTATATTCAGGTGCTCTATGTTTCAACCAGCTCTGGAACTTTAAAAAAGGAATACCGGCAGGTAGAAGAGATGAAACCTGAAATCTGAATTCCATGTATATTAAATGATTCGGTGAAATGCATTGCAACTCAGAAGCCTGATTTCTTTCTTTATATTTCATGTAGATGGTAGGCACATGAAACTAAACAGCAGTGGTGAAATAATTGGTATGAAGATGGAGAAGCTTAATTTTGATGAAGCAATTAGTAGTTGTTTCCTGATTGCTCCTACTCCTGTGAAGAGGGGGTAAAGAAGATCATGTCACTTCTTTCAATTCTGAACTATTTCACAGCTCCCAAGACCTTTTGCCCTACATTTGGACACCAACGAAAGTTGCTTTGAATTTTTTTAGAAAGTGTATTCTGACCATGGATTCTTAAGAAGGTTAAACATAAATTAGTCATAAAGCCAACAAAAGAGAGAGGAAAAGATGAGGCTGTACGATTATCATCCCAATTTCTATGTTTTCAAACTTCTAGTGTTTAATAAGGAAAAAAATGACCGAAATTCTTTTGTTCTTTAGAATAATAATAATAAAATATGCTTTGGAAAACACTGCCATTTATAACCTCAAACATTAATGTGCAACGAGCTATGTAATGCTGCAGATCTGAGCAGTGTTTAAGACAACAAAGTGCTATTTGATAGTCTAGTCTTTCTGTGGAACAGCTCTTCTTCCTGCCTTTGATGTGTGGATGGTTTATTTAATCAATTATTAATCAAAGTTATGGCATTCTTCTTATATATTTAGGTAAAAACTAAAAGATGCCTTTTCTTGCTTTCTTGTTTAAATAAAAGTTTAAATAGAATGTGGAAATACTTGCTTTTGAACAAAAAATACATACTGGAGAGCTTCCAGTTTCAAGCGTTTGAGCAGTACATTGCATGTTTAGGAAAAAAAAAAAAAAGAGGAAGGGGAAAAAAAATAGAATGTTTCTAAGTTTTGTAGCTCTGCCAAAGGCATCTGAAGGCTTCTGCTAACCTGCCTTGATACAACAAAAAGCAGGAGAAATAATTTGATTAGTGTTTTCTTTAAAGGATGCTGAACCTGGTGCAGCAGTGGTGCTGGAGAGCAGGGCAGGCAGGCGGACACTCAGTACATGGAGCATCTTGAGCAGTTGGTAACATTTGGCAGCTTAACACACAGAAAACGACTGCTAGGGAAATCTCAACTGCTGCTAATTAGCAGCAATGAACTGTGGGTAAGGACGGTACATTTTAATGTGAGAAGAATTTTACAATAACCACCACACTGAAAGAAATAGAAGGAAATGCTCCCTAGCTGACCCTTGTGGCAATCTAAGCTGCGTATTGCAATAATCCTGTAAATTACTATGCTTTTTTATACAGTAACTTGGAGTTAATTAGTAATTTAACATTCCTCTACGCTATTAAATGTCTTTCTTGCATTATATTATGTTGTTTCATGGTCTTACCTTAACACTAATGGGGTTTAGTTATATTTTCTCAAAACAGTAACAGTAAAATAAAATCGAACTGGAAAATTAATTAGTTCTCTTTTGCCTTTGATTTACCTGTTAGTAACAATTAAGTGGCAATGTACAGTTTTGGAGCAGTACGAGGTTACGCAGAGATGAATAGACTCCTGGGATGTGCTGCTAGCGTGGGGTGGGGGATGAAGATGAAGAGTGGTTGAAACACTGGGGACTGTGCTGCAGGCACTGCAGGCTCAGGGCTGAGAGGGGCTGAGGAAGGCAGGGAGGCATCCCCGTATCCTGCAGCACCCCTGCATCATTGATGCTGGTACTCAGTGGTGGAGACTAGTGGAACTTGGCAAAGCATCACCAGGGGCTTGCAGGCTGGGGGAAGCATCCCTGTGATGCTGGGGAAAGCACTTGCTGGGTAAGGCTGGAGCTATGTGCAATTTATCCATTCTTCTGCATTGTCTTCGCAGCTGTCTTTGCAGGAATCCATGGACTAATTAGGGTAACCAACAATGATGAAATATGTGATCTGACTAAAGTTTAGGACATGATTATGTGAGGCATCAAGGAAAGGAGTTTCTCAGATTAGTCCAGCATGAATTAAAAGTTGGAGTGCTTTGTGGTCTACCTTTTTACTCAGTAGTCATCTTTTCAGCTGCAATATTTGCTTCCTTTAAAGCCATCAGAGTAGTCAGGTTGATAAATACAGTTTTCTTGTTGGCTGTTTATGAAACTTAAGTGTTTGGGTGTGATGGGAGGTGAGGAGGGTGTTTTCATTTTCAGTCAGAGAGATCAAGGTGGGCACCACGATGCGCGATTTGATGGAAACGGCTTTGGAAGGAAGGGAGAGGAAAAGGCACACACTCAGGAAGGTCTGAATTCAAGAGCTTCCTGAAGACTTTGTCTCTTGGGGCTCCTGCTAAAAGCAGCACTGCTACCATTTAAAACCCCATTCTTTGCAGCTGGATTTGAGCATCCATAAAAAATTTATCACTGCTTTAAGAGATTTCTGCTTTTCTGTCCTCCCCATTGTTAGACAAATTGAAGTGTGCACTCTGAAGGAGTGTGGTGGTGAACTGAGAATTTATTTACTCATTCGATTCTAATATTGAGAGAATCTGCTCTCCCCGTTCAAAGGGTAGAGCAACAATACGAGTGACATCGGGTCAGCGGCACTTCACAGCTACCTGCGAGATAGAATTGTTCTCCTGGCAGATAGGAAGTGACTGAAACCTCTTTTTCTCATCAATGTCTATTATGATTGATGGCTCTATGGTCACACTGAATATGCCCTTTTTAAATAATTCACAATGTCATCATAGTACTAGTTTATAACTAGCCTGTTATTTTTACCTTTGTTCATTCACTAACAGGCGATTCAATAAATTAAGTACTACGGATTTGGGGAGCATTAGAACTGATTGAAACATTCATTTTTCTTTCTGTTTTCTTTTTTTGTCCTTTTTTTTTTCCTTACAAGGTGAAGTCTTCCTGCACACAGTAACAAAGATTTTTAAAAATCCACAAGATTCAAGTATGATAATTCATTAAAAAACAGCTTACAAAAGCAGTATCTTCTTGCTGATGACATTAATTAAAATATAAAGAAATCACCAAAATCATGCAGCTACCTTCACCTAGCTTGGATTCGAGTTTGACTACTATTCAGAGTTCAGTAAGAATGTGTTATAGACAACACAAAACCATATCATACGTTCAGATGAGAACTCATCATTAATTGATGTCAAGTATTATTCTTTGATTGTGCTGGATATAGTCCAAAAAAAGGGTGCTCAAGTTGTATAGCTGAATTATTTTAACATGGTTAATGGGTAAAATCCTTAATATCATACTTTGCAAATCAGATTTTATTTGTTTAACTTTGAAATTGGGGCTTAGTAAGTCATATTAGGTAGTAGTTGAGTATTTGTCATTTCTCACATAATGGTTGAATGCTGCTAATAATCAGTGGATGATAGCAATAATAATATTGATTTCTCTGCCAAGACTTTTTAATTAAAAGGTTTTAAATAATATTTACATTGCTTTGATTATTTTTTTGTTTAACAGCTGTAAGTAAACATCTAATTCATGCAATATTTGTGGTTCCCTCCACTGTCCCATTGTCACATCAGGCCTCTCCCAAGAGCTTGCGCCTGTTCTACTGGACACCACTGGAAGGCATGAAAGAATGTCTGGGTATTTGCAGCAGGTTCCTGAGCAGGATTAAATGGTCACAAGAAGATTTTCTTGATGTAGGCACATTGCCTTTAATGCAAAGGAAATGGAAGAAAGTGTCCTTGGAAGAGTATGGACTCCATCAGTTCAGAAAGGCCAACATGTCTCCGGAATTGGAGTGCTGCTGCCATTGCTCCTCACCAAACCTTGCTGGGCCAGCTACCAGGAGCCTTCCTGTGGCTGATATGAATGGAAAGTCTACAAATGCAGTGAATATAGAATAGCTGAGGTCTGTGGAACTGCTTCTCTGTATGTTTCCTCATTTTACACTTGCTTGTTGCATAGGTACCTTGCTTAGATAGCTTAGGTGTGAGCCTTAGGAGCATCAGTATAGAAAAAAAGTTCTTGATGGTTTCCAGAATCAATATATTTAGAGCTTTCTATGTGTGCTGTGAATGAGGCAGGATGCTTTCAAACAGGAGTGGGATTTTTTAAGACTCTGCAGTTATAGTATAGCAAAGTTTTATATATTAAAGCAGACTAAATTTTTGGAAAGTCACCAAATTTGTGATACCCATTTTCACAGTCTTTTTGGCACAGTCATGGGCAGCCAGCTGGAAACTTCCGGAATGTGCATTCACCCATGGCGTTACTCTCTCTTTTACTCTTGATTTAGGCTTTGTATGTGGTAAACCCTCAGTAGCTCACTAGGGCTGAGCATAGGGATGTTGTTCTCTGGGCATGTGGAAAGTTTTCCAGTTTCAGAAGTCATGGGGAGAAGGTCCCTGCCATGTGTAGATCAGCTTCTCCATCTCTGTGTGCTGCCCTCCCAGAGGATGCTGTGGAAGGGCTTGGGCTCTTGCTTTCTACAGCCGTCGCAGGCAGGATGTGGAATGTGGAAGGAGATTGTGGAAGGGATAACCCAGAACTGATGGAGTTAGAATTTGGTAATTAAGTTTCTGGTGATGCATATGAGATCTTTTGATCTTTGATTTGCTGTTCAAATCTATTCAAGATGCATATACAAGACATCTTGACTTTCCCTAGCTGTGGAGTTTTTTTCTGGTTTTGTTTTGTTTTGAGTTTTGGGGTGTGTTGGTGTTTTGGGTTGATTTGAGTTTTGTTTCTTTCTTCTTTGTGTTTGTTTTGGGTTGGTTTTTTTTTTTGTTGTTGGGATTTGTTTGCGTTGGTTGTTGTTCGGGTTTTTTTGTCTTTTTTATTTCGTCCCTAAGGAGCCAAAAAGCCAGCTGCCTCTACAAAGATTCAGATTTCAGAGATCTTCAATGATACCTAGGGGGAGTGGTGATGATCCTGTAGCTCTGCAGCTCCCTCTAGGACCTATGGTAGTAATTAATAAGCAGTCAAATTCTCAACTAACGTGACAAATTGGAAAGCTGTGAATTTGGAGATAACAGCGAAGGGTCACAGTTTATTTGTAACTGGGTTATTGAATCATAATAAGCACTTACAGAAAAAGCATCATAAAAGAAAATAGTAAGGTACAAGAACCCAGAGTAATTGGGTTTTCCTACACAAATAAGATCCATGTGGCAAAAGAATTTCCCTTTGAAGGAACAGTTATAAATTTGAGGTCTAGACTTTCCATTAGCCCCTCATCTTTACTAGCCCAGTGCAAGGTAGATAAAATGCGTAAAACATCCCCAAGATTTGATATTGTAATCCTATTTTGTTATAACATTATTTCTCAATGTTCCCAATGTGACTATAAAAAATAACAAAATTGCAAGAGGAAAAATACAACATTTTGCCTCTTTCATGAAAATATAAAAATTAGATCCTTTTCTCTTTCTTTTTTTTTTTTTTTTATTTTTCAGTATTTTGTGACAGATTTTTAATAATACTAAAATTCCAGTTTTGTGTACCATAGGCTTAGGGAGTTAACCAGAAAAAAAAAATTAAGGAAATAAGGAATAAAAGTGTAATAAGGAAAACAGTAGTTTATCTTCTGGGGTCATGTAGATGAAAGGCGGAATGTTGATAAAGGTGTGGCAGATAACTACAAAACTGCTATCAGCTTTAACATATTGCTGGGTTATTGTTTAATTTTATTTTTCACCAGGATTTAGAAGCTAAACATTACTAATGCATTTTTGCTTAGGTGTATTCATTGAGAGCTATTTAAAAGGTCATTTTTCGGAAACTAGCTTGGTTCCTGGAAAATTCAGTATCATTTTGAGAGCACCTGTGAACAATGCAAGTCTTCCCACCAGCAGGTGGGAAAATGGAGGAGGAGAGAGGCAGGTTAGGATGTCAGCTCTTCCAGCTCTCAGTGAAGCATCATGTCAACACATCATGGTGCTTGGTTTAATTTTACAGAAGCCTTTCTGTATTCATCTCCCCTGTTGAATACATTGCCAGGGTGATTGTTAGTCCGCTTAATCTCTGGTTTATGACTTCAGGTGCTGTTGGATGCCACCACAGTGTTCAGTCCCCACACAGTCTGTCCCAGGGAGTTGTCGCCCAACTTTCCCATGCCTGCCTCAGCTGCTATTTTTCCCATGCCTGCATCATCTGTTGTTTTTAGGTGGTTTTTTTTATGCAAGCAGTCTGGGGGTTGGTTTTTGTACAGTTTGCTCAGCGTCGTTCCCCTCTCACATCCTGCTCAGCATTACATGGGCAGCAGCCCATAGCCATGGGGCAACCTCAGCTCCTGGCTGATATGCAATGTAACAAAGGATGATCTACCCCTCCAGCTTGAAGCCCAGGTAAACCTGGTCCTGATAGGGACCACTTCAGTTCCTGGGAAAATACCGGACTTTCCAAGTATCTACCTGATCACTTTTGGTTTCATTCACATCTCTGCATAGTGTGCCTTCTCAAACTATTTCTGGTGCAGGCACAGCTATCAGTATTTGTTATTTTTAATACAGTATTTATGAAATGAGAATTAGCTAATAGGTGGTGTTTCCTGCATGGAATTTTCCATGGAGGGAGAGCAGATAGAATCATAGAATAGAATCATAGAATAGTAAGGGTTGGAAAGGACCTCAAGATAATCGAGTTCCAACCCCCCTGCCATGTGCAGGGACATCTCCCACTAAACCATCCCATCCAAGGCTATGTCCAACCCCACCTTGAACGCCGCCAGGGATGAAGCATTCACAACCTCCCTGGGCAACCCATTCCAGGGCCCCACCACCCTCACAGTAAAGAATTTCTTCCTCATATCCAATCTAAACCTCCCCTGTTTAAGTTTAAACCCATTACCCCTTGTCCTCTCACCACAGTCCCTAATGAAGAGTCCCTCCCCAGCATCCCTATAGGCCCCCTTCAGGTATTGGAAGGCTGCTATGAGGTCTCCACACAGCCTTCTCTTCTCCAGGCTGAACTGCCCCAATTTTCTCAGCCTATCTTCATATGAGAGGTGCTCCAGTCCCCTGATCATCCTCGTGGCCCTCCTCTGCACTTGTCTAACAGTTCCATGTCCTTTTTATGTTGAGGACACCAGAACTGCACACAATACTCCAAGTGAGGTCTCACGAGAGCAGAGTAAAGGGGCAGGAGCACCTCCCTTGACCTGCTGGTCACACTCCTTTTGATGCAGCCCAGGATACGGTTGGCCTTCTGGGCTGCAAGCGCACACTGCCGGCTCATGTTCATGTTTTCATCAACCCACACCCCCAAGTCCTTCTCTGCAGGGCTGCTCTCAATCTCCTCCCCGCCCAACCTGTAGCTGTGCCTGGCATTGCTCCGACCCAGGTGGAGGACTTTGCACTTAGCATGGTTAAACTTCATTAGGTTGGCATCAGCCCACCTCACAAGTGTGTCAAGGTCCCTCTGGATGGCATTCCTTCCCTCCAATGTATCAACCGAACCACACAGCTTGGTGTCATCGGCAAACTTGCTGAGGGCGCACTCAATCCCACTGTCCATGTCACCCACAAAGATGTTGAACAAGACCGGTCCCAACACCGATCCCTGGGGGACACCACTCGTTACTGGTCTCCAGCTGGACACTGAGCCACTGAGCACTACTCTTTGCGTGCGGCCATCCAGCCAGTTCTTTATCCACCGAGTGGTCCACCTATCAAATTGATGTCTCTCCAACTTAGAGAGAAGGATGTCATGGGAGACAGTGTCAAAGGCTTTACACAAGTCCAGGTAGATGACATCAACTCTCTGCCCCTGTCCATCAGTTCCGTAGCCCCTTCATAGAAGGTCACCAGATTGGTCAGGCAGGATTTCCCCTTAGTGAAGCCATGCTGGGTGTCACCAAGCACCTTGTTGGTTTTCATGTGCCTTAGCATGCCTTCCAGGAGAATCTGCTCCAAGATTTTGCCAGGCACAGAGGTGAGACTGACTGGTCTGTAATTCCCTGGGTCATCCATTTTCCCCTTCTTAAAAATGATCTCTTGCAGGGGCACTATAAACTGCATGGTGTGAATTACTTCTGCTTCATCAGCTCTGTGGAAAATGAGCTGAGTTTTCAGAGGCACCAATGATATTTTATTTGATAAAAATTATAATTTTGATTTATTTTTTTTATTATCTTGATTTTTGTGGTTGTTATGAAGGTGGGGATTTGTGCCTATGCCGGTTCACAGAGCAGTTCCCAAGGCTGCTGAGTGCTAAGCAGGGGCTCTGTTGAACACTGATGCAAAACAGCCAGATCAAGAGATGATGCTTTTCAGTAACAACCAGCCATTCCTCCAGGAATGTTTGAAGGAATGTTTACCACGTTATTAAAACCATTTTCCACTCATTTTTTCATCCACTGCTTAGAACAGACAACTGCCAATTTAGGCTGAGAATTTTCCCTTCAGATGCACAGATGAAGAGCTCACACTGCGCCTCAAATATGGACATGTGCCAGACGTCTTGGAGGGCACGTCCTGCATGAGTTGTAGCTCACATTCCACTTTTGAAAGATTCCACTTATCAGCATCTGTCTGAAGACTGTGGTAATGTTGCATTTGTTTGGTTGCATACAGTTTGGGATGGAAGTTCACCGTGCTTATGGTGAGATATACATACTCTACATAAGATTAGCTGGTGTACCCTAAGGAGGGAGTTATCAGTAATAAAGAGCTCTGGATAATGAAGTCGAAATGAACACCATCTTTCTAATAGATTTTTTGTTTGCCTAACATGACAGAAAATCTTTTATACCCACCCCACCACGTTTTTTGAACGTGAAATTTTGCCTATGTGGCATGGGCAGGTATGGCCATACCCCCTTGCTGTCACCTCTCTGAGCAGTTTGACTGCTGGAAAAGGCCATTTTCTTCTAATTCTGTGACTGTCCCACCTGTGGTAGCATTGAGCAGAGCTTGTCCCAGCTGGCAGAGCATCCTGGAGACAGAGCTGCCTGGTGTCAGGGAGTGGGGTTGTAGGGTGAGAAGATGCCTGGTGGCCATGGTCCTTCTGGCTGCCCACTGACTTTCTGGTGGCAGAAAGAACAAAATACCCTCGTGCATGACAAATGCTACTGTTGTAGGGACTGGTTGTGAAAAATCGGTGTTAGGTGGGGCTGCCGTCTCTGAATCACAGTCTTTAGTTTATGAAAATTATAATTATTTTGATTTTTGTCCACAGACAGCTTGAAATGTTGCAAAACTCTGCAGGTGCTTTCTCTTATAACAAAACCCCAGAACAGATGGTGCAAGGTACCAGGCCAGCTCAAAGGATTAAACACAAGGCTTTTGAAATTTAAAATTAAAGCTGGGTGATCTTGGGAAAATGTACCTGCCAAACAAGCTTGCTTAGAAAAAAAGTTTTCCAGGTTCTCCATACAAGCTGATTTAAATTCAAATGAGACAAAAATTGGGCACTTTAAAAGTGCTTAAGAGAGGATTAAAAATCTATGATCAAGAAAAAATGGGATGTATATGAATTATTTGTTGTTGCAGGAGGATTTGTTGTCCAAAGCACATTTTCTCTTCATTTTCTCAGTAGCGCTTCAGTGGATGATATGGGAAAGGCTTTACTAACCTTTCATATCCATTGTCTGTGCCTCAAAGTATGAATGAGTCAGTGATTACACAAAGCCAGGCAGCCTCACCAGTGTTGTTGTTAGGAGAAATGAGCTCCCCACGTCCTGTAATAGGGGTGTGTAGTGGTGGGACCATCCTGGAAGTGCCCCGCACTCGGTCCTTGTCTTGCCCTGTGGCAGCTGGGAGGCTGGGGTTTTGCTCCGTTCCATAGGTATAAAATTCACTCATAAATTTTGCAATTAAAAAGAAAAGGGCTCTCCTTTTGAATATGCTTTACTTCCTCCCACAGCAGAGAGGGGCAGCATTGCAAGCGGCAGAGGGAAGGTGGTGCCCACTGTGAACTGAGTGCAGTGCCGCACTCCAGATGTCCCCTTTGTTTCAGCATCATTGTCTCCCCTGCGTGGAGCAATTTCAATTTCTCATTGGCAAGGGACATTGTTTTCTGCATATTTTTTTTTTCAATCGCTCTTAATCACGAGCCTAGTGGGGGCAGTTAGGCTCACAATGAAGAAAAAGCCTACTGGGTGAAAAAACAGCAATCTCCCTGGCTTTGATGGCCTTGTTGGCCAGAATTTGTGACTCCAGCAAACAGTTTGCTACAGCTCTATTTGAAACAGAAAGGGCTAGCAAATACTGTAATGCTGGATGGTGTTTGCGAAAGCCTTTGTTAATGTGTTAGATAACCTATTAATCACAAGTTTTATATTCATATGCAAAATGTGCCTGGAGGACAATTTAATCATTTATTACAAGCACTTTATATATTTACTTTCCCTTTCCTTTCCCATCAGAAGAGCCATGCTCATTAACTAAGCCCGATGCGGGAAGATGGTCACAATGGGATGGGGAGTTGAGCATATGCCCAGGCGAGAGTTGCATGAGAAAAGGAAAACTGCAGAAAGTTTCAGCCCACACTGTGTTTTGATACGACTTTGAAAGCCAGCATGATTAAAATAATTGAAAGATTCTGTCTTATTTTTCTTATTCCTGTCTCATCTTGTCATATTAAAGGTTTTTAAGGACTTTAATTAGGTATACTGGTTACAGAGATGACAGAGATCAACCCTTTCCATGCCCAGACACTTGATGGAAGATCACTTTGGCAGGTACAGGCTGGCAAACTGAACCGATACAAATTAACTAGGAAAGGTTAAATTAGAGTAAAATGAGGATTACAGACCGATATATGGAGCAAAGTTAATTCTGAGATGGAGCCTCATTGTGTCTGCTGTGCTTAGTCATAGTTGTGCAAATGGCTTGGGATTAGGAAGCCTTTCCATGCGGATCATAGTTAATTGTTTATTTAAATACAAATTCTGATGTGCAAGGATGAGCTAAGGTTGTGAACTACTGGTGGAGGACAGAGCACCTCTTGTACAAAACTGTATTTTTAAAGCTCTGTAATTCTTTATCTAGAAAGCGAAGCAGAGCTAACAAGCATTTGTGAAGGCCACCATCACATGAGGAGCAGAGGCAGCAAGATGACTGAAGGCTGCTTCTCTGCAGCCACCTGGGCCTTCAGCCTGTGCCCTTGGACCCGTGTGTCATTGTCCTTCCCCCTCAATAACTCAAAGTAGGGCCAAAATGTATTTCATACTTCATATATCCAGCTTTGCTCTTGGACATATTTGGAGAGCAGGCTGCGAGGGCTTAGGGGTCAGGGCAGTGGGGTCCATTAGGGTGCTAGGGTTGGCAGGGAGCTGGGGGGGGAGTTTTGAACAACCCCCCTGCTCAAAACTCACGTGGGGGCAGGTTTCCCAAGCTCTGGTGCTGTTGCATTTTGGGTATCCACAGGGATACTCTGTATGATCTCCACCCTCTGGACTCCCCAGGGCGTACTTCAGCACATCCATGTGTTCTTTGCATGGCCTCTTCTGCCCTGCTTCTCTCTGCCCATCACCCCAGCACTCCCATGCAGGACTTTGCACTCCCATTTCTTAACCCTCGGAGGTCCTCTGGGCCTGTTTTCCCACAGGCAGCTGTGTGCCACATGAGACGTTGTCCCAGATCATCCTGGCACCAAGGGAAAACCTCAGTCATGAGCCCCTCAATTGTCCTGTTGGATCAGCACCAAGAATTTTGGATGGACCTTATTGGCGTGTGGTTTTAGTGGTTTATGTGTTGGTGTGTGAAAAAAATGGCAGCGTGATAACAGTGTATAAATGTTACCATTTTTAAATGATTTTGCAGTATGCAGCAAGATAGTATTACCTATGGATTGTTCTAGATCACTTTTTTAATTCTCATATAGTCTAATTGAACAGGGCAAGCAAACAGGGATTGATCCTATCCTTCATCTGAATTTTTAAAAAAGTCATTTTTGTGTTTTATCAGGATGCCTATTTGTTTTGGTATTCAATTACAGGGTTCATTAAATAAAAATCCCTATAGCTATATTTCATCTTTTCTTTGCAATAGGATTTTGCAGCGTATATTATGTACACTGTGCATGAGGCAAAAGCTGAGAGGCTACCTCCTTGCCTACAGTTGAGAAATAACATTTACTGCCTAAAATTGATGGAAAGTTGCAGTAGTTTCAAAATGAGAGCCTCACACATTGGCAGTGTGTCTGCAGCTGGCATTGCATTGATGTGGTGGGCTGCTTCAACAGCACCATTTTACAGAGCTAAAATAGCCAGTAAAAATGTTTTAAATTTGTTTGGCAGTCTTTAATCTACCCTTTGTTAGAGTGTTTGGTGTTGAAGTATTTTTTCAAGGACTTTGTGGTTGCCATAGATATTTTATTCCATAATAAGGATTACATTGCTTGTAATCCTGTGAAAAGATACAGTAATTTATTTGAAAATTGCTAAGGAGTCGAGAAGTATTTAAAACATCAATTATGTATAACCTTGTTTTCTCTTCCATCTCATCAGATACAGTGTCTTTGAAGAGGGTGAACGGCCTTTTGTCACAAGCTGCCAGCGTTGACGTTGACTTGCTGCCACAGGTCCACCCTGTCCAGCTCTTTGTGCATCTCCCAACAACCAGACAGGGCGTAAAGAAGCTGAATCTGCCATGGAGAGCTCTCAGGCACGGGGAAGTTGTTCTTTAAAGCTCTGGAGAAATGCAGTGCATTTATCAGCTTTGAGTGGATATCATTGTGTTTATAACAGAGTGGAGGCACCATGCAATTTTGCTCTTGAAATTGGTTTATATAGATGACTGGTTGCTGTGAAGTGTGTGTCAGAGTTGCATGCAGCCGTTATGAAGTAGTACAATTGTCATCGCTTCTTACATGGTTGTTGAGAAGAGCTTGAGAGCCCAGCTCAGTCAGCTGTTGAATAGATAACCCAACACAGTTAACGTGGCATACATTGTAAAGAATTACATGCCTGCTACAATGAGCTCTGGGCCTTTGGTCTAGATAATAATCCTGGTGGGTGTACCACGTGTAGTGGCTGTCTGATCACTCAGATATGACTGACGAAACATAAAGAAAAATGTCAGTCGGCTAAAAGAAAAATGCTGCTGTAAGTTTGTTTAAGGTTCATGTAAACGGCTGTGCTTTTTTATTTAACCCCGCGTCTCCCAGAGACTTGGCTGTCAAGCTAAATGTGGATCTGTATGTAAGCTGAAACTTGTATGTAAGGTGAAACTCCATTTTAGATCGTGTTGAGATTTGTCAGCTGTGATAAAGGCTTTGGCCATCTCTTCCCATCGTGGTGGCCTTGTCTTCTCATTTAACAACAAGCAAAGTCCTTTTGTCAGTTTACATTTGCAATGCGTGAGCTTAACACCACTAAAAACGATGAATGTTTGCGACTTTTTAAGTGCTGTGGCATAATTCATTTCAGCGACTTGAAGTAAGCCAGAATAATCAAGCTGGCAATATGGACTGAACTAGAGGAGCAGTAATTATTACTGCTAGTGAATTTATTTATTTTTTTTTTTTAAAAACATCTGCCGTGTTAAAGTGCATGGCTGCTTGCCACTCAAAAGGGACTCAGACATTGGAAAGATGAATGTGCGTGAGAAATACATCCATGGCCTTGAGGCATCGCAAAGACTGCGGAATCAGAGGAGGTTAAGGTCAGGGCCAATGTCACTCTGGACTACTGCAATGGCACCTATAGTCACCACACCTTATGTGAGATTGCTCTGCACTGGTCTCTGGCAACTTTAACCCCTTGTGCCTCTCCTGCAGTTTGCAGTAGGTCATCTATCAATTGCAGGGGCTGGATGTGGACTACATGAATGAGAGGGCTCAGGGGCTGACGTGGCCACCATGGTGTAGATACCCATTGCTCACATGGTGCTGTAAGGGAAGGAGGGGTAAGGTCCTGCCACTCCTTGCATATATTGATTTTTTTTTTTTTTTCACTAGGAAATCAATATTTTTTTAGATTGTTTTAATTTTGTGCATATCTTCCTGTTTGGAGATAAGAACAGCTTTGCAGTATTAGAATTGCCCATGCTGAAACTAAAGCTGGGATCCTCATGTGACTTGCATGAAGTTCAAGCAGCCAGTTCAGATTTTCCCTCACCAGAGGGACTACAGGAACCCATGGTGTGACATCAGTCCATGAGACACTAGTTTCAGAGGCTTCTTTTTATAACAGGACGGAAATATTAGTGGACCAACTTGACAACTGAAAATTAATTTCCGGATATTTTTTTATCATGTAAACAACTGTTTTAGAATCACTTTTATTTGTCTGAGTGACTGTAGGGTGGAGTTTGCCAGAAAGATGGAACCCCTTCAAAAAGCCCAAGCAGGAAAAGCTTATTTTTGATGGCATAGATTGCAGCCACTCCATTTAGGTATATTTTAAAGAGCAACACCTCAGAGCAGTGGCGCTTATGTAATGGCAGACTTGGGGCTATTCTAGGGTTATTTCAGTAAGAGTTGCTTCTACAACACATAAACCCCTGTAGGCTGCTTTGCTTCATTTGGGTTTTTTTTGTTTTTCGCACGGCAGTCAAATGCTGGTGCTTTATTTATGACACCAATAATACTACTGTGCCACAACAGGACACTTTTATTGCTGGTTTTGAAGTATTTGCATTTTTATTTAAAAGTCTGAGCCAAGCAGCAATCTGGGAAAAAGAAAGTCAAAGTGAATAAATACGAATTTGACAAAAATATTCGTCGCATGCCCCTAAAAAGCTGAGCAGAAGAGGAGAAGTTGCAGCTGAAGGGACGGTAACCTTTCTGTCCAGGGTGGCTGGGTGCCAGGCTGCAATAGGAGAGGGTGAACAGTGATGGTGCTATGAGGCTGGGTGGGTTGTGGGGCAGATGGTTGCCTCCATCTTGCTCATCCCTGGAGATGCTTCCATAAGTGATGCCTTATGACCAGGTTTTGCTAGGAAGAAGAAGCAAATGCATGCATGTGTTTCATCCTGGGCACATTTCTGAGAAAGTCTAATTTAATGTATGGTGTGTTTCTGTCTGTCCTTCTGGAAAGACCACCTGGCATCTAAGTTTTTAGCATTACAAATTTCAGGGTACCGTCTGGGCTGAGAGCTGGGAGCATCTTGCCCTGTTGAGAGGCTTTCCACAGCACAGGAAGGGCTTGGATTGAAGGAGGGAGGTGAGGGAGACCATGTTTGCCTCTGTAATTTCTGATATTGTTCAGTCTGCAACTTTGTCACGTGAGATGTGAAAATATCCTGCACACCCTTTCTGTGCACATAGGGGGAAATGCTCTTCCCTGCTTTGTTATTTTTTCTCAGTTTACATGGTAGTCTTTTACTTATGTTTTTAAAACCCACATTTATTGCTCCCTGAACTCACAGTAGTACTATGGTAGCTCAAAGCTGCTAATGAGGCATGAGCTACGTTGAGCAGAACAGGTATCTGCTCCATCTAGGGTTGAACCAGCATCCTGTTGATGCCAGGCTGAGCTTGGAGCAAAATAATTGGAAATATTTTCATATTTCAGACTGCCAGTGTGTACTGGGGAAGGCAAGAAAGGGTAGAAATATCCCTCAGAAAACTCTCAAAAGGTCCAGAGAACTGTATGGCTCAGAAAATGGGTTTGGACTTTTGGGTCTGAAGTCAACAGCATCATGACAGAGCCTGTGAGAGGAGGTGATAAGGAACTAAAGTTAAGAGATAATGGATTTATTTCTTTCACCACAATTCCTTCTATCATATTTAGTCTTAAAAGCTCTCTGTTTACTGCTGTTCTGTGTGTTGGTCCTCTCCCAGGCCAGCCTGCCGGAGCCATGATGGGCTTGGGATAATTTTTTTTATAGTGCAGCAAAATTCGGCCCCTTCTGATGAGTGAAATTCTCACATGGAGATAGCCTCCATTTGGTGGGCACATACAGTGTTGTTTTACCATTACCTGCCCTGTCTTCACCCTGATTTGAATGTTGTCATAGCTAAAGGATGCACAAAAACATGTGCCAGTTCTTCCTTTGTCTTTATATTTCCCATTAATTGCAGCACAGGCTGTAAAGTGGTTTGCAGGAATTTACAGAAACTCTTGTTGTGTGGAAGCTACTTAAGGCTCTACTATAACCCCAAGTGTCTTCTAGATCTTTAGTGCTAGGGTATGACTAGTCGTAATTTGGCTGCTTTTCTTGCTGTTCTCCTCTCTCTACCTCCATCGCACCTCTCACCCCAAACACTTTTTATTTTCTCTTTTTGAGAAAGTCTTTTTAAAGAAATTACCTTTCAGGAACTATGTCTGAAAGTACCTAGTAATGAAGCTGCCAAATAATGCTTGAAGTAGTCTTATATTGTCCACTTACATGGCCCAGGAAAGGGTTCAAAGCTCATGTAAAAACAATTCTCAAGAGGAAAAACTAAAATCCAGAGAGCTTCTATGTTAAATTCTACTCTTAGAGAAAAAGAAAGACTGAGAGAAATTATTAGTGCTAAATAATAGGAAGATAGAATCATTTTACAACTGAGGAATATATATTCAAGCAGGTTCAGGAGCTTTTCCCTTACATGTGGTAGATACCAATTCTTTAAACAGCCAAACTGGGGTTTTCTAGTTTAAATTCTTGGAATAGCCCTCTGGAGGGACCTGTCTGTTCCTATGAATAGTTTAACTGAAATCAATAGCGAAAGGATGTGGTTCAGTATTAGACTGAAAAATACACACCCTTCATATTATTTTCTTAGTAATCTTATGATATTCTAGTTCTTAAAATTATGGTAGAGGATTTCATTTATATATACACATGACATATGTTTATGCATTTTAATATGAGATCCTTTATAATGGATCATATTCAAATTTCAGACTCTAATGATGCAACATGCGCGGCATGAAATGCAGCAATTTTTCACAGTTTCCATTGCTGCATTTTACTTACGGTACTAAAATTTAAACTCCCATTCAACAACCTGGTACAAACCCATTAACATAGTCCAGAAAACATAGTTTCAGATAAAGTCCTTAAACTATTTCCTTGATTTTCTTACTAAAGAAGGAGTTCTATTTCAGGAGGTTGGAGGTTTGGTTTTTTTGATTTTATTTTGTTTGGTTTTTTCCTTTTCTTCCACCAGCAGCTTAATAAAAACTGCACACAGCTAATTTTGGAAGTGGTTCCTTAAGTGAACATGAAAGTTGCTGGCAGCCAGAGACCCCATCCCTGCAGTATGTCTTGGATTCATTGCCGAGCCAGCTGCAGCCAATGTGTTAATGCTTTAAAGGTTATGCCTCACCAGCCCTGGGTGTGAGTGGGCATGAAGTTTGCTTTGCAGAGAATACACAGTCTTGTTTAATGTTCAGGGTTCCTCTGTCGCCTTCCTGCTTGAAGCCAGCCTCCTGGGCTACACTGTTTGGGAGGATGAGGCTGGGGAAAAATAATCAAAAGAAGAATACTTTGCAGAAATGTATAGAATACATGTCTATACAAGAGAACCACCTACTTGGCTCTCTTCTGAGCAGAAGCAGGCAGTGCATGTTCCATGTCCTGGGGAAGGCTGTGGGTTCCAGAGGGTGGCAGAGCTGTGTGCAGCTGTAGATGCTTTCTCCATCCTTTTTTTTTTGCCCTCCCACTAACAGCCCCTTGTCATATTTATCCTCTCAGAAAATTGAATTACATTTTTAAGCATGGAAAGACAGACTTTTGCTGTCTCCCATCCCCGCCTCTCCTGTGTATGGGGAAAAGCTCCAGGAGCAGAAGTTTGTGGGGTTCCTTTGGCTCCAAGAAGGAGGTGAAGCTCTTTGTGTCTCAACTCTGCCCATCTGATGGAAGAATCCAGTTAAGTGCTAGGCAAAACTGCTTGAGCCCAGCACCTCTATGAGGCACCCAAAGTACTACGTGCACCAGGAGTTACTATTTGGAGCAGGAACCCACATTTGCTCAAGCTCAGTATGTAATGGCAACACTTTTCATCCACCTGTTCTATATTAATGTCAGAGGTAAAGGCACACCATTTATTACATTACATCAAATATATGCATTACTTATGAAAATTTAGGCCAAAACTGAGTGGGACCATGGCTTCACCACCCCTCCCTCCCCTCCAACAGGCTCCTCCAGGCAAGCTGGCTGTAGCCCAGAGATGCTTCTCAGTTCCACAGGACCTGGATTCCTGTGGAACCCTTGTAGATCTGCAGAGGGTACATGTGACACTGTTTTTAAAGAATGGTTACAGAATTTGTCCTATGAGCAAGGAGAAGAGAGCTTGTCTGCTGGGCAGTCAGTGACTGAGCAGGAGCAGAGTGCTCATGGTCTGGTACAACAATGCAGGATGCACACAGTGTAAAATCTTAGAAGCCTTCTGTGGCTCTGAAATCTGTGAAAACACTGAGGGTTTGTTCTTTTTTTTTTTTTCCCCAGCTTAAATGTTTTGGGGATTTTTTTTTTTTTTTGTTTTTATGTTGGGGCTTTTTCTATTTTTTTTTTCAGGTAAAGTAGTTTTATTTTAACAACTGTAACCAGCTCTGTTTGTGTCCTTAGCTATAAATCCCCACAGTGATTATGTTTCTTTGCTAATGGAAATAAAAGGTGAGAGAACTAAAAATAATAATAAAAATACTTCAGGTCTCTACACTTGAATTCAATTAATGCCTCCATCTTAGTCTATCAAACACTTGAGAGAGCCACAATAAGAGGAAATATAGATATAAGTGCCTAAAAAAAGTGGTCAACAGTTGCACAGCCATATAAATCACCCCCTCTTCATGAATGTGCTCAAAAAATCAAATTGCCACTTTTATTTTCACCATTTACTTTAACAACTTTCACCTTAAAACCATGCAAATAATATTAAAAAGATATAAATGATATTGCATTTGCTGCTGCAAGAGGCAGAAGGTGGGAGTCCATTGAGGCTGTCGAGCAGGAGCCAGGGCTCTCCTCCCCAGCTATGCATTTTACAAACAGTTGTGATTTGCTCTTAGCATTTGGGGGAAGCTTCTGCAAATTCACATTCTTTATTTTAAGTGTAAATCCCTAGGGAGAAGTTAGAAAATGCTTCAGTGCTTTTAAAAATAGCATTTTGTTTGAGTGGTGGCTCGGCCGGTGCTGCAGACTGTATATATTTATTTATTTATGTAGAGGGTCCAAGGCTGGAATCCTGCCTCTGCGTTGCTTCCTTTGAGTCCTTCCATTGCACCACACACTCCCAATTGTTCCTTGTTAAAAGTACTTTAGTCCTTCTGTTTTCCTTTTAGTGGCCATTATCTGTTAGACAAACTAAACCCTAAAGACGGCTATCCTCCCTTAAAGGCTAATTATACAGGTTTATAATTATGCTGTCTCCAATGTTCCTCTAGCACTAAGGAACGAACGGTCTGAATTCAGGGGGAATGATTGCTGTGATGTTGTATTACCAAAAACTGGCAGAAAACACAGGACTTCCTTTGCACATGACAAACCAGGGATGAAGCCAAAGTCTAACATCTATAGAGATGTACTGACCACTTCTATACCATATGCCTGTGACTTTTGATCATAGATTTGTTTACACAATGTTCAGCACTGTACAAACATGGCACACCAAATTCCTTCTTTTTTTGGCAGCCCTGGTGGTACTTCTTGCCAGAGGTACCAGTGGAGATGGTGCACTAGGAGATGGCATGGCTGCAGAGACCTAAGCTGAAAACTAGCCTTATCTCTGTTGGTTTACACTGCTTCTCTGAGCAGACGTCCTTGTGGAAGTGTTGTTGGTTTGCAAGATCAATGCTGTAATTAGAAAAAAACTGGTCTTCATACACTATGCATTGGGAAATTTGATGCAGAGGAAGAAGATGCCTGGCAGCTTCCATCGGCAAAAAAACCAACAACCCAACCAACCAACCAAAAAAAAAGAAATAAAAAAGCAAAGAAACAAGAAAACAGAATCAGCCTTTAGTGTCAAAGTAGAGGTTGTGGGGAAGATTCTCTGTTTTAGATATTGGGACCAGCTTGGCGTGATGAGCCTGTGTTTGCCTCGGTAGAAGGAAATGATTATTCATATATCATGTATCCGAATAAATAGAGCATTTCCCACCCCCGGGTATCAGGCAGGCTTTAAAATGAGTAGTGAGTCTGTTAATGGCACTGATGTTTTGCTTGCATGTTACCATTGCCTCCAGACAGCTTGGACATTTGTCTTCAGAAAACACCCTTTACTCAGAATATCCAGGAAAGATATGTGAACTCGAATACTTATATTTTTGTTTAAGCTGAAAAACTCCTGATATCCAAACAAAGGAGAAGCAGGAGCTTCTGCTGCCCAACCTCAGGCTCTGAACATCCTGAAAATAATTTAGGAGTCAAGGCTCTGACTGGCAATTTAACTTAATTGTCCCTTCTTTTGGAAGACAGCTTGGGTTTGAGCACTGTAAATAGTTTTTCTATGTCTTGTAGATGTAGTCTACCAGGTATCTGTACTGAGCAGTGTGGAACCACAATTTTTGGAGCTGCCTGGGTTTCCTGGTGGTGCAGCTTGCTGCCAGCTGGCAAGGCGTAGAGCATTGCCCGCCCTGTCTCAGTTCACAGTGGCTGAATTCACTCATTCTGAAGGAGTGCAGGACAAAAGACTGAGATTCAGGTTTGGACCTCTTTCTCCAGGTTAAATTTTGCTTGTGCTAGGGATGCTCAGTGATGCTGACATATTTATTTTAATTTTCCAATTTCAAAATTTCTATTTTTTTTTTTTTAATGCCACTGATTCATTTAGTGGGATAATTTAAAAATATTTTCCTTAAGAAAAAATCATTTTGGCATGAAAGTGTACATTTATTCCAGAAGAAAGCATCATAGGGTGTGATAAAAACAGATTTGAAAATACTGGGTGGAATAATAAGAAAAAAAAAAAAAAAAAAAAAAAAAAAAAACCACAGCATATTTTCTTTCTTTAAAGGCCAGGCTTGAGCACAAAAGGACTGAAAATTCATGGTCCGCTCTGCCCAGTGGGGCTCATCATGGCTGGGACTGTTACTCCACTCAGGGGAGGGTGCAGACATCGTGCACCCCTCTACATCTTTCATGTATCCCTCTGTGGTACCTGTGGGGTCAAATGTTTTACCTACACACTACATTCATACATGCCACATTTGTGAAGAAGGCATTTATATGTATGCAAGGATGCATGGATTTATACATATAGGTATCAATCACAATTTGAATTTTCATGAGATAAATGCATGTTTTCAGTTGGCAAGAAAAATACCTAAATGTCACTGAAATATTTCTTACCTGCTACTTTCAATTATTATTTTTAGTATGATCATTATGCAGTAGGGTACTTTCTTGTTAAACTGAAATATTTCTCTCCTGTATTAAAAATCACAAGTCAACACCTTTTAAGGTTAGGTGGGGTTTTTTTCCATCTTTTTCTTAACTCCTGCATCATTGGTTCAAGTATCCTTTGTAATCTGTAATTGTAAAAACATTTTGAAAAATTAAAATGCTTGCACACTTGTACTCATTCGTTACTATTGAGGTGTTAAAATAATTTATTCCATTATATTAATGATTGCTTGATGCATCGAAAGATAATTTGCCATGTAATTTTGTTAAGCCTGAAACTGTAGCATATTTTCTTGATAATACCATTAATATATCAAGAGTAAATAAAATGTTTAGTTGTAGGCACATTAATTATCGCCTTCATCTACTGGTGTTTAAAACTAAGAAATAATTAAATGCACTTTAATAAGATATGGTTCTGGGAAAGCAGGATCATTTATGAATTGCTAGAGGTGCATACAGCTGCCTTTCCCTTGAGAGGAGGAATTTATGCCGAACACCCTGCTGATTGTTCAGGAGGTAAAGAACCAATAGCTGCATGTACAGAGGTTTAATTTAAAGTGTGTTTCTCACTAGGCTGCTCACAACACTTAATTAAACTCTGCTGTTTTGGCAATGACAAATGCTGTAGTGCAAAAGGAACCAGAGTAGCAGTGACTGAGAAGCTTTCGTAATTTCTTTCATGTGCACTGGCAGCCAGATCCAGGTCAGGAGAGAAGGAAAGAATAAAAGATTTATTTAAGGTGTTTGAAGGAAGTTGCCACTTTCCAGCATCTGTGTTAATTCCTGAAGAAGATTTCCTTGCATGCGGGTTTCATCGACCCAAGGTTGCAGATATTGCTGCTTGTGGCCATGGAAAATAACTTGCCACTGTTTCTCAGCCTTTTCATCCAAGATGCTTCTATTTGTTTTCTTGGGCTCATGTTTAAAAAGACAAAATCAGAGAAGTCAGGCACGTGCCTGGCTATTACCTTCCTTACCTAGCCACAATTCCTCTTGACTTCCGATGGGCCCATTAATACGGCATTGAAGTATGCAGCGCTTATATACTGAAAGGAAGGTGATTACAAGTGATACAGATAATCACAGTTTTAGACAGATTGTGTCATTCTCTATTCAGATAAATTTTTAAATAGGCAAGTTTCTTTTAAGTAAATTTAAAAAAGATATCTATTTTTTCACATTTCTGCCATGAAATACCAACCTGAAATGTGAGGAAACACTATTTCATAGATATTTTTAGTTTCAAGTCCTTTATTTTAGGCATACATGGACATAAATGGTACTGCATGTTAAACCACAGTCTCTTCTGCTTTTAATTCACTGTTCCTCTGTACACCTGTCCACACAGTTTAAGAAGGCTAATGTAAATTGTCAGTAATATATAGCCTCATTTAGCACTTGCATTAATAAAAAAAGGCAGTGAAACAGCTATCACTGATAATAACATTCTATTTTTTTCTCTCGCAGTCCATGTTTCCAGTCATAATCCAGACTGTTGCAAGGACATATAGTTTAGGAAACTGTCCCTCAATTTAAGTCTGTATTGAAGCTAACAGCTTCTGAGACAAAAACCACTCTGATCTTTTGCAATGAAAACCTGCATTTCAATCATAAATTTTTTAGAGTTTTAAATATTTTTTTCTTTATATTTTTAGAGAATGACAGATAGGGCTTAAATTACCCCCGTGAAGGTAAAAAAAACCGCAAAACCAAAACCCAAACCAAAAAATAAAACAGAGAAAATAATTTGGACCAGCTTCCTTAAGCCTGTGTGCATGGAGGGAAAGAATCAGGAGGGAAGCGAGCTGTGTTTAGCCTGTGATTGTACCATGAAAGAGAGCTGCGCACATCTAAAAAGTTAGGTCTGAGGAGAAACCTTTGCAGGCTGCAAGCCTGTATAATATTCCCTTTGATTTGCTGAGGGTCTCCAGCTGAATTAGAGGCAGGGTTTCCTATGGGCTGGAGGTGAGCTCCTGCTAAGTGCTTGCCACATGGTGCTTGAGCAGAGCAAAGAAAATGGCTTCTCACTGCTCTCACCAGTCGTGAAGACGTGTCAGATACAGTGGCAATATTTATAAAAATATCGCGCTGGTTAAAGCATTTCTTTTTCTTTAAAGGGTATTTTTGATTAATTCTAATGTAAACCATTTTGTTAATTTAATTGATTTTTTTCTTTTTAGTATGGACTTACATAAAACCTCACATGAGTCCCCAAGGGCTGATGGTTTTCTTTGATCTAAGAGAGCTTTTCTCCTCTCTCCCATGGTTTTTCATGCCTTTCTCCCCTCTCTCTGCCACTTTTTCTCTGCTGGAAACTCTCCTGGAACCCTTTTCACCCATCGTATTACTTCCTGCCCCCTTTACCCTCTTCTGCCTTCTCCCCTTTGCAGCTGTAAGGGTCCCCCACTGTTTCTCCATAGCAAGTGGGGGAAGCACAGAAATATTTCTTTGGCTCCATTACCTAACTGGGACCATCTGCCCTTGAATTCGCTCTGATTATCCCTGATTTTTTCCACTCATTCCTCCCCAGCCTTTCAGGTATTTGGCTGGTGTCTGGGGTACTCCTGCCCCTCTTCTCAGGGTTTCTCCACCAGCAGAAGCTGCTCCATCTCTGAAAACTTTGAGCTGGCTGGGCTCAATCACGTGAGTGCACCTCCTTACTGATATGCGCTCTGCTTATCTGTTGTGTTTCCTGAGCATGTTGGAAGTATTAAGGTAAAACTTTATATAATACCTTTTACTGGAGATAAAGCAATTCCGCCAGGGCCTATTTACCCTTCCCATTTATTTAAAAGTCCAACAATAAAACCAGTCCATTCTGAATGGTAGATAAAATGCAGTGTAATTGATGAATGCCTTTTGGCAAGTGCAGTTGAGTTTCCATGGGGTTTTTATACATTATTGACACTGTCAGTGATTTCAGTGATTGTGGCTACAGCTGGGATATTATTATTACCGTGTTGCAGTACTTCTGTTGGGAGGCTATTGCAGAGGCACAGCTGGAAGTGCTAGTGGCATTTGATGTTCATGACCTGCAGTAATTGTACCATTTTATAATGGGAGAATTAAAAGGTGGCCAGCCTGGCAGCTCTGGCTTGCAGGTGAGGGAAGGGGCTCTGCTTTGGCCAGCTCTGGCACCACAGGGCCAGAGGATATGCACAGGGCTTTCTGTACCCTTGTGTGTTTTCGTTGCACTCGAAAGACTGGCATACCTGGTGGCAAATATCGCTAGGAGAGCCCTTCCCCTGCCCTTTCTTTCCCATGGTATTGGATGCTGTTATGCCCTGGGTTGTACAAATTGCCTGCTCACCTGTAGGAGCGCCAGCTGGCGCTATATGGAACAAAGATTAAAAACACTTTTCTCCCTGATTGCCAGCATACTGACAAATGAGCTGTTTAAAAAACATGTCGCGACTTTTGCTCTGCAGAGACCCCTTTTGCTGCCCACGGGTGGCAGTGGTGTGAGTGCCATGTATGCCATGGCACAGTGTGGCTGGCTGTGGTGGGGCTGATCTGCAACAGCACCATGCGTGCACTGATGCTGCTGATAGAAAACCTCTCGTGTTTCTCTCCTCTGGCGGGTGGTGTGATGAAGATTTCATAATCTTTTCAGAGCAGTGGAGAAACCTTATGTAAGAAAAGTTGTTACCTTTCTTACAAAACATGAGACAGAGGTGACTGCAACCTGCATAAGCGAAGCACAAGCACGGTATATACTTTACCCATTAATGTTTAAGTAGTTGTGTGGTCCTTTCATTTGCACTCCACTCCTAACAACAAACATCTTAAACTTGTAGTGATGAATTTGTGAAAGCAGTCATTTTCAGAGCCTTCAGGATGACTATCTTTGTGCTCTGACATATTGCTGTTCTGTTTGGAAGGGATTTGTAAATCAGACCAGCTTATAGTTCTGCCTATGTTTCCTAGCTGTGGTGAGAAGACAAATAAAAACGTGGGCCTGATGGAGTAAGTCCAGAGGAGGCTATGAAGATGCTCTGAGGGCTGGAGCACCTCTCCTATGGAGACAGGCAGAGAGAGCTGGGCTGGTTCAGCTTGGAGAAGAGAAGGCTCCAGGGAGACCTTTGAGAAGCTTCCAGTGCCTAAAGAGGCCAACAAGAAATCTGAAGAGGAACTTCTGACAAAGACATGTGATGACAGAACAAGGGGGAATGGCTTTAAACTGAGAGGATATTTAGATTAGTTATTAGGAAGTTCTTCCCTGTGAGGGTGGTGGGGCCCTGTCACAGAGTGCCCAGAAAAGCTGCGGCTGCCCCATCCCTGGCAGTGTTCAAGGCCAGGTTGGACAGGGCTTTGAGCAACCTGGTCTAGTGGAAGGTGTCCCTTACTGTGGCAGGGCCTTGGAACTGTATGATCTTTAAGACCCCTTCCAACCCAAACCATTCTGTGACTCTATGGTATTTACCTGCTTACAGCATCTCCGGTAACGCAGAGGAACTAGACAGCTTCTTGCACGGAAGCAACACTGCCGAAGGTAATGCTGATGCTGTCAGTCATTCTTTGTTCGATATGGTTGGGCTTAGTCTTGCATCATGGTTGCACACTGAGATGCATCTTACAGTCTTAAACAGGCATGAGCAATCTCCCAAAAGGACACCAGGAAAGGACTCATTGCTGGCATTCATGGAAAGGAGCCCATGAGAATCCCCTGCAGGCACGGGCATGGACTGACACATCCTGGTAAATCACAATATTTGTTCTCTGCTTTTGGAAGAGCTCCTAGTTGCTGGCTAGGTTGAACCTCGTGGGAGCCAGGACTAGCGCTGCAAGTCCATTACATTTTATAGAGAATAAGGGAATTTTTTTATGTTCAGTAGAATCACCAGGATGTCATCCTCTGCACGAACTTATAGGGCTACTAAAACCCCTCGCAATTATATTATGCAGCCAGAGCTGAATGTGAGGGGAGGTAGGGTGCCACTCCTTCTCCTTACCTTCATTCTCCTTCTATGATTTCAGGAAGCTCAGCAGAAATTTGTTTTTTCCTTCTTTGCTGCTCTTCCTTAAGTTACTCGTTACGACATAGCTTTTTTTTTTAATTTTATTTTATTTTATTCTCTCATTTGGAATTTTTGAAGTTTCATGGTGTTGGGGATCTCTGAACACAGTCCTGTATTTACTGTGGCTGCGCCATATCCAATCTTTTGCATGAAGCATATTGTTGTAGGTTGCATTTGTTGTGGTGACTCTGGCATTGGTGTTTCAGTACTGGGATCTGACTGCCTGGGGCATCTCATGGGCATGGACCATAGTAAAACAGCCACACTGACTGTTATTCTGGCACTGGAAATTGTGCTGCCACAATTAAACCTGTGGGTTTAACATACATACTTGCTTTGTATACATATATCCTTTGCTTTTGAATCTAAATATTTGCTCTGAATCTTTGGCCACTTTTCTCCCCTTCTTTCATTTTATCTCCTGCCTTTGACTGGTTACAGTCTCAAGATGTTTGCCAAATATTCTACAGTACAGCAAGAAATCCATGTTGAGAGACACCAAATTCCTGTAGCTGTTAGGGTTGGAAGAGGTGTGTTAGGTAGCCCATCACTTAAAGCTTGATAAAAATCCCTGAGTAAATGCCACAGGAACCCTCCAGGAATAGAGCCTTTAATCTTTAGATTGTCTAAAAGGAGCCTGGTGACATGACTTGGCTTATTGCAGAAAGCTAATTTCAGTGACTCTTGTGGTATTGTGAAGATCCTCAAGTCTTTTGCCCCATCTTGTTCTAAGAGGCAGAAATGGGTCCTTGCTCATGACTTCCTCTCCCCCCTTCCCCACCCTCCCCTCACTCCCCAAATGCTAAATACTAAAAGTTATCAAGAAATGAAAAACACTAGGGCGTGTCAAAGTACTTTTCACCTTTTCAAAGTACTGGATGTGGCTGTTGTTTCCTGTTACCCAGGGCAAGGGCCGCTTCAGGGCATCCCTGATTCCACTTGGCTCAGGGCACTGGTATTTCGGGTACTGAGGAAGGACCATCCCTTTTTTTGTCTCCTGGAAAAAAAAAAAAATCCATCTTCTGCTGATTTAACATCTTTCAAAGCTGGGCAAAAAGGAGAGGATGGTTCCCTGGGATAAGGGGCAGGCTTCCTACCAGGAAAACGCTGACCTAAGGAAGAAGACACAGCAGGAGAATGCAGGGTTTAATGTGTTATTTTATTAGCTTAACATTGGCATCCAAATACCATATTTTAAATTGCACTATGAAGGGGATAAAAAAAATAAGAAACACCAAACGAAAGACTTGGATAAAGTAACTTTGCTCTTATTAAGAAATGATGAGACCTATGTATGTAATCATATTAACCTGGGACATTTTTTGCCTCACTGTTATTCTCAATAAGTAATAAAACCTGGGAAATCATTTATTATTGCTGTTTCTTGGAATAATGTTTCATCAGTGTGGAATGTGAACATGTAGAAAAACTGTTTAGCACCTTACTGATGCCCAGGGACAGTGTCCTGGATTTGATGTGATACTTTGGGGTTTTGGGGCTGAGAGAAGAGGGATGCTCTGTACCAAGAGTACTTCAGACCACTGGTGTGTTTTATCTCCTCGTGAAGCTCAGCAATGCTGTATTCAGAACTGTGATTTCCATTTTATGCCACAATTATTAATTAAATTGTACTAATGGCTAGCTTACAGCTGAGAATTAAATTAGTCAAGAGAAAAGTGAAAAAAAGGTGGATTTTCTGCAGTGGCATTGACTTGAAGACAAAATATTGTGATTGAAGTGTGCTGTTAGTACAATGCTGATGATTATACCCACACCCAAATGCTTTTGCCCGTAACTGAGATGGTTAAGAATGTGCTGTTGATCTTGTTTTTTTAGAAGTTCAAGTTTTCACAGATTAAATCATATGTTTTGATAGTTTCCTGGCTCAATTGGCTGTGGTTAAGAATGTGGTTAAGAAAAATATGAAGTTTTTAGTATGTATAAGCTAATATTATATATTTTTACACATACAGGCTGGAAAATGAAAAGCTAGAAAATTATATGAAAACCACACATGCAGTATTCTTTACTGGTGATCATCAAACTTTCACTTAAAATAGATCACCTGTATGCCCACCCCTCTGGAGTGGCTGCTGCTGGTGGGGACCTGGTTCAGCTCCTATTGAAGGCAGCAGAAATACTATTTGGCATCATGTGTTTGACGATGACTCTGCACATGTCCTTCAGCTGGGAACTAGACACTGTAGCATCATGTCTTCCAGTTCAAACTTTCTGGTAGTGCTCCACTGCTAAATTAATTTCAAGCTGTAAGAGCTTGTCGTTAACACGTACCACTGACACATCTTTTTACTTCCATCCAGACAATTTTAATCACAGCTGAGAAAGCAAAGAGTAATGCTATTAGGAAGAGTGCATGAAACTTGAGCATAGGACCCTCCAGTTCCAGTGCATGTAACAAACAAATAACTGGTGAGGGAGGAAGAACCTAGAAAAGGGGTGGATGCTCTCCCCAGCCTTCTCCTGGGTTTGGTCTTCTCCCCTGCCACCAGAGCAGTAGCCTCAGTCCTTCCCCTACTGTAGTGATTGTATTTTATTTTTACACTTCCAAATTGCACAAGTCAAAGCTGCCTGAGAAGGGCTAGTAGTGCATTAATGCTATTGCTGTCACTTTTGTCACAACCAAAAGAAATTATTCCCTGGTAGGTGGCCAAGGGAAAAATGTTGAGGGAGGCCCCTGGAAAGGTTGAGATTTAAAAATTCAGGTACTGAGTTAAGTACATGATGAAGAGGATGAATAGGAAGTAATTTGGTAAATAAAAGGGGGGGGGTAAATAAAAAGTAGAAAATTGCAGTCTGGAGCAAAAGAATTTGAGAACTGGAGGAGGATCCAGGGTTGTGAGACAGTCAAGGAAATGGAGGAAGCCACTATGCAAGATGGCAGGGAAATGCAGAGAATTTAACTGTGCATGTGTTTTCCCCTGGACACTAGAAACACACATGGTGTAGCCTTTTTCTGCAGGTTTTGGGCAGTTTTCCAGCCTTGCAGGAGCAAGGTCAGAGCCACCAGTGACCTGTGCCACCAGAGAGATGGCCAGCCCTGTCCCACTAGAGTCTTTTAGGGGCAAAATCTACCTACTGGCTCAAAAATCTACTGCCCACTCCAATCTTGTGCCTCTTGGACATTATAGATAGCATAGCTGTATTAAGACAATGCCCGTTTTGGGTTAATTAGTTTCTTTGCAGGGCTAATTAGCTCAAGCTGGGTTCTGCATTAACATCTTGTATTGCTTCTACAATGGAGGCAGTTTGTCTAGGAGGAGGTCAGCTGTAATTTCTTTTTATACTCCAGATTCAATCGAAGTTTGTGTCTCGGTTCATTCTGAGCCTGGGAATAAAATTCAGGACAGTTCTTATTTTATGTCAATTGGTTCTTATCTTCTTAATCTGAAACTTCAATGTTTGCCCGGCAGAAGCAGTTAGGTGTTATGAAAGGACTTGTGCTTCTTTGGGAGATGATGGGAATTTTACTTTCAATTTCAGTGGAAGTAGAAGAAAGCTGTGTAACATTAAGCTCGTATCAAGACATAATCTAGGCACATCTAGGTGCTGAATGGATGTTTTGTGCAAAAATTGATAAACAGTTAATCGGCAGAAATAGCTAGCTATTACTTCTGGTGCTCTGACCTACAGCAGAGGCTCTGTAATTTACTTCTTACCACTCTTCCTCCTGGAGCACCTCCCCTGTAAGATGGTGATAAAGTGAATGTATAAGTGGTGTAATTTGTTATTGTTTTGTGGTTTTGTCTTGTGTTTAGGAAATGAAGATGCCATGAGTAGCAGATATAAAACACATTGAGGGCAGTTGTGACTGTACATTGAAAGTGAACCAGGATCCCGCTGACCTTCATGGGATTGGTTCAGGGGTCAGGGATCCCCACTCTGCCAAATTCCCCCAAATAATTTTCCAAGTCATAGTATTTAATTGACCGTTTCTTCTTTTGACAAAGTGTGTAAATTGAGTTTTTCAGAATAAAAAAAAATAATTCTTATGCAATGACATTTTAAAAAGAAAAATTTAACTATTGCATTGCAAAATTACATCTATGTGAACTTTTAAAGCAATATTGTCTAGTTTAAGAGCAAAGCATGTTTTATAAATATTTTCTGTAATACAGACAACAAGGATGGACTCTGGTTCCTCAGCTGGTATCATCTTCAAAATAAAACTAAATATGGAAATATTTCCATTTCACAAAACTAAAATGATTTGATCCATAGTAATATAGCCCTGCTTTGAAAAATTTAAATAATAATAAATACTGCATGCTGAACAACATTTTTGAAGGTGCTGCCAGTGTTCTCATAACAGTTAATAAAGTAGTCACAAATGATTCTGCCCACTTTTGTCCCAAAGAGGATCATATTTAATGCTCCATTTAATTTGCTCAAATGTCAGGGAACATCAAAAGGGGAAATTTATTGCATTAGTCACTGAAAGAGATATAGTAGGAGCATCATGCTATCTAAAGATGATTAATAAAAATAGCTATTGATTTTGCAAAGTCAATAAATCCAGCTGTTCAAATGATAGCATTAGTCAGTTGAAGGGACTGGTTAGGCTTATTTGGATCTCTTAGGTGTATCTGCAGCCTTTGTTACTCTCTCATCCAGGATAGGATAAGAAGGAGCTGCTCTTGGTTGTCTATTCCTTAGAAACACACGTGGACCTGCAACAATCACTAATGGGAGTCTTTGAATCACAACACAATCACAGTCTCACTTGTTTTGTCCAAAGATAAGTGCAAAAAACCTGCTCTGCTGAACTCACCAACCTTCTGTTGAGGTTTCAGGTGAGACAGGCTGGATAAATACACCATGAAGCATGTTCAAGCCATTGAAAAGGAAGATTAAAGTAACTAGATGTGAGACAAAGGCCAGACTAACAGATTTTTAAATTGCTCTTTTTTTGTAATGGTACTTGTCACCTGTTAGTCTTTAGACCTGTTGGCACTAATATAAGAGGGGGCTATGGTGGCTGTACAGCGTGGGGCTGGCCCAGCTCTCCAAACCAGGGTTCAGTGTTTCATTTGTTTTACAGTGTCTTTAATAAGGCTTTTTAAAATCATTATTATTTTCTCTGCAATTTTGTGCATTAAAAAATGTGCTCCCTAGCCTCTCACTCTGTCTTCTTTCCTAAAATCATAGAATTGTAGAGTAGTTAGGGTTGGAAAGGACTTTAAGATCATCTAGCTCCAAAATTCTCATCTCTGGAGCAGTTCTTGCTGGTATTTAGAAAGACAAGAATCTCATTCCCTCCCCTCACTATGTGACAGAGCTTCAGGAAAATTATTTCAGCAATGAGATTTTGTGAATTGCAGCTTTCCCCTCTCCGAGTAACTTTAACAGGAACAAATTCCAAGTAAGACACCCTAGCTGTGTTTGCACAGTAATTCTCACAAACGACCAAGTCAGGCTCACTGTATTCATCTTGCAGCGGCATAAGCCTTGAACTCTGTTTAATACTCTTTAAAAAACCTAAAATAAGTTAGTAGTTGGCATCAGAAAGTGGAAAGCACTGGCTGATTTCATCCCTTCCTTTTCTGTTTATTTTCTCAGCAAGGCCAGATGTCATCATGCTAATTTTTCTTGGGTTGATGATGGGGAAAAAATTAAGGATGCTAACTTTGGTTTAAAAATATTTCTTTGGCTGTATCGTCTCTACATTTCCTTTCTAAACTCTCAAGCAGCTGAGTTTTATTTGCAAAAATGCTTATTACGTATTTCTAGATAATGCAGAGATTGCAACTGGCAGATAAAGATGAGCACAGTTACCTTGAGGGTTTTGTTTGTTTTTTCTTTTCTTGGGTGGAAGGCAGAAGCCTCTGTAATTTAAAGACTAAAATGACTTACTAATGAAATACAGAATGAATTATAGGATGGGGTAGATCATAGTAGCTTGGAAGATTTCAGGGTGATACTGCTTAATTTCTGAGATTCTATGGTGATGCTACAATCACTGTTATATTTAACAGTAAGTATAAGCCATTGTTACCTCTTACAAAAAGGCGGGCTGAATTATATGTCATCTGAAGTATTTAATCAGAAAAGAGACACATTCCCTAAAAAGTCCTTTGGCCAGCAGTCACTGTGCTACAGCAAGAGCAGGGAAAATGCTTTGAGTAGTATGTATGTTATGGGGAGGAAGGCTAAATGATTGCTGTGTGCTTGTTTGACTTCTGATGGGAACTTCCCTTGTGTCTTTATGAAAATCACCCATCGCTGAAATTCTTCATGTCTGTTACCATGCCCTTACTGTGGTCTGCAAGGAGCACCTCTGGAAGTGGGAGCTGCTACAAACCTACTCACTTGCTCCTCTATTTAGCCAGAGTTGCCCTGCATTGCTCTGCTTAACCCAACCCAAATCTTTTCAGGATGGGTTGGCATTTGATATGTTTTCAGATTTTTAAGGTTTTCCTTTTCTTTTGAGAATATAAATTATTGTGAGAAACAAAGGTTAAAATACTCATATAGCCTTTGGTTGCTCATGTTGCATTTTCCCCCAGCACCTGAAATCTCAGCAAAGGAGTGCTGTAGGTGTTTGCAGGTAGTTAGTGGCTGTGTTCTGCTTACAGGGGCAGCCAGTGAACTGTAAGTCTTGCAAGGTCTAGACAAGGCTGGATCCACTTTTTAAACTTACCCAGTGGAGCTAGAAAATATAACCTTAGTCCAGCAAATTGGACCTAGCGTGACATGAAGTCTTCTATTACTAAGCCAGTTGTGTATATTTATCTTGGATGTTAATCTGCACGGTGAAATCTTGTTGAATGTCTCTTTGAAAATCTAACTATACTACATCTACTGAATTTCCCTTATCTACTGCAGCAGTAATATCTTCAAAGAATGCAGGGGATTAGTTAAAAACAATCCAGCATGCTGAGAGCCATGCTGCTGTCCTTAATCACACCCTTCTCTGTCTTGCCCTGCCTCCCTCAGGAGGGCTTCCCATGGTTTCCCCTCCACAGATGTAAAACTCCCTTGTCTGCAGTTGCAAGTTTGTCTTCTTAAAACAACTGAGCTGTGTTTGACAGGTTCAGAGCCTCTGTAATCTCACCCAAAAGTTTATGAGCTTTTTAAAACATCCATTAAAGATTCACAAGAAGCCCTGCTCATTATTTGACATTATAATTTAAGGACATCCATTCTTCTATCATTTTAGGTGTGGTGGGGTTTCTTGGCTTGCCTTTTTTTTGTTGTTTTTTTGTTTTGTTAGGTTTTTTTTGTTGTTGGGCTTTTTTTTTTTTTTGTTGGGTGTTGGTTTTCTTTAAGCTTTTCTTCATAGAAGTGTGCTTATAAAGACTTGCAGTAGTAGCTGGTTTCTTGCTGATGGTGTACTGAAGCAGGCAGAGGGGCAGCAAGGGGATGTGTGCGTGATAAAATGTTGTAGTGGGAAGGCTGTGGTCCTCTATGACATCAATAAGCTCCGGATGGACAGGAGAAATAGAAGGCCCATCTTAGGTGAGCCCAAAGTGCTCTTGCCCCAGCCAGGGATCCCAACTCTGCCGTTGGGAAGAGGACTGAATAGAGGAGCTCACTGTGTGTGCCAGGGGAGGAGGTGAGAGGAAGGAGAGGGTGGAGGGCAGGGGGTCCTCCCTGTGAAGAGAAAGATGGTGGCAGGGTAGAAATATCGGTCCATTACGCCAGAGAGCAGATAATGTCTCTTGCATGGGTATTAGTCTTGGTGGGTGCTGAACCGTGGCAGCTTCTGAAGTTGGCACCCAAGGAGACCAAATCTGGTGGTGAATGGAGACATTAGTGAACATGCTTCTTTGTAAAAGTGTTCTTATCTCAGACCTTGCATATGTACCATGGGCTTCTGCAGCGCCCATGATAAGTAATACTCCTTGTTTCATTGAATGGCGGAGTAAATAGTCACATAAACCCCATATAATTTGCTGGCTTGTAAGTTAAAGCCCCAGGCAGTCTTATCACTTCTTTTGTCATGTCCCTCACACTTCGAGGGCAATTCTGTATCAAATTGGTCTACATTTTGCACCCTGACCCAGCAAAAGTGGAAGCCTGCAAAAAACTCAAAATCTTTTCACCCCTCTCCCCCCCTTTTTACATTTTGTCTCTTATGAACTGAACTCTCTTTTTCCTTCCAGAGAGCTAAATATGCCTCTGTAGCTGCACTGAGAGCACATAATTTCACCAGGGCTTGTCCTTGTAATCGAAGAACAAAAGAAAAACATCAGTGTTTGACTAACTTTAAAAGTGAACATTTTGAGCAGTGGAAGAGCTCTTACCTTAATACTGATGTTCAGGCAGATACCATATTTATCTTAAAGCACCCGAGAACAAAGAACCCAAGAGGAAGATGGTTACCTTTGCAACCATATTTATCATGTAAATAGCTCAGAAAAGGATACTGCCAGTTACATCTTTAAAATACAAAAATGCACGCATTTCACTATTTTGTAAATGCCAGAGAGATGCAGCATCCGTTAGAGTTAACGGTGCGGCACTTTTGTGTTCAGTAGCATGAATCATTAATCATGAGGCAGGCCATATTCTTGTACTGCTTCTGCTTTCATTACTTGGCCTAATTAAACAGTTCTCTGAACTGGAATCTCAGATTCCTCTGTTACAGATTATCATTAATTATGGTGAAAGTGCTCAGAGATGTTGGACTCAATTATATTCTGCTCAACTCTGGCACTGTGTGATTCATTGCACAGCCTGCTTTGCAGATGTACTCTTTTCTTATCTTGCACTCCCACTTTTGTAAATTGGGCTCTGCCAGCCAACAAACTAAGAGTTATGTACTGTGTTTTCATTAAAAACATGTTGAGGAAGCGCACACCAATTAAGGATTCTGTATTTCATACTGAAAGAGATGCCGAGCACTGGGTTTGGGAGGAAGAGCCAAGTGAAGCAGCCACTTCGCTCCACTGTGCCACTGAATTTGTGCATGCTGCTGCAGGCTGCCTCATTGAGGGTTTGATCTGGATTGTTCCTCTCCTCCACTTCTCCATGGTGCAACTCCATGCAGGAGGGCTGCCAGGGGGAATGGGCATTGTGCTTGTGTCAAACACAGCATATATAGCATCACAGGCAGGGGATGTTTGCAGACATCCAGCCTCTTCCCCTGTAGCATTGGTGATTTAAATGCTGTCAAAGCCCTGAGCAGCCAGAATTTTTTTATGATTCACACAAAAAGTAGCAATAGCATATACCAGTAGCGCAGCACTGTTGATACTAATACGTAACTAGCCTTTGCAGCTCTTACTTCTACCAGACACCATTTAACAAACTAACACGTGAAATAAACACATAGCTTTTCAGGCTGGCATTCTAAAATGTTTTATGTTTAGTGGGAGGTGTCCCTGCCCATGGCGGGGGGGTTGGAACTCGATGATCTTGAGGTCCTTTCCAGCCCTTACTATTCTGTGATTCTGTGATTCTGTGATGTTCTAAATTGAGCCAAAATGTAAAATGATAATCATCAGGAATTAAAAAAAAAAAAAAAAAAAAAAAAAAAGGATCTGACTTACATAGAAGCTGAAAAAAAACCCAAAAAACCAACAAACCAACAAAAAACCACAAACAAACAAAACAAAACAAAAAAAAACCACCAAAAAAACCCAAAACAAACCCCAGGAGTTGTTGTTTGTGGTTTGTTTGTTTTTCTTCTTACATTTTTGTCAGATTCAGACTTCTAAAAATCAGTGGTTATACCTGCTAGTTGTACTTCATGAATATCTGTAAGGTGACATTGTGGTCAATTAAGTCCCCTGGCATTGGGTAAAAATATATTATGGGAAAAGTGATGTGATCTGACTCACGGATGAGAAATGTAAACAGCTGTATGTCATTTCTCACGGAAAGCACCCATTGAGGAGCGCTGGTGGGGCGAGGTTCTCGGCACTGTTCATGATGCATAACAAAAATAATGTTGTAATACCCCCAATGATCAAGTCTACAAACACGTTTGGGAGCAGCAGAGACGAACCGTCCCTCCTGCTTTCCTGCCGTGAATCCTGAGCTAATGCCGAAGCGATCCGCTTTAGAGCTCAGCTGTTCATAAAGTAAAATAGATTGCCGACAAAATTGCTTATACTGCTTATACATTGTCAACATATAAGTATTTACAGATTACAGGTTAACATGGCTTACATGAGAGAGGCTAGGCTAGAAAAATTTTAAAATTCAGCATGTGGAGAATTTATATTCATCATCCTTACGCTGAGCACGAGATGTGTTTTTACTGATATATGATTAGCTAATTCACCTGCAGTAAGTGGATTTGTTTCTCCGTGTCAAAATACACACTGGATTTTATCTACAGGTAGATTGAAGCAGAGAGTTCTTGATTAAGTTATCAGGAGAGCAGTGCAGTTTGTACTTGGTGTTTAATTGCAATGACAAAAGCCATCTAATATACAAATAATTGGTGGTGGGACTGAAAGGGACCTGCTGCTCCCACTGTCTCTCCCCAGAAAGGCAGGCTCAAAACCCTGCCACAAGGAAAAATTAGTTTGGCTGTCTCCTCCTCCTCCTCCTTGTTAGCTCAGATCGTAAAACTCCATCGCCACCTGGCTGACCGGGCAGTGACGGTGAGGAAGAGAAGCCACCCACGGCCAAGCTGCTGGGTCCCCCCCTTCTGCCTTCCTCTGCTGAACCTGCGTGGTTCAAGTGCAATATTATTTGGGTGCTCCCCTACAGCTGGACGTCCTGGGGCACAGGAGGTTGCTACGGTGTGTGGCTGTATTTACTGACCCTGGCAGAACTTCTCCCTTTGTCCCTGAATTGCACCAAAGCCCCAAAAGTTTGATGTGGGAGCTTTTGGGCATTGCCACATGCAGAGTCTCATTTTCCACAGGAGTTGCAGGTTTTAATATATATGAAAATCAGTAGTCTTGTATCTTTGCATATGTGCCTTTTGTAATATAATTTTGACAGATGGCGAGCTAGATAAATCTAGCTCCTCGCTATAGAAAACCTTGGCTTGACTTGCGCTCTCTGAAAACTTGCTTTAAAATGCTTTTGCATTTTCTTTTTAATATAGACGTATATTTTTTTCCTGGTCTGCTTTTGTTTTTATTTTGAATGTTTCTGCCAAGTATTTCCACCCTGATTTCCACATACAAATTACAACTGAGCTCCAGTATCTTTTTGTTTTGTTTTGTTTTGTTTTTTTGTTAAGCCCTATTCAGTGTATAAAGCCAGTGACTTTGCTACTCTGCATGTCTCCTTATTAAAAATAAATATGCTACACTGTCCCTGTTTGCACCATCTACCATTACTGACAACAATCCTGACAAATTCTTACTATTTAAGAGTGGTGAAAAAACTCAACCAGGAAGCAGTTTCCTCTCCTACCAGCTCCAGACAGACTGCTCATTGAAAATGTAATACACTGCTGCCATGTCACAGGTCAGCTGGCAAATGGCAATCTGAATTTTAAAAGGAATATGAATAAAATTCTGTTTTATTTTGAAAATGAACTTTGTGCCCTCCATCATGAATCCAATATATGTCTTAATCTTCTATGCTCTTGAAGCCTGCGGCTCCTGGCTGAGTCCTTTGACTCCTGAACCTAATAAGGAAATAGGTTGTTTTCTCATCCTCGCCTCATTTTTAGAGTGGCTGAAACAAACAGTCCCTATTTCAAATGTAATTGGCAAAGCATAAAAACATGTGTGTTATATAATTTTTAGGTTTATGATGGAGCTCAGTGCTGGAATGTTTTATTTTAAAATTTGATTAAGATGTTATACCTTTGGAAATACGCTGTCAAGATTCCAAATCGTAATTTACCAGCGGCAGCGTTTCATGTTTACCTTGCGGCTGCCCACGTGAAGCTGATAAGGGATGAAAGGGCCGGCAGCCCCTTCAGCCGGGACACTCTTCATTTAACCTGGGCTTTATTTACAGCCAGATACCAAGAGCTCTGTGTTTGCAGCAAATCTTGGTCTTCAAAAATTGTGGAGGGATGAAGAGGCAGATGCAGTCACTGATGGATTAATGATATCTGATGGGCTTTTTAAGGTTTTGTCTAAGTTGCTGGCTGTAGGGCTTTGTGCTTTCAGGGTAGAGACATTTATTGACTGATTGATTGATTGATTGATTGATTTACATTTAGGGTGGTTTCTGCTGCTGAGCACTGTTTCCCTCTTTCCAAGGTGGCTTTCCCAGGAGCTGTTGCTGCTCCCTGCTCAAGGATGCCGAGCATCCCTTACCTCCCCACGTACCAATGCATGCAGCCACTGAATAGGCGCAATCAGGTGTCCAGGTGTTCTCCTTATAACTCGTCTCCTAATCACAACTGTGTGGCATCATGGTCCCACTGATCAGCTCCAAGAAATTAATGCTGGCATTTGCCTGTGTTAGAAAAATACTGTGGTGGCTTTTCTCCCAAAGCTGCCTGGTTGATTTCTTGTGCTAGCTGGTGGTTCAGGGCCAGAACTGAAAGCAGAATGGGGACCTCTGCAAAATAGGGGTGTTTTCTCTGTTATTAAACTAGGATATGTGTTTGAAAGTTCACACTGAATTTGGGGAATATGTCCTCAAACACAGGAAAAAAAAAATAACCCTCCAGCTTGAGAGAAGATATCTATCTTTCTGTCTATACATGTGTATACATATGTATACGTACCTATGTATATGCGTAACCAGTCAATGCTTTCTAGCACATCCAAGAAGTCAAACACGCAATGTTTTCTGATTTTTCTCTCTCAGAGGCATTGATCATTCAGCATGTAGCCAGACATGGAGGCACATTGGCGGAGCAGGAGATTTTCAGTGGCAGGGTCCCAGCTCAGCAGGGCACTTGAGTAAGTGTCTAGTGTGAAGGAGGAGACTGATCCCCTGGGAGCACTTGCATGCGTGAAGTGAAGCATTTACTCAAGTGCTTTGTTGATCAGAGCCTAAATGAGTTTCCCACAGCAAAGCCTGGGGTAGGTGCCTGCTTGGCACTAGCTTTCTGTGCAGCCCCTCCAGCATGGCAGGGATCTGAGGCAGCTCAACCCCAGCAGAACAGCATTGCCTTATTCCAAAACCCTTACCGGCAGCCTCTAAATACTGCATCCCAAACCTTTCCTTTGTCCTTTCAGACTTTGCTGTCAGATTGCTTCCTACACAACATGCTTCCTTTCTGGAGGAAAGTTCTCCGGGGCTGTGGAATGGGGAAGCAGTGCCCCTCGTGGGTGCTGCGCTATGCTTGTGTTATAGAAGAGAGAATGATTTGGGTAGAGGGATGCGCAGTAAGACTAGTTTAATTTTTATCGCCATTCTGTTTCTACTGAAGGAAATAATTAATGTTTTGTTTCCTCTGTGATGCCACTGAGGAAACTGACTGGAAGGAAGAGGAGCAGCTCAGAGTCATGCCGGATGTGACAGAAACATAGAATCGTAGAAATACAAGGATTGTGTGGTCCAACCTTTCTCAGCAAAGCATCACCTATACTAGATGTTCCAGCACTCTGTCCAGCCAAATCTTAACAGTATCCAATGCTGGGGAGTTCACTACTTTTCTGGGGAGATTATTCCAATGGCTGATTGTTCTCATGGTAAAAGATTTTCCTCTTGTGCTCAACTGGTATGTCCCCAGGAGTAACAGAGATGTTGAGCCACACCAGCTTAGGCTATCTGAACACAAGTGCTACCTGTGAAATCATAGAATCATAGAATAGTTAGGGCTGGAAAGGACCTTAAGATCATCTACTTTCAACCCCCCTGACATGGGCAGGGACACCTCACACTAAACCATGTCACCCAAGGCTCTGTCCAACCTGGCCTTGAACGCCGCCAGGGATGAAGCATTCACAACTTCCCTGGGCAACTCATTCCAGTGCCTCACCACCCTTACAGTAAAGAATTTCATCCTCATATCCCATCTAAACTTCCCCTGTTTAAGTTTGAACCCGTTACCCCTTGTCCTATCAGTACAGTCCCTAATGAAGAGTCCATCCCCAGCATCCCTATAGGCCCCCTTCAGATACTGGCATGGTTTGTTTCTCAGAAATGGATATGGTATGATGGGGAGAGGGTGATGCATGTTTCTGCTCTCCTTCCACATATTTTGAAGTTCTACTATGACTTTTGAGTTCATGTGATCCAAACATGGCTCATACAAAACCATATTCTGATCTTTACAAGTTGCACATTCCACCGAGTCTTGACATACAGCTAAAACATACTTAAATGTGCACGCAAAGCCCATTCTCATAGCTTCAAGAGATTCTTTATAAAAACTGCGTGGGAATTTTGAATTTAGAACAAAACCTCAAGTCAGAAGTGAGCTTCTTGCCCATAAAAGCTCTGTTGAAGCAGCTGGACAATTTTTATCTGCTGATATGGGAGGTCTTCCTTGTGAGGCTTGGCAAAGAGGAGAAAGGAAAGGGTATACAGGAGATTATTGCATCTAGTCTGTCAGGAATATAAATCTGTGACAAATCCTCTGTTGGTCTTTCCCTGATCCCAGGTGTTACGAAGAAAAAGAAAGAAAGAAGAAAACTACCACAAAACCGCCCTAAAGCCTTTTGCTAGGAGCCTCAAGGGACTTGTGTGGTGTTTTAGTTAGGGATGTGGATGGAAATGTTTCAGTAAGCCACAGTGAACAGTGCTATTGGAGACTGTTGCAGCATCAGAGCCTCAGAGATCCCAATGGATCCCAATTTGGTAAAAGATATTTAATTTACAAAAGTGTATGTGGACACTGGAAGATCGTGAGACACAAACTCTTCGCGAACAACAGGGAATGAAGACTCTTGGTACACAGGGAGCATTGAAAGTACATTGAATTAATTTTTAAAAGTAGCTGTAATCATAAACAGTGTATTGCTTAAAAGCCTTGAGAAATACTACCAACTGTTTTCCAAAATGATCACACTTCCAGGTCATCTGGGTGCTTAGCATGCCTAATTTCAACATGTAGTGGGTGGTCTCCCTTTGGGGAGGATATTTTATTCTGGTAATAACTACTTTTTTGAAGGTGTGACCATTGCTGTGTTAATCAGATAAATCTTTGTACTTGAAGGAGGCACATAATGATTTTTTTTTTTTTTCCAGTGACAGAATATATTTTGCTTATCAGAATTGCAATAGCAAGCAAATTTGAGAAACTGCCTTGTGCATTGCTCGGCACAAGTACAGGTGCGAGTGCCACCAAGGCAAGATTGTGCTGCGAGTCCTTGAGGTCTGAAAGAAAGGCACTGTTCAGGTGATACATTGACCAACATGCATGAACAACAATGATAATAACAATGAATAGAAAATTTTGAAGAGCATAAATTTTCAAATTGAAAAATATACAAAGGAAATTCACAGTTAGAGATTAGCTGGAATTTCCACGGTGCCTTGGGCAATGCAAGAATTATGGCTGTAATATATCCAGGAGTGATGTAAAACATGGAAACCCCACTGTACCTGACACGCTGTAAGAAGGTCAGGTATTTGGGGGCTGGGGAGTGTCCCTGGGCTGCCAACCAAAGCAATTATTTCATTACCCATCCATTTCTCATTTAGAACCAGCTCCTGTTTGTGTTTGATTGCTGTACTGATAATGATGATGTTGAGAATTGCTGTGATGAGAAATTGCAATCAGCTAAATAGCAGTAGAGGTTCCCCCAGGGAAAGAGACTTATGTAATCCCGCACCAGATTGTTTTGGGCTTCTACCTCTTTGTCTGGTGGAAAGTGAGCCTGGTGGAAACAGGCTGAGGTTAAGGTGCTGAAGGAGAGTAACCTGTAAGGGTAAGCAGCTTCAGAGTTTTCTGCATTTTCTGTAGTTCCCCTGTTCCTCTATATGGCAGTGTGTTGGTGTGCATGCACATGTAATGAAAATGCATCGGTGTGTATGAGCCATTTTGACTCTTGGGAAAGCCAGTGCGGGATATCTTGTCTCTCACGGCATATGGGACAGCACCCACCTCCTTGAAAGGTGCTGGAAAAGAGTTGTATTTCTGCACTATTTTAGGATGTCTTCGTACTTTGTATGACATGAAAGCAGTAACTAAATAGATCAACCTGCCAGCCTGCATCCCTCTTATGGCTGCTCCTACAAACTGCTGGACTGTTGCTATAGCAATGCTAGCATTTGAGGACACCCTTTACTAAATTTCTCCCTTCAGATGCACTGAATTACTTATCAGACCTTCCTTTGTGCTGTTCCTGGCCTGCTATGCCCTGACAGTGTTGCTCCTCATCTGGAGAAGTGAAACAAACGACTCTAAAATGAAACTATGATTAAACTGAACTAAAGCCTGTTGAGAATCTTTAAGCACAGTTTACTTTTGGGGGGTAATGAATAAAAATTTTATCTTGGTAGCGAATGAAATTAAGGTCAAGTTCTAAAATAGAATTGCTTGCAGGTACTATTGCAGGTACTATTTAATAGTTACATCACATTAATTACTGTCCATGCCTTTTAACTTAAGAATCCTGTATGTAAACACTTGGATGACCCTGCAGATGTAGTGTGCTCCTTCACTGGCAGCAGCAGATCACCCCTGCGTCTTCAGCCTGAGGCAGCCCTGGAAACTACAGCACTGCCACTTGGCATGGGACGAAAACCTGAAGCTTTCATTTAACAGGGCAAATTCCACCATCCTCAGACTGGGGAAATGCCTGGTTTGTCACCCTGTTCTCCGTTCTGTTTCTCGTGGACTGGTGGTTGGTCTCACTAACTTCCCACCACCCTGGGGTCACCACCACTTTTGCGCATCCAGAGGTCCTTGCACAGAAGTAAGCCCCGACTTTTAAGGGGGCTTTGTCCTGGGCATGCAGCCCTGAGCAAAGGCAGGATTCCTGACAGCTTTCCTGGGAAGCACGCTCCTGCTGTGCACATCCCCTGGCTACCTCAGTGACGTCCATCTGTTGTGCGTGGCTTTGTGCCAGCCTCCCAAGTGGAAATAAATCCCTAAGGAAGATTCAGGGGTTTGATAGTGAAATAAGTAATGTTATTGAAGGTCCTATGTGCCCTGTGTCTGTGGCTGGTTTACAGAGGTGAGGTTGTCCACACAACAGGGTAACTCACCAACTGTGTGTGGACAGGCATCACCTGAGCATCCCTTCTGCCCACCTGCCAGCACCACAGACGTGCTGCCCTTGCCAAAATGCTGCACTATATCAGCTACTGGGAAGAAAATGAGTTCTAACCCAGCTACAACCCAGACACCTGCCCTTCCCAGGCTTTGGAGAGGGCTCCTCCCTTGACCCAGCACTGGTGGTTTTTTTTGTTCTGCCTTCTATCTCCCACATTCACAACCACCATGGGGAAAAACAATCAGCACCTGCCACTGAACCTGCCGTCAAATGTAAAACAAAGAAAGTGTCTTCTGTTCACCAGGGAGGACCACAAGCAAGACCAGAAAAGAGAAAAATCCTCAGAAAGACGAAGTTTGCATTTCAAACATAATCTTCGGTAGCTTGGTACTTCTGCTGTGGGACAGAGCATTTGCAGCTTCCTCAGGCTTGTCTGAGACACAGCTGTGTGTTATTTTCAGTGTGGCCATTATTCAACCAAATAGATATTAAATGGCCTCAAGAATGAGGTTTGGAAAGGGGTGGGGGGAAGTCCCCAGTTTTGAGAATACAGGTGCCAGACAGGGGGAAAACAGTGGGGTGTGAATTGTGGGCTTGCAAGGTGGGCTGGGCACAATTAGGGAATCCAAATAGTTTGCTGGTATTAATGAAGCAAATGAGTTCATCTATCTTCTTCATGTATTCTCTTGCACTTTTCAACCTCAGGTACTCACGCACATGCATGTACGTATGATTGTTTTCATAGAATCGTAGAATGATTTGGGTTGGAAAGGACCTTAAAGATCATCGACTTCCAACCCCCCTGCTATGGGCAGGGACACTCTGAGAAAGTAAGTAATAACAATAACATTCTGAGATTAATTAGAAGTTCCCCAAAGCAGCAGGTTTGTGTTCAAACAGAACATTTTACAGGAAGGTCCAGCATCTGCTATGGGTTTGGTTCTTACACTTGTGACTGTGTGAAAAACATTCGCACTGTTAACATTTGTAGAAGAAATAAGTCCGATGTTTCCTGCTGCTTCCATTTCTTCACTTTTCTTCCGTGGTTTTTACTTTTGTTATGGTTTTAATTCCTATTCCTTATAAAATACATGTAACTCTGGAATGTGAACATGGTGTGAGAAATCTGCCTGGCAGTAAGTGGAAGCAGCTTTAAAAGAGAAATCCTACTACAGCAGAGACGAAAGTGAGTGTTGTGTATCTCGTTCATTTTGTATGTTTTGTGGCATCTTTTCACCTAGGTAGCAGAGGAAATTCAAAGCAGGCAAATGGTCTGAAAAGGACCACGTATAGTCGGAGTTTAAACACTGACAGGAACTTCAGCCAAGTGAGACACATTCATTATAACAGAAGTATCTGAAATTACATGGGAAACAGCTGCCACAATTGGCAGATTATGGTTCAAGTACTTGTAAATTTTTATGATTCTGAAATGTGTATTTTTTGAAAGTGTAAGAAAAGCAACTTGGTAGGTTTAGAGAACAGTGGAAGCTTTAAGGAAACCTTCTCAGTTGTGTTTAACATAAGCCAGGTAGGAGTATCTCTGAATCCTCAGAACTGCATCACTGGGATGCAGCTGGGGCAGTGAGGCTGCCTTACTGCTGGTCCCTGTCCTGAGCAGGCTCAGAGAAGGACACCTAGGAGCAGCAGACTCGTGTTGAAGCCCAGAGGGAACGCGTGGGCTGTGAAGATCCTCCCCACCTTCAGTAGCAGGATTAACAAATTGGAGATTAATCCAAACCCTCTCTAACCTACTGGGATTCATTAGCTGAAGTTTTAGAGTTATCTTCTAGGTTAAACAAAAGAATTGGGGGATTTTGCATGTCTCTGTAAGGTAGTAATCCTCTAGAGACTGTAGATTATCTCAGTAATATTTTTTCCCCCTATAAATTCCTGTAACTGAAAATCTCTGAAAATAATTTCTGGAACACTTACCAGGGTTACTAAGATTGCCTGTCTTAAATAAGGATATTACACTTAATTAAGCATTATGCCTGTGGGGCTGAGCATGTAAGGTTCAGCTGAGAAGTCTCTGGTTATATGAATTTATAGTTGAATGCAATGGCTTGAGCAACTTTTAGGATTAGAGCTATTGGCTGATGAGGATGTTTAATGCATTTTTAGAGTAAAAAATACCAATAAAACCTAAAAACTGATTCTATTATATTGCTGTGTTAACAGTGCGGTAAGCATACATGGATGTTTAGTCATGCTCAGATGAAATCAGAAATGTGTCCTTTATGCTCACAACAGGAGGATTATTATTTTAAAATGTTTTTTGGTTTCTTTTGGTTTGTTGTTTTTTTTTTTTTTTTTCCACAATTTCAAATTAGGCTTTGATTGTGTGGTAATATAAATGAGGAGCCACTTTTCTAGAGCTTGCTATTTATTTTATTTTTTTTTAAAGGAAAAGAAAAGAAAAAAATCTCACAAAGTTTGACTGACACTAATTTCCCGAACAAGATACCCTAGAAACTCCAGTTTATCTCATAAAATCATAACAGACAGGGTTTGTGATGTCCCCTCTGCAAGATTCTTTATTCTGTCAGTTGATAGCATTTGAGATGACGGAGGGAGATGCACCGCGCTCATATGCCAGCGAGGAGAACAGAAGCTGTCACCAGCAGTGTAATGTGCTGTGTATTATCACTCAGACTGATCCGGGGGCCCGGAGACTGTCATCTTTTTAGACTGTACAAGTCAACACAAATAAAACTGAGGAGGCAAATGATAATGTCTGAGATAGATCCAGGCTCATTCTAGCCATTACTTTTTATTCAAACCTTAGAGATGACATGATGTGAAAAATGAGCCTGTGTCTAGTTCAGTGCCCATTAGTGTGTGAGCACATTATCTTCCACTTTTCACGTTGAATCTCTCTGTACATACTATGGCAGTTATAGCTATGCAGCCCGTCAGGTTTAGGGGGCTGTGAGCACCTTTTCTGCCTTAATGTATAGCAAATATTGCCCCTAAAATGATGTATTGCAAGCACTTTGGGATGCACTTTTAGGAATGATGCTTTAAACACCCCTCACATAATTCTCTTCCTTCCTAGCTAGAGCAGATGGAAACAGGTCTATACTCAGGTGTGCTCTTTTAGCATCCCAAGTAGGGTCGCCAGGCAGGTTTGCATAGTGTGCAAGATCCGGAGCTACTTGCTGTGCCAGACCAGCATTTGGGAGACCCTTCTACTGCTTAGGGGACAGCTGGGGGGTGCCTTCCTGGGGCAGCTGCCCTTCCTTCCTCCACTCATGTTCATCCATCATCATCCCAAATTGCCATCCCTTCCTTCAGTCCTCCTGTGTGACAGGGCCCCCATACAGCCATAAAATAAGCATCTCTTACCTGCTGATGGGGAGAGATCAATTAATTTCTCATATCGCTGTTAATGCATCGCATTGTTTTGGCTAGGGATAGGCAATCATGCCAGGAAAATGTGCCCCTCAACAACTCAATTGGATACAGAAGCTGACAGACCTCAGCCCAAGCATTCCCTGCCTTTAAAAATAACAGGAGGAAAACTCAGCCGGGAGCATGAATCACTTTCCTGAGGAGGTTTTAGCACAGTTACTAACACCATCAGTACCCAAGTAAAATTCCTATTACTCTCCTGTATAACCTTTAATTACCCCCACCACCCCAAAAATATCCCTCAATTACCTTCCAGGCAGAATTATGCATATTTTTAAAGTTCTCCTAGGGATATAACGCTAAACGTTGGGTTGTTATGGTTCAGTGGTTTAAATTACAGTGTACTTAATTAAAACAGCGTAAAAAGCTGTCAGTATTCCATATAATTCGAAAGACATTGATTAGTGAATTTTTTTCTTCTGCTGTTAGAGCATACTTAGCTTTGCCATTACATTGTCGTTTACTAGCACCTTGGTGTTGAATGAGGCATCATTTCATGACACTAGGGAAAAAGAAAAAGTAAACAAATGACAGTTTCCAGCAGCAGAAGTGAAAAGCAAAGGGGGTCTACTCTGTGAGAGAAGGGGAATATGTAGATTGGAAGACTGGACTTCCGCTAGGAAGTGTGAACTTTGAAGTTAGCCATGGGACTGCTCCACCAGGACAGAAGAGCTGGCTAAAGGCAACCTGTGGGTGATGGAAGGAATGATTCCAAGGAAAAGCCAGGAACATCTTGTGCAAGTGCCCTGGTAGGGATGGTGATGCCATTGCTGTGCTCTTTAGACTAAGGAGAACAAGCAAATAAAGCACATTGCATGTATAAAGTGGACAAAAAGATACTCCTGCGTATGTTCATGTGAACTTGTTGTAAGCAGAATCTAGTTTAATGTTTACAACCTATCAGTGGTGCATGGATTTGCCTGGTCAGGGGTACCCATGGGCAGGAGTCGCTGAGGGAGGAATGCTGGTGTGTTCTATCTGTACAAAGCACGCTTGTGGCAGTAACATGCAGGCAAGAAGCCTGAATTTTTTGTATATTCCTATCCCATGCAGACATTATCAAAGCTTTGCATGCCTCAAACAAAAGTGTAGTAGCATTGTGCATTGTGTTGAATTCCACCCCGATATCCTGTTGGTGGCATTTTGTATGGGACCAGATGCATAAAGGATGCGGCCTGCATGGCTCTGGCAGCTCTGCAGCCCCCTGTGTTATGTTGCTCTCAAACACCCCCAAGCATGGCACAAGCCCATGAGTTCTCTTTAATTTCCAGAGCTTCTTCCTGAGGTTTAGGAAGAAAACTTGTTCTCCTGCCCAGTAGGAGTATCTGCACCATTGATTCAGAGTATGCTGATGGCAGCCTGTTTATTGTGAGACATTGCGTTTGGAGATTAGTAGTATGCTTAAAGATTTTTTTTAAATGTAATCCATGTTTATTTATAAACTAAGGATGTGACAGTACTTGCACTGTGAATGTCTATATTTTTATCAAGGCTTTTTATTACGGCAAAACATGAAATAATAACTGTGAACAGGAAAATCTTGTTTAGCCACAGGCTAAACATCTAAGCTTTGATACACGGTTAAATTCGAAATTGTGTTTCATTTTTCAGATTATAGAACTAAGCAAATATTTTTTTTAAATACTGTTACAGAAAAGCATATGTTCAGGATTCACAGTGGGTTTTTTTCTAGTTCAGAGAATTTTCAAACCTATTTACTTGCTGGGAATGTGCAGATGCATTCATGCTTGCTTGAAAAATAATCCCATTTTTAAGTAATGACTTGCTGGTAATTGTTATCTCCTTCGAACTCAGGCTGAAGCACTTCAACATGTGCTTATACACAGGGCCTGATCCCTTCAAAAAAGTATGTTCAATTACTTATTTCCTCTTTATGATATTGGAAAAATACGGTATGTTGGAAAAATATTGTTCAGTTGCTCTTAGGTGCCAGTATCAGAAGTGCTTATTACAGGCAGAATTAGAGACATTGGCCTTGTGTGACCTGCCCTGATTTTGAAGCAGGTCCACCTTCAGTGGACACCAGCAGCTCAGGATCTTCTTCTCATGTCCCAAGCTCCTTCCTCAAGGAGGGATGGCCAGCCTTGGATGCCATTCCCATGGCATTGCGAGACACCAGCCCCACTGTGGGGCAAAGCTGAGGGCTTGGGTGCCCCTCCATGTGGGCACTGGGTACAAGGCCACCCTGAGTGCTGCAGGTCATCATGAAACAGCCAGGGTTACCACCCACCACTGTCTTCCCACTCTTTGCTAGTTACTTTTGTTAACATATTTTTCAAAATCCACTTGTTTCCTATTTAATTTCCCTCTGTAATTCCTCCCCTCTCCCCTTACCTGTTTTCCCCTTTATGTAGTCTCAAATCAGGGCTGAACCAGGCAATCAGGGCTGAAGAAACTTTGAGATACCATTGCCTAACTTAAAACCTGCTGCCTTCACAAAATGAAGCAGTGAGTAGGTCTACTGGACTACTCCGGAAGGGATCACATTGGCATGGGATTGGCCTAGAAGAGATGGTTTACAGGTAAAAGGGATGTATGAGAGAGCTCCCCAGCAGTAGGCTGGAAGAAAAGGGCAGGTGCCCCAACACTGGTGCTATCAAAGAGGCAGGTTCCGTGCACCCTGCAGAGTTTGTCATTACTGCGTCAAAATCTTCAGGAACAAATTATCTTTGTGAGATTAAATCTTGCTTAAAGCTGAGTTAACAAAAGAGGAAAGCATGCAGTCCTACAATCAAAAATCAATGTGCAGATGATGAATCTTGAAAAGATTCTAGTGAAATGAGGCAGCTCATGTAATTATGGTTGTATGTTTACTGACACTTCGAGCACCCTGCATCACTGGGGATGGGAGAGGCAGTTTTGCCTTCGAAGACTTAATATGTAGGCAGGTGGTCACCTGTTCTAAAAGGTCTAATTGCCTGGGCTGATTCCCCCTTTGAAGTGATTTATATTGCTGAAAGGATGACTCCCTCAGAGGTATATTCTTTGGAATTGTTGCTAATGTAGAAAAGATTTTTTCCATGGTCAAAGTAAAAAAACCGCAAATTCTTGAATTGCAGCTGACTGGCTCTTTTTGGAGCACCTTGCTCCCATGGAGAGAAACCTCTTGTCCTGAGAGCAGCCGTGGAGGACAGCAAGCAGGGGCCTCCCCGGCACCAAGCCGGGAAGCTGCGGTGGCACCGGCAACAGACGCTCTGCAGTGAATCTTAATTAGGCATATGCAGATAGCTCAAAATCTGCTCAAGATGGATTATCTGAATGAATACTAGTAAATTATCCTTTTATTATCCTTTTAGTGTCCGCTGGGGAGATTGGATTGGATAGCAAGCATCTGATACTTTTATTCCCTCAGACTGAGATTGAGGAGCATCATGCTGGTAAGGGAACGGCACAAGGGGACATTGACATGGTGAGTGCATGGGAGACAACCTAGAAAAGAGGTGCTATGACAGGCTGCATCCTGCTATGGCACCATAGGATCTCCACAGCTGGAGAAACTTCAGGAGCAGCTGTGGCTCACGACAGGTTTGGGGCATTGATATTTAGCATGGAAAAATATTAAAAGCTGTCTTAAATGTCTTGGAAATCCTGCTTAGAAAATTATATTCTAGGGGCGTCACACTACAATGATAATTTGAGAGGTATTGCTCTGCGGCGTTAATACCAGTGCATAGAGAAAGTTTTGGATTGTTAAATGGGCACTAAGCAGCTTGAACCCAGGCTGTATTAATGTGCCATATGTGGAACCATGTAATGTTGCTCTAGCAGTCCTGGAGGTACAACCTGTAGGGTGGCACTGGGAGCCCTCCTGCATCAGCCTGTGCTGCATGGTCGCTTCCTCCCATCTTAAATCTGGCGAATAATCCCTAGGGCATACCCACCGGATTTTGCTCAAACATTTAAATATGTGACACAATAAAAGCAGAGTAAGATGCTGCTGCTGCCACTCCTGTGAAAGCAAGCTCCATATGGTCCTCATGGGAGCTTGAGGAGTCTTGCATGCTGGGTGGGAATATCTCGCTTAGAAAGTGGCAGGAGCTGAAGTGTAATTGAAGACTTGCAGTATAGCCTCAACAACCAGGATGGGGAGATTCTCCCAGCTCTCCATGTAAAAATCAGAAAGAGGTGTGGGGCATGATCTGAAATACTGACCTTCTTATTCATCCATATACAGATATAACCACAAATGCAGCATCCAGCACTTTCACTGCTGGGAATTTTTGGTGCTTTGCTCCAAGGCTTGTAAAATACATTGTGAATATCTCTTAAATTTGTTTTGGTTATCGTCTTTGTTTTTTCACTTACGTTTTGCAACCAGACTGTACATGTGCTAGAGCAGGAGCCTCCATCTCTGCATGCTGGGCTTGCTTGGCAGTGGTTACAGTTCCGGGGATAGTGGGAAATGAGATGCAATTGCATAGTAGTGCCCAAGAGCAATGTCTTCTTAGGGTCTCTGTCCTCTTTTCCCAACTTAATTTTTAATTAACAAGATGTTGATGAATCTTCCTAAATTCCCTCTGTCATAAGCAAACAAAAAAACTGTAGACCAAAAGTTTTCATATCTACACCAAAATGGATATATAATGGCCTGACTTCAGCTCCTCAGCAATCCCCATGTTTTTGCTCTCTGCTCTTCCATCAGTCCCAGCATCTATCAGACCTTTTAAAGTACAGCTTGAATTCTGAGTGCCTCTCTGAGCCTTTTATTTCATCTGAATTTGTTTGCTTGGCCCCTCAGAGAGCTCAGCGCAGCGGTCAGCACAACTGCCAGAATTCGGCTCTCCGATGTCCAGCCGCGCAAAGCAGGGTGAATTCCTTCACAGACTATTTATCCAGATTGTTAATTCCCTGCACAGATGGTTCTGCATAAGACTGTGTGGGAGAAGAGTGGCTTTTTAAGCCAATTAAATAGAAACCTTGTCCAAGAAGGATTTTCAAAATGCTTATGTATGTGAATTCATGACGTATTGTACTGTGTATTCTGGCAGTGCTGCTTCTCTCAATAGGAAGAGAGGCAGTGATGTGCAGAATTTCCTTAGTTCGTTAAGGTCATTTCTGATTTTTTTTTTATTTTTTTAAGAAAAACTCCTAAAAGAACTTCCAATATTCAGAGATATAGGAAGTAAAGTCTTACGTCATTGTTGTCAATTAATTCTCACTGTTCAGCTCTTCAAACTGCTTCTCAGTATGTAAAGCAAGCTATGATTTTTAGCAAGACAGATAAGGGGAGGGGAGAGAGAGGAAAGGATAGTAAATGATACCCGAAGGGAAAAATACTAGCTAATAACATTAATACTTTTTTATTAGTACTGCAGCATTTGGGCTCAGTAAGCCAAAAAGCTGCAGTAAAAATCCATCCAGTTCAAGGAGAGAAGTCAATATATTAGCACAATCACTGGTTTATACTTGTAACAGTAGAAATGTTTAAGGTGAGTGTAATAGTAGGTGTGGGAAGGACGGAGAGGCTCAATGCACTGTACGTTATAAGTGCTTGATTCTCTTTCCATCAAATGAACACCAGCAACAGCAAAATCATCTATACTAGACGGTATTTAGCTCTGGGAAAATACAAATATTTCTTAAGATTTAGGGCTCAGGCAGAAACTTCTGTGAGAACATCCTGACCCAATAAAGCAGGCAAACCCTCAGCATGTTTGCTGTACAGTCCTGGACTGGCCCTGCAGAAAATTGTCTCCCACCTTAACAACTGTAGGTTGAGCCGTTGCAGGCATGCCAGGTACAGGAGCATGGCTGTGCACCATCTGGGATAGTCTCAGGTTATATGAGACCACTAACATACAAAACCCCCTAGAAAGTCCTAAAAAACACTGATCATGAGCAAGTAATACCAGGCTATGGCTAAACCAGGGATTCAGCTTCCTATTTGTGGATATGTATCTTTTATTGAAGTGGCATAAACTTCTGCAAGTGTTTTAACCCAACTTGTAATTCCCCTCTCTCATGCATGTTTGCTGCTGCCACGTGCTTTCTTCCAGATCTTGTTCAAGCGCTGGACAAGACCCTCTCCACATTTACCCCTCTGCAGTTTCTCTGTATCATACAACACAGTTAAAAGACACTACATGGTTGCTGTGCCCATTGCATGTATCTCAAACTCAGGACTCTAGCAAAATTTTGTGTCTTTTTGTGATACAGCCACTGACTAACGCTCGCTTCTCTGACTGTTCACATCTCTCTTTCTCCATTCCTTCATCCTCTCTTTCTTTTCATTCTTTAACCATTTTAGTCAAAGGAATGTCATTTCTCTTGAAGACATTACAGAACCTTGGAATAATAATTGCAATGATAAAATAATAATAATAATAATTCAGCCAATAATCGAGATGGACCTAATTGGGCATATAGACTGGTTTACCAAGAAGATGTATCACAGAAAAGGTAGCAAAGATCCTTTTATTTGGGGTGAAAATCTATATTATACATCACTACTGCAGTAGCTGACATAGATTTCACATAGTAGGAGGCTAAGAATTGATAACCCTCTGGCACAAAATTTGTAATCTCTGTTCCTTTCAGCATGGTACCATCAGAGTCTTGTGTGGAGGAATCTGCTGGATTCCTCTGCAGGTGATCTGAAGCAGATTTAGATCTAAGGGAAGCAACTCCCACAGGAGCCAATTCCCACAAGAAATGTGTGAACATGAGTCAAGTCAGTGATGCACGCATGTGTTTTGTAAAATGCCTCAGACATCACATCCCTTTTATATTTCAAGCCTTGTGAAGAAGTAAAAAAGCTCTTGGGAGGTGGGTTTATGTGAAGAATCCATGAGATGAAAAGCTTTGTGTTTGAATTAATGGATTTCAGGCGTCACAGAGAAGTTAGGGGTTGAGTGGGAACGAAGATCACCTACCCTGTTTTGCTAACTGAGATCAGCTCCCAGAGCTGCGTGTGCCTGTGCAACAGCTTATTGCTTTAGGACATAATCAAGTCATATGGTGCATCTAATCCAACTCCAGTCTCAGTGCTGCTGTATAATAGCTATTGTCCTTGAGTCTTTCTCCAACCATCCACTGACTGCTTTAGCAGCTTCAGACCTACACAAATGACACCTCAGAATGGTCTTGTGTCTCTAGCAAAGTGATCAGCTTCCCTCAGTGGCAGCTCTAACCAGCTGGGGAGTCCCCAGAGCCACCTTCTTGCTGCTGCCATTCAGGGACAAAGGCTTTTGTTTTGTACTTGGGTTTCCTTTGCTCAGGAACATGAAGTTTGATGAGTTATCAGTTTCTATATGGTCTTTAGTCTATTAATCTGGAGATTTCCTTTTACAGGTAGATTGGGAGCACCTCTCGTATGAAGATAGGCTGAGAAAATTGGGGCTGTTCAGCCTGGAGAAGAGAAGGCTGCGTAGAGACCTCATAGCAGCCTTCCAATACCTGAAGGGGGCCTATAGGGATGCTGGGGAGGGACTCTTCATTAGGGACTGTGGTGAGAGGACAAGGGGTAATGGGTTTAAACTTAAACAGGGGAGGTTTAGATTGGATCTGAGGAAGAAGTTCTATACTGTGAGGGTGGTGGGGCCCTGGAATGGGTTGCCCAGGGAGGTTGTGAATGCTTCATCCCTGGCGGCGTTCAAGGTGGGGTTGGACAGAGCCTTGGATGGCATGGTTTAGTGGGAGGTGTCCCTGCCCATGGCGGGGGGGTTGGAACTCGATGATCTTGAGGTCCTTTCCAGCCCTTACTATTCTGTGATTCTGTGATTCTGTGGGTGTATCTATATTCCTTATATCTGTCTTTGCCCTTTCCTTTTTTTAACCCTGGACATTTTGAGTCTTCTATTCATCTTGACCTAAGAATAAAAAATTATTTCTCTCTTCTCTCTCCTTCTTTGCCTTTCCCTCTTCTTTCCCCCTCTCATTCTCCTTTGCAGCACCTCTCTATCACCTTTCCCTCCTTCCTCTTTTTCTTCTTCCTCCTCCTCTTACTGGTTAATGTGCTGGATTTGGGCAATATATGTAATTTCTTCACTGGAATTGAGATATTGGATTGAGAAGGCAACACAGAGGCCTGTTGACCTGATGTTACTTGATTGTCATGATTAGAAAATGGTGGCCTTGTTACAAAGCAATGAACAAAGCCATTCAGCTATCCTCCCTCCTCCCTCTGGGGTTCTGTCTGTGCCCAGTGAGGACTTCAGGGCTTCCCATGCTTGTTGGGAGAGGAGGTCCCACTGGCTTTGGCCTGACTTGTTAGGGCTTGGGTAACAAGTTGTCTGAGTGCATACAATCTGCATGTGGAAAATATTACAAGTGGAAGATGAAAGCAAGCAGCAAAGGTCACTAGTGGAAGGGGAGCTGTACCTCCACAGCTTGGTGCTCGCCGGCCGAGTCTTCCTAGTTGTTATTTTCCACTTCTGTGGCGTCCTGCAATGCACATGCATGCACTGCACCATCATTTACAGATGCAATGAGAAGAAACCAGGTCAGATGAGTCTTTGGGAACGAGGAAGACATATGACAAACACAGAAATTAAAACACTCTGGAATAAGGCAAATACTGAGAGTAAGAAGTGGGAATGAGACAAATATTGGATTAAGACAAATACTGCTGCAGATTCCAATGTCAATTCTGGCAGCGGTAGTGAAGTTTGGAGAATGTTGACAATTCAAGATGAAGGGCTAAGACAGGAGGCAAAAAGCCTTCTAGACTTCAGTCTGGTGTCATTGTATTATTTGACTCGGTTGACCTAAATTGTTAGGATATAACCAAATAAACTTTAACATGAGCAGTGCACTTAAATGCATGACACTCCAGCAAATTAACTTCCAGTTTTTGTAACTGGAATCTCACAGATGTAGTAATCTTTGCCTGTCATCTGGGTGCTTCAGGATTTTTAGTTATAATTCTATATATTGGAACATATTTAAAACAGGCTACAAAAGCTATCCTTTTTGTGCTAACAAGATGAATAATCTATTTACTGGAATGGAAAGTACAGATACAGTATGTGGAAAATATATGATGAGAAAAATAGTAAAATCCATTTGTTGAAAGTGTCAAATGCTTAGAAAAAAAAAAAATAGAATATTCCTGGGTAACTTCATACGTTACATATGAGAATGACTAAATCTGGCCTTATTCTGTGGTGCACTGGAACTTTTCAAAGGCAATCTCATTCATCTCAAGTATTTTCACTTTTCAAGTACCCTGAGTGCAGAAGCATGGTGAATTTGGCCAAAGACATGTTATATGAATTTTGTTTAGCTGTAGATCTTATTTTAGGAAATAAATGCAGTTATTGATGAAAAACAGTGCCCCAAAATTAGAGTCAGGCTTTCATATGTGGACAGAAGATTATGTGAAGGGCTGTATCATTCAATTTATGCTTCAGGACAGATGTCTGTGAGTTCTTTGAGACAATTGTACAAGCACTGTGCACTTTAATTATTCAAAGCCATGTCTGATAATTGGGTTGCCTTGTGTCCAGCTGCAACTGTGCTTTTGGAAACCCATCTGGCTCATCTAAGAATATGCCTATGCTCTGACTGGCTTGAGTTCACACCAAAATAGTGATGATCTTTCCAAGGCAGGAAGCTTTTTCCATGTGTGCTACCAATGTAGCAGATTTGTGATGTTAACTGCGCTGCGAGCATGCACTCTGGCACAAAAAAAAGGTGAAAATCAGGTTCATTCCATACCCAGGTCATTGCAGTTTATTATAAAGGCTGGGGACAGAAAAATATAATACCTTGGTAATTGCCATTCACAGCTTCTGATGTAAGTTGAGGGGGTTTTCCAGTTGTTCTATACTGCCTGTTTTATTGTTTGTTTGGGGTCTTTTGTGTTGGGGTTGTATTTATTTATCTGGTTTGTTTGTTTGTTTGTTTTTGCTATTTATTTATTATACTGCCGTTGAACACTGTCTATGTTTTCCAGCAGTCTATAGTAGGTTTAAGCAGTGGTTACTGTATTACCTATTACTTTAGGAGCACTATGGAAGGGTGTGAGGCTCTCTCCCTTTCTGTGGCTCAGAGATCACACAACACTGGCACAGCCCAGCTTGGGGCACATCTGGCTTGAGAGTTTGCTTTCGTCATATATCCCGTATGTTACACATCCCTTCCCTTTTTCCACACTGCCTTACCCCATTGTTACAACTACTTGGGTAAGCAACATCTGCAGTAGGTGTTACTTGATAGTATGCTTTATAATTGTTTTATTCTATCCCTACTTAATAATTACTTAGAATTGGTTACTATAGTAGGACAGACCTGTGAGCTGCGCAATTTGAACAGAGTAAACAAGGGCACAGGGTGTGTTGATGCCTTTTACTAGTGCAAAATGCCATGGTGTCCCAGAGTAGGCAGCTGCTGTACCCTTCCCGACACTGGGGAGGTGAGGGGCTGCCGCTCAGCAAGGGGATTAGCAGCCCCACACCAAAGCCCTAGCTGATTCTGTTCGGCTGAATGGGTGGATGGGATTAAATGAAATGGGCTTTATGGGTGGATGGGATTACATCTGGGAAATGGGCAAATCCAGAGGGTGCCATCAGGCTTATGAAGGACTCCCATAGGGAGAAGCAATCATTTTTATAAGTCTGATATTTGTACCAGCAGATTAGGAAAAGAAAGGGAGACTAATGTGTTTTTTATCAGGAGATGGGGAGAGAAGGCTGAAAAATATTTCCAAACAACAGGATAATTGAAAATAAATGTGATTTTATAGAAAAATTAATTCTGTTAACCAGAGATAGTATCTTTTTCCTGTTTTCTTTAAAGTTATTTTCTTCTAATAACTTTCAAATAAAGAATAGTAGGAATATTTCTGTGTGGAAGTAAAATATAAATAAAAAAATTAAATATTCATATCTCCCTTATTTTCAATACAGAAAGAGACATATTTTCAATATGCAAACTCTTCTGACCTCTTACTCCAGTACACATATATTCTTTCTTATGTTTTTTCAGTGGATTTGAAGAGTCTAGGGCCTGTGGACTGTGTTTCTTTTTCAGCAGGGAAGAAACTTCTATTTGTGCTGTCTTAGAGCTCCTATGGTCCCTATGGTGTGAATACCACAAGGAAAAAGAGGTTTCTGTCATTGCAATGCCTCTGGTTGCCTTTGCCATACTTATGGGATTCAGCAGGTTGGTTGTCAGTCACAGAAATTACTACTGTCAGAGAACAAAATTATCAATAATGGCTGAGATACTCCAGAAAAAGCTATAACAGTTCTGCATGAATGCAGATGGTTTAGCATAGCTTTTTAAAAATCAGAAGATATTGCTGGGTTCTGCAGGGCACAAGGAAGAGTTATCTACTAATCCTGTACTAGACTACATAGGGCGGATATGTCTGTACTAAGTAAAAATGTACCTTGTAACACAGGAATTTACACTTGAAAAAAGTGGATAGTAGGCGCATGAGTTTTGAAAGATTCTGCCAGTTTCAGACAGATTCAGATACAGTTGTGAGTGCTCAGTATAATTTTTCACAGGATGGAAATTTTCTATTTTTTTTCTGGAGTTGAGAATGTCATATAAGTAAAATACACAGTTGTATGGATGTTCTCTGACCTTCTTTATGATTGTCGCACAAATAAACCATACAATCAATAGAAACAATACTAAGAAGTAGTCAGAGAAAATACCAATTCATAACCAGTTACATTAAATACAGGGATTTAAATGATGATTTGTCTGACCAATAAGACGGCTACTTTTCAGCTATCTAAATTAGTCTAGTAAACTGTATCTTCCCATAAATCTTGTTCTCTTTATTTAGGTTATCACTGGAAAACTAAAGACAAAAATTCCAGTGCTTGAGTACATTGAGTTCCTTAGAAAGCAGAAATGGGTATAAATGGGCATAAAAAGCTTCCAAGGAACAGTGAAGAATACATTTTTAATAGCTTTGATAAAGGTTTGAGCAACTAAAAATGCAGCAACAATAGTGGGAAACATCTACATGATATACTGAAAGTGAATGAGAAATTGATGCTATATTTATTAGACTGCAATCATCTTCCTAATATGCTTGAAGATAAATGGTAAGGCATTCTTTCAGCCAAAAAAGCGTGGCAGACTGTTGCATTTGACATAGTGATTATTGATAGTGATGATAAAGTTCAAAACATCGAACAGTGAAAAACCCAAAAGCAATACTAAAAATGGTGGAGTGGAAGTAGAAAATTATGTGAAATGTTAGGGATGTTTCATTTCAATACCTCTGCCTCATTATGCTATCAGCAAAATGTAAAATACATAGACTAGATAAATGTCTCATTAAGTATTTCACTGCTCATTCTGGGTGCTTGGGAGTGTGCTTGAATAATGAAAAATGTAGAAGTACCTTTATCACACTGCAGTGGTGGCAGGAGATAGCACTTTGTCAAAAGGTGTTGTTAATTCACTGTATAGACCAATATTGTATGGAAGTGTATAGTGTGACAAAGTGTTACAGCTACATAAAAACAGGATGATTTAGAAATATTGGGGGTGTTTCGTATGTAGATTTTACAACAGGAGACTAAGATCTGTTCCATCTCCTTGTAAAGCTTGGACTCTTCTGGTCTTCGTGTGCAACCCCGATTTAAGAAAATCCAATGTCTCTATATAACTTAAAGTTCAGGGAATCACATTTAGAGCAGTGACAGGACTTAGGTTAATACCTTGCACAGTAAGCCTGAGCTGGGAGAGGAATTAAACGTATTCCCAACAGTGTGTGCTAATTTCATTGGGGCTATTCATGCACCTAAAATTATACAGAGAATTGGTAGATATATGTGTGGTAGATGCATAATTTGCACTTTTAGAAAGGATATATAAAATACAGAAAAAATAATATAAACTACATATATATGATTTATACTTTCATGCCTGAAAGTAGAGCATAGAAATCCTTTGTAGCTCAAAGTACAGCATGCATGCTTTCCAGCAATATTTTCTTACATCTCATTATCAAAAGTCCCTTTTTTTAGCAGTCAGGGAAATTCCCAAATATGTTTCTTACAGCTGCCTGTAATGGGACAGATTTGCAGGGGCAGGAGGTGAAGCAGTTCTCCGGCAGCCTGGGAGCAGGCTTATGGCTGGGAGGCTGAGATACTTGCATTTTACCTTTAGCTTGGGAATAAAACCACGTTAAACCTGTTTTGTAATGCGTGTGGTGTGGGTACTATTATGCTCAAAGAAAAATTAAAAATAATAAGGAAAAAAAAAAGCCAAAAAACCCACCAAACCCTCTTCCAAACTAGGCTGTGGGAATATGCATAAATATTAATAAATTCAGCAGTGGCCTAAGGGCTGAAAGTCATCCAGCAGAAAGCTTGTGTTAGCTGTGAGAGATACTTTGAATGAGAGGAGTTAGAAAGTGGGAGTGAAAGCAAATACCATGTATCAGAATTAGGGAGAGCACGGAAATAGGTACCCATTATGCACTTTATGAAGATGCAACATGGTTTATTCTTCAGGGAATGGCATAATAATTAGAATTAATAAGATTTTAATGGTGATAGCCTAAGTGCCAAATCTTCACAGTAGGAGGTTTTAGTGCTGTATGCCACAGGAGCATTTTCTACTGTGAACAAGCACTGTAGTTAAAATTACCCTATTACTACAAGATGGAAACAGACACAAGGTTTGACTACTGTCAACTAGTCAAGACCGAGCACATTAGACCAAGCCATCCAGCGAATGCTGCAAGAATTTGTGGAGTTTGTCAAAGTGAGTTATTTCCCAGGAGCATGCTTCTAATAAATATCTGGTAGGTACCCAGCTTTCACAGTTGTTTTTTCTACATTTTTTTTTTCCTCCCCTGAGATGTTCCTTAATAGAAGCTGCATTCAGTTTGTGACACTGCAAGGGACTGAAATAATTCAGGATTTTTTATTTGTTTCACTATAAACGGTCTTAATACGGCTAAGCCCTTACATAATCCTTTTATAAAAAAGTACTTCACAAAAGACAGCAAGTATTATTCACGTTTTCTTTACTATGTCCGCATTCATTGTAGCATGCATAGCATAAGCTTTTCTTGTCTCTTATGTATTTCTGCTGGATGCATTCAAACAAAAATTTTCCTTCAGCAGCCAATATTTTTGGCTTTCAAATAGCTAAATTATTTTGAAATATTTTTATGCTTGAATTGGAAATTCCAAGAATAGAAAACCTGATTTAAAGTTTTCTTTCTTTCACAAGAGTAAGTTCAACCGATGATCAGCCAGGTACAGTGTGTGCGTAGTTTTTATCCATCCATTGAGAAAATGAACCTAAACTTAGACATGTAATAAAAATACTTAGATATGGAGTACTAGGAATCCTCTCTGGAGCTTTTCAGCACTGGGTCTGGGTATACTGGATTCAAAAGCCTCTGAGGCTATAGAAAATATTATTTACTGAAGAGCTGCAGCTACTAATGTCCATATATACGTAACCCCTACACTGATGCCTGGGTATGTGGGAAGTGGAGGGATGCTTGGGAACCACCTCCTCCCACTGAGGCTGCGGTCAGCACAGCAGTCCCCCGTATCCCTCCTCAGCAAACCCATGGGCAGCACGTTTTGAATGAACTTTGTAAGTCTTGGGAAGGCTGGCTGATACAAATATACCTGGCTGTGGTAGTGTTAGTAGATTAAACCAATACAAAAAAACCTGTCCGCGAATTTAGAGCAAAACTACTCTGCAACACCACCTAGTGCTGCCGGGATGCACCATGCAGCACGGCCCGGGCTGGAAAGCCACGGTACATGAGCATGGGTGAATTGTCCCCCACTCCAACAACTGATGTGCTGGGGGTTTGAGTTTCTGAAGAAAATAAATCCATTAGAACTTTACTTCAAAACTGGATATTTTTTCCTGGGAGCTGATTAGCTGGCAAAAGGAAGAATAGTGTAAAAGTGTAAGAACCTCCCAAGCTTCTTCACGCATTGTCTGGCTCAAGAAAATGTTGTCTTTACCCAGAATAGCTGTAAGAGTAATTCATATTCCCTGAAGTGTAGCAGATGCCCAGCACAGGGATGGGAGCCTGTTCCTTGGCAGCCTGTTCCAACCTCGGGTAAGAACAAGGCTTGTTGCTACAAAGGGTCAGACCTGACTGTACAAGATGAGCTTGAGGAAAACCACAGCTCACTCCCATGCATTGGTGCTTCTCAAGTAATTAAAATTTGTCACTGGGTATAAAGTGGCTGGTCCTGTTGGTGGTCCTGGTCTGAGGTCAGAAAGGAATGGGATGTTGCCCCAGCCTCTGGACATGCCCAAACCACAGTGGATAGGAGAACAGTAGAAAGGTCTGGGCTTCTGATAGCCTGGATATCAGTGCACAGGCACTTACCTTGCTACAGAATGGTTGTTTCAATAACTAATGGGAAAAAGTAAATTCATGATGAATCAAAAAGAGGCTTAAAATTCAAAGAGTTGGCATTTCAGGCCGAATAGAAAATCAAACCTGTTATTGCAAAACGCTTATGTTTTTAACAAAATCATGAAATCGTGAAAAAAACACCACCCTTCATGAGTTTGTAACCCATCACATCTTAAAAAGTTGTTAGTTGCCTTTGTATAATGTTGCACTTCTCCCTTAAAGCCTTTCTTCTCATTAAGATAATGCGAAGAAAATGCATTTCCCATAGGAACAAAAAAAAAAAAAAAAAAAAGAAAATCAAACAGGTATTTACGTGACAGGAAAGAGCTTGGTCCTCTACAAACAAAATGTCCAGATTGACCAGTCTATTTAGTTTCTGAAACTGATCATACACACCACTGGTGATTGATGGTAAATAGGCTTGACAGGTGTAGTGATATTAACAGCTAGCAAAGATTAGAAGGTTGCTGAGAACATAATATGATGGAGTTAGGAATTTGTTTTGGAGTGTTCTGGGACACGAGCAGCTCTTTGCAGGTCTCTGTTACCTAGCTTTCAAGGTTTGTCCTCCTGGAGTCCACCAAGGAGAGGGGCAGTCCTGGGCAGGACCCTGAGGATGGAGAAAACATCTTCTGCCAGGAAGATTTCACATAATGAACGTTATGTTTTTGGTGCAATGATTATTAAGAACTTTTCACCACTGAGATATGTAAAGTTGATGTTAATATCAACGCCAATGATATCAATATTATTAGAACAATCCTGGAGATACAGATTCTAAACAGTTTCCCAGTGGAGCAATAGAAATTAGATTGCAAAGCGATAATAGTGAGTGTTTCACTGAGGTACTAGAAGGATGTGTCATCTTGCTTTTCAAAAATTATGGCAGTCTCTACTATTTTTCTTTTTAGTAATTCTTTATATTTGAAAAGAAGCAATGAATCTTGCCATTCAACAGGCTTAAAATGCTATCTTGCTGGTATTTCTTTCCCATGCATTTTATCTGCAATATCTGTAATGATGATAAGACCCAATCACAGTAAATCATTGGAAAGAGGAAAGGAGGGACCTCACCTGCAGTAACTCTGCACCACAAGCTCCCTGCAAACGTTTGCAGCTGGGGCTGAGCCAAGGCAGTGAGGTGAGAGCCTGCATCTCCATCTCCATCATCATCACCTCTTCCTGCAAGCCTGCAGTGGGTACGTCCCAAAGCCCCCATGGCTGCATCGCTGCTTGAACAACGGCATAACTTCTCCTTGAATCCCCTCATAAAAGGTGATTGGGAGTACCAGAAATGAAGCTGGGGAGTTTTCTGCCAGGTGAGAAGGCATGCCAGTGGCTGGGTCACCTGTGCTGCCAATGTGCTTTGTTAGAAATCCTGGCTGGGCCTGAGATAGTGGGATGTCTGGGGGAGCATCATATGGCAGGGACTGTGTACCTAAAGGAGAGCTCCTCTGAATAGAAGCAGATGGCAGCAACTGCAGAGAAATAATGAAGGCTTTTGGAAAAGCAAGTCCCAGAGATGAGTGGGGAATCACAAGAGTAGAAGAAAAGCCTCTTGATGAAAGAGCAATGTGATCGGTACAGTACCAGTAACCTGTGAAAGTCTATGTTGAAAAGGGAAATAAGCTCCTTTCCAGACCACTGGCACAAACTAAATGGAAAATAAAAATCAAAGTTGTTCAAAATTCGTATTTTAAGGAAGGACAGAAAACCTTGCTGAAATACATATGTGCACTCCTTAGGGTGGCAGTTATGCTGGACAGTACAGCTTAGGCTAAAAAGTAAAGCAGTTCAGAGCTGACATAATTAAACTGATGGATATGATTAATCCCCTTCATGACTACCCTGAAGGAGAAGCATTAATAGATGTAAATATAATGAATTCAAATGCAAGTGAATACAAAGACAGGTTCGGCCCATTTCAGAAGTATTTTTCTGGTGTGATGAACAGGTCAGGACCACCATGCTGGGCTCCCAGGTGGATGCTTCAAGAAGGCTGGTAGGACTGTGATGGCCCTGTGGAGCTGTAGGCAAGAGCTGAGCTCTGCATCACTGTGCACTCTTTAGGATAAGTGTATTTTTGCAGTAAGTATATCTGGGTTTAAAAAAAGCGAGTGAAGTTCCAGCATCTTGCATTCAAATTTAAGGCTGAGTATTTACCAAGGAAAAACTCTTCCTTGGGTCTGTTAGGCCTGATGCCATGCAGCAACGTTCTGTGTCCAGCTATACCGTAAGAGTTGCGTAACATCAGCATCTCCCATGTTTCCAATTCTAGTCCACAAAAAAAAAAAAAAAGTAAGAAAATGGAAGTGTCTTAAGTTCTTCCATACGTGTATTGTTATGGGGGAAATCATCCAGTGTACTCAGCAGGTTTTCCTTCAGCATGAGTAGCTGTTTAAATTAATATTACTTTGTGAGTGTTCACAGTACTCTGCGCTCTCTCATCCATGCTGCATGTGCAGTTTCTGAAGTTAATATATTCTCTCCTGTGGATACATCCTATGGGTGTTAAGCAAAGCAGCACCCCAGGCTATCCCCGTGGGCTGAGCTGGCAGTCCTGTGCCTGCTGGTGTCAGGAGCACTCTGAAAGACAGCAGGGCTGTCATTTGGGATTGAGAAAGCTCCCAAACCCTGCCCTGCCCTACCTGAGGGAAGGCATCACAGAGGAGGACACATTGGCTTGGTTACTACAGCAGTAAGATTTACTTATTTCCACATTCCATAATTCTGGGTAAAAAAGAAAAAGGTAATTAAAAGAATTGCGTAGAAGAAACTTATTGACCCCAAGTGTTGGGGCCAAGACATGTCCAGAGGAGCAAACACTGGCTAATCCCAGAATAGACAAGGGATTATCCCTCCAGATGGTCAGCCCTTTCCAGTAACATTTATGGTTACAGACACCATGGGCAAGCTGCTGTAAGAGTGAGGGAGAAAGCATCTACTATTCGTAATAAAGACATGTCAAAATTACTAAGGTGTGCATGTGTCTCTGTGATTTTAACATACACTGTATGGAGGAATGCCAGCTGCTTAAACATCAAGTTGTATGGCATGCACAGAACATGCCTCTTTGTCCCCAAATGTAAGAGTTGAGAATATCAGATGACAAAAACCATAAACAAGGGAACACAAAATGTACTGATAGTTAATTCGACTAGTTATATTCTTTATTATGCTGTCTTTCTTAATGTAATGTGTCTCAGCTGCTATTGGGCAGGAATTCATTGTGAGTAAGCTGTCAAGTTTAATTGGCCTATACTGTGAAAGTAAGTAAATAAATCCTTTAATAAATAAATAAACCCACCTCTCTCTGAGGCAAAAGGCAGTGGGATGTTCAAACCTGGGATCTAAGTCTGTTAAAAAAAGGTAAAAAAGGTTAAAAACCACAAAATCCAAAAACCTGTTGGGAACTATTTTAGAGGAAAACCAAAGAAATTCAGTGTTTTATGCGGATTTATGAAATCCACTTTGGGGTGCAGACTTGTATAAGGTTCTCTTGATGCGGACACAGTTATTACTAGTGCTCAGGGATGTTTCTCTCTTCTGAGGTGGGTGTTTCCACAGTGTGTGTCTGTACCTGAACCACTGCTCAGTACTAAAAGCTAAATTCTGATTTCATTGATGTTACTGTGAAACCATGAGATCTAGATTTAAAGAATGAAGTTTTCATCTGAAGGCTATTGGTATTATTTTATCAATTAGAAATGTTAGCCCTGCAAACAATTACCATTCTGCCACATCTCATTTTCTGTGCAGCAGCTAGGAAATGCAGGTCAGTGTTGCCTGGATGATGCTCATGCTGAGAGCAGTGAGCAGTGGAAGGAAGCATGCTACCAGAAAGAATTTGTCACTGGGGAAAAAAAACAATTGACTGCAAATTTTGCAGGAAGCATAAAAATTATCTGGGAGGGGGTTAAAATCTTTCTGTGGCCTTGGAAGTGATGTGCTTTCAAGCCCAGTTCCTCCTCTTCTCCCTCACTTCCCAGCTCCACAGCGCCCATCGTAGATGTAAAGTCCTAGAGTAGGGGCTGAAGCCCAGCACACACCTTTCACCCAAGAGTTTGCCAGTTCACATCCCCTCGGCATGGTGTTCCTGCTCTGGGACTGGGCACTGCTGGAGCAGACAGTGTCCTGGTGCACTGAATATACACATGCAGACCTGAATTTTGTTAATGTTTTTTACTGGCAGTGGGCTCCAAGACAGTATCTACCTGCCAGCAGGGAGCCGCAAAAAAGCTGTGTGTGCCACGAGCTGCATCTACGCAGATGTCCTCAGCTTTGGAGAGGCTTTGCATGGCTCAGCCCAGGGAAAAAGCCTGTAAAACCATGGGCAACCTATTGGTCTTTTCTGTCTTTTACCTGCAGTCAATGAGAAGTTGCACCCACTACAGGTCAGTCTTCATGTGACATATGTTCATCCCGGAAAACCTCCAACTCCCACACGACTTTTCTCAACCACTTGATTTTCAGAAGCCCTGTAGCAAAACTTTCAATGAATTATTGAAAAGAGCTGAGAAGTACTTTGTGCAGCTGAAAAGCAAAATAATGACCATATAAGTCTTTAGGCATATTAACATATAATTGCAAAATAAACAAAGTCTGTTCGGAGATCTTTTGTACAAAATGATTGTTTCCTCACTTTAACAAGGGCAAATAAAATAGAAAGATATAACTTTCTTATGCGCTTCAGTTCACGTTGTTATGCATTCATCAATAGGCTTGTAAACATGATACATTTGTCGATAAATCTGTAAATAAACTTTTAATAGCATGCTGATGGTACAGGGAAGAAAACAATAGTGGCCATAATCAGCATAAACAAGATTTGATGAAGATAGAAGGAGAGATCAAAAGGGAAAGTTATAGGCTGGCTGGGGTGAAATAGGACTGGAGTCCTATGTTTAAACTACAGGAAGGCAAGGGAGGTGAGACAGGGGTAGCTTTGGAAGAAGGAAAGAGAAGAAAAGCCTCGTTTTCCTGAGTACTATTGAAGTCTGCTGGTGAAACCACCTCCAGGAATTTTGGCTACCACCAGATCATGATAGCAGATATGTTTGTGGAAGCCAGGAATTTAAAAAGGTGAACTTTTTATCCATATATTTGCAGTTTTTAATAAATTGAAGCAATGACAAAGTTGTAAGTGGGCAACTTCTGAGGTATCGTAAGGAAAGGAACTAGGAAAACTTTGTGAATTCAAGGATTTCGGCATAGGATTGCTGAGAAATGAGTATTACGGCAGGTGAGATATTCTTTGGTATCCGTCTGTTTTCTTTCTTGACCTACTATGTAAGCCCTTAGCCTGTACTGTATCTACAGTTTGAAGACACAAGACACCCTATCTATGACATTATTATGAAAAGGATTTTTTGTTTATTCCTTGTCTTGTGCATGTGCATTTTTTTGTAGACAAATCTAACTTTTTGCGATTACTTATTTGTGGGCTTTTTTGTTTTGTTAATGATCAGCATCACCAGCCTGATATTGTGGACTGCCTCAGTGCACGTAGGCAGCATGATCTAGTTGACCTTGAAAATCAGTGGGCTTTGTGTATCTACATTCTCAGTGTTTTCCATTGGTCTTCAATCTAAGATGGGTTTTTTTGACTGTGGAAATCACACGCATTTGTGCATCTTTAACATGTTACTGAAACGTGATTCATTTAAGGTTTGATTCTGCTCACTAAAAGGTTAACCTCCTCTTGCAAAACTGAAACAACTGTCATGGTTTGTATCAAGCAGACTGAATTTGTGCTTTGTCATAGTTTTATTTGTCTAAGCAAATGTGACTTTGGGTACCAGAGAGCTAACTACTGCTTAGACAACTGCAGCCAGCACTCACCTTTCCTTTGGCAGGGATGCATTAATCACTGGCTACCCAACTCACAAACATGGGAAGATAAACACACACAGAGCATCTGAAACACTCACTCGCTTTCTCCCTCTCAAAAAGCCCTGTACTCTTTGAATTCTCTGTGTGTGGGAAATCAAAGCACAGAACAAACACTGTTTTGATAAGGCTTTGAAGATGGTAACAGCATCTAACAGAGGAAAAAAAGGCTTTGGGTCTGCAAGATTGTGATTGGCGTGACACACAGCCCAAGAAAACCTTACTTAATGAGAACAGGAACCTCTCCAAGGCTGTTTTACAGGACTGAAATGTCCCCATCCTCCCATGCAGTTTCCTCCTCTTCAAAGCAACACTTTTTTGGAGGCAAATGAGCAGCTGTCTGGATCAAGATCCTGACAGTAGGAATCTCTGCTGAGGGTTTGTAACTTGCTCACCCTCACACAAAGCTTTCTAGGAAGTTGCTGTGATGCTCAGCTCAGGTGGCAAAGCCTGCCTGGGCACTCTGGAAAGTGGCCCATGAAGGAAGGCACCAGGAGAAGCCCTCTGGCTCAGCTGGGGCTTCATTGGGAGCTGCTGCCCAGGTAAAAGCTCAGGAAGAACTCTTGGATATGCAGAAAATGTTGCATCGATGGGGTAGTTGGCTGACTTTAAACCTAAATATAGGACCAGGCAGGGAAATGAGATCTTCGTCTCTCATCTTGCACCATCTCTGGTATTCAGCCTTAACTAGGTAGTTAAGCACTCACATAAGGATTAATCAGTGTTTATAAAGTATGAAAAATGGGCACGTCACAGTATTCAAATTCTCAGTGGTAGCAACAGCATGTTGAAAAAAAAAGCAAAGATCTCTGGGTAGAAACACGTTGTCCATCTTGCTGCTGCCAGGCTGCCCTTGTCAAAAATGTTTTTCTAGATCATTACATTGTAAGTTCAACATCCTTACATGGGATGCTGTGAAGTGTTTTGTCCACAGGTAAGGGCATCCTAGCTTTTTGTTGACCATTTGACCATCCATGAAATCACATTTCTCAGTGAGACAGGCAGTAGCACGGGGGCAGTTCCACCTCCAGCTCCTGCAGTGCCCGACAGCACCAGGTATAAGCAAGTCCATTTGCTATTGTAACGAAACACACAGCTAGGTTTATAATGATGTTTTGAAACTGAAGCCTTCATTAGACATCTATATTGCTGTCTTACAGTTGCTTCTCAGGTTTCTGATGAGGTGTCAAAGGTGTTGCGAATTTTCTCTCTGGTATATCTTACACTAACAACAGCTGAGGATGACCAAATATCTTTAAGCACCAGCTCAGCTGTATCTTTTTTCTCCATTTAAATACTGGCAATGAGAATAGTGTCACTGGGGCTTTACTGCTGAGTGGAGCTCCTGGTATGCAAGTCAATTTCATATTTGCAGTTTTTTCATATATTTCACCAGTCTCCCCAGCTTGCAGACTGAGAGGGATCATATGCTCTTTGAAATGTGCATCGACAATCAGCACTGAGCACTGTATTTGCTGTTAAAGGGTGTAGTGTGGAGTACAATGGGAACAGACAGATCTGAGTAAATTTTTGTTTGCCCATCACATGTTTCTGCATTTCTTTGGCCTCCCTTTTTACTACAGATTTATTTGGTTATGCAATGGGAAAATCTGGCCTTACATTTACAGTCCCATTAATGCTGGATAAATTTCAGGGGAAATAAAACCAGGTTAATTTTCTGAATAAACAGCTGTTTTGCCAAACATCTTCTGTTGCATATTACAAATTTATCTGCTAAATTTATTGAAATAGCCAGTTTGGGGACTTTCAAAGAAATAGTTCTGACTTTCAAGCTGCATTTTAAACTGTAGTTCTTGACATCTTAATCAAAGTACTTAAATAACAATGTATTACTTAAACTTTATGAAACAAATATGTATCTCCTTCTCTGGAACTTTTAGGCTCTGGATCCTCACATCATGATGAAATACTGTCAGAGTCCAGCAGCGGATTTTACTATGCAGACATGGTTGGAAACCTAAATTAATTTCCTCTCACTGCAGACATTTAAACCTGCTGCCCAACCCTGCTGAAATTGTGTCCTGCCTCTTCTGCCATGGTTTTTGTTTGTTTGCTTTTTCGTAAAAGAAGCAGCGATATACAGAGCCTGAGACAAGAAATTTAATTTTTAGGTCTTTAGAAAAATAACCCCCCACAATATTTAAAATTGTTTTGGCTCTTCTAAAATCTAAAAAAAATAATTTTCTTTTCTGTCTTTTTATTTATACACTGAACTATCCATCACTAGTGATTTGTTACATTTAGCTCTTTTCTCTGTTTACAAACTATCAATAATATTGATCATTCTTCATAATTGTTTGACTGCTTCTTATGGCCATACCTGAAGCATCAGAAGTTATGCCATCCTTTTTAATGAACAGGGCATTGCATGTTTGATGTTCCGAACTATATAGTTTTGGCTGGTTCAAATAGCCACCCAAGTGGTGATGCACCAACTGCCTTTAGAGTTGAGAGACTAGCCCAAGCAAGTTGGTGAGCATTGTACACCCTCAGGAGAAAAGAAAAACAGACCATATGAATGGTACAAACTGGAATTTTGGCCACAAAATGACCACTGAAAATCACTGCAGCAAATGTATGGTATTCCTTCAAGGAGATATTATTGGAGTAATAAAAATCAAAGGTTCCTGAAGTATCAGTGTCATTCCTACATGCATTTTACTTGCCAATTTTAGTGGCAATTTTTAATTTTCCTCTGCATGAAGCAGAGGAAATATGTGTTTTCATGCACTATGGGAAAAAATGAGTAAATGATATGATAAGAAAGGGTAGAAAGCTTGGGAAAATGAAGAAAAGGAAGTCAAAAGTTGAACGGGAGAGAGCAGCAAACCTTGAGTAAAATGAAGAGGTGTGAATATCATACCAAAAGGAGAAAGAAAATAAGACAAAATTGAAGGGCCTAGGAAAAAATCAAAACCCCAGAGAACATCAGAAGTAGCTCCAGCTCCTGGTTTGCCTGTTCACCATGCTTTTGGCTGGAGGCTGTGATCTGTGGATCAGAAGAAGCTTTTGCAGATATTAATATTTGACATTTATTTTGCTGAGGCACCCAAACTCCAGTGAGACAAGCATTCTTTGCTACGAAATCCACGAGAAAAATTCAGGTTCTATCTACAAATTTTCGTCTGTTCAGCTCTTCTCCACATACAGGACTGAATGTTTTCATCTCAGCCCACAAAGTCTAATATCTAATCTGCATCATAATTGGTCTTCCATAATTGACTTTTCCAAATCCCTGCAGGTGTGAAGAGATTGGTGAGAGAAGGATCAAGCAATGTGGCAAAGCCATTAATAACAAAAAGATATCCTGACACATAACATTCCTAAGCCTGGAAATGTTGTCCGAAGGCATCCAAAAGTATCCAGATGATAAAAAAAAAAAAGGCTACTGGTGTGGTTGGATGTTTTTCTGGACATCTCACCATGGTCATATTCCATTCTTCTTTGGAAGTATAGAGAAGATCTGACATATCAATGTTCTTGCAGGAAATTACCTGCCCATATAGATTCTCCTGAGGCAGTATCTGAAGCCACAGTTCCTGAGGGCTCTAGCTCTTTTCTCTCCTACTCTGGATGCTACAGCTCATATGCAGTTTTATTTTCCTTTCACAGTCCTCCTCCTTGCAGTCTGGGCACGACAGCTATGTCAGGAGGTAAAAGACAGAAGACATAATTTAAATTGATGTCTCTTGTTTGATAGTGTTAGCCACTAAATCAGATGCTGATAATCAAAATAATCAAATCAAGATACGAAGTTCTGAGGGTTTCAGACATGCAGACACATTGAACTAGATGGGCAGCCCTGGCTGCTTTACTTATTTTGCTAGATTAGGCTGGCTAGACCTTTTCCAGAGAAATAATTTTGGGGCTGGGGAAAAAATTGCTGTGAACAGTAAGGCCGATCCTTAACAAGGGTCTGAGCTGCCTCTAAGCTGGTTCATCTTCTTTGATATGGCTCAGTGGAGACAGAGGTTCATTTCAACATCTTCCTTATAAGTGTTGGGGAAACAAAAAAAAAGATGCTCTTCAGAATGGCTAAAAGTACAAGGTATTGCAGGTCCTGCAGTGTCCCTGGTGTGTTCTGCCCAGGATGCTGCCATCAAAAAGACTTTGTGAATGAATTGGCAACTTCTGGGAATCACTTTCTTGTTCCCATGAACTCATCAATGTCCATCACACCCGTAGCACTGGAGCAGCTGAGCAAGGCTCTGCAGGCACTTGCTCTCTAGAATAATGCACAGCATTGCAGGCTCTGCTCTCCAGAAATTACTGCAAAATCCCCCAAGCACCAGATCACCCACCAGCTAGGAGCTGAGCAGGTCTTGGGGCTGCTCCTGGCCATCACTTCCACCCCGGCTGTAGAAGCACAACCTTTGGGAAGCTCATCTGTGAAAGCAGTGCTTATGAACCCTAGGACTTTCACTGTGTTACATTTCCTACCAATAGAGGTGGGTTGTTTTTTTTTTCTGTTTGCCTTGCAGGATATAAGAAATGCAGACTTCTGAATTAAAAAATACTGGTGGTGTATGTAGGATATGTAGAGCCACGGCTGCTGTCCTGTAGTGCCATGACACACTGCACAGAGCCTGGGAGAGACCTGGTTGTCCTCCTATAAGCATGAGCACCAGGGAAAAAAAACTATTGCATTTCATGCTTTGAGACAATTTCTATCTTCTTTTTTTATCCAGAGACTTAAATGTCCCTTTTTTATATTGCTAGCATGATATTAAACAGCTGCTAACCTGCAAGCACCACAAAGCACAGAAGCCTTTCACTTTTATATAGGACTCTTCCTCCAGGCAGGCAAGACTCCTCCAAGCCTGGTGCACCCAAAACAAACAAAATACTAAAAGTGTTTTCTGTGGTGTTATGTACATATTTTGGCCTTACCAGTGAATTATGGCCAGTTCACCAGCTTGATTAGTCTAGCACTTTGCCCTTGAATCCATCAAAAACATTTCACTTTGCTGATGATGTTTAATGCCATGAAACTGATGAGTACAGGGTGGTATTTCTCTGCACCCAAAGATATGATGCACAATACACTTTGAGATCAAGTTTTTAGTAAAAAAATACACATCCCAAGTCCAGCAGTCTTTATCCCCTGATTCCTTTCTCATACATGCGCACACATAACAAGGTATGTGAGGAAATAAAACAGAGTCAGACTAAAGTCTTGACTCATGTTTTCATTAAGGTGAATCTCCAAGACTTGTTTTTCATTGGTAGTGTAATCTCATTATTTCATGCTTTGTAAATTATATGTTGGAAATAATGAGTAAGCAAACAAATAGACTATCTTGTTTACTTGTTCAGTGTACAGGTATCCAGGATAGCTTGTACAAGCAGGGGAAGAATGTGTAGCACGTGGGAAATGCACATTGACAAACACAACAAAGATGGATCTGCTTTATTCACCAATTTGCCAATACCCTGGTGTAATTATTCATAGCAGTTCAGCGTATACAAGGAAATGTTCTTTTGTATGTTTTGATGAAACATTGAAGTTTTACTAGTATGAGAAATTCCTAGATGAGTCCGCAAGTAGCTCCTAGCTGAGGAGTGCAGGCAGCTGTGGACTGTGCACCAGCCACAGAAAGCAGGGGTCTCACCCTCGCAGACCAAAAATTGTCTTACCTGTGTCCTTTTTATTCCTGTTATTATAAAAATTAAATAATAATAAAAAAGCTATCAGGGAGGTTTAAATGAGTTTGTGTCAAACAAACTTTGTGGCTTGACCTCCTGTGTCTTTGAAAAATCACAACTAATGAGAAATAAAATAAAAGCAATCAGTGATCTTCGAATCTTCAGCTACAGCTTTCATCTCTCCAAAGTTTCCCATTAGGTTGAGCAGATAGACAATAAGATGCACCTGCCCATTTCTGGTTTGTGGATGGATCAATACAGGGCAACCAACCAGATCTCTGTTTTGTCATATGATGGGCTGCCAGGTACACTAAAAGTGTTATAGACCCAATAGCCTGGCTACTCTAAGCAACATATTTTTTTTCTGGTGTTTGTCCTAGCACTGGATGAAAGGTACTGTATTGGTTTCATTCCCATGGTGGTTGTAGGTGGCTAGGAATGACCTGACCTTTACCATGATCTTGAGGTCCTTTCCAACCCTTACTATTCTATGATTCTATGATTCTATGTGAGCTTTTTATTATCTCCAGACAGGAGATTTCATATGAGTCCTGCCCTTGCTGTTTAATGCACATTTCTGTGCTGGTTTAAAAGCAGAAAACAGAATTGCGATGATTTAAAACCTGTTGGTTTTGAACCTTGTCCTCCCTTTGGAAATGCATTGGGTTTCAGTGGTGTTTGTGTCTTGAGGCTTTCCATTTGTCTGTAAGTTAAAAGGGACTAAGAGGTGTTACCACTGATGCCTTTAGAGAGTCAGAAGTTTGTTTCTCACAGGTGGCTGCATAATTTTGATGCAGTTTGTGGTTTTTCTTCTCTCAGATCTGATTCCAGATGATGAGCAATGAAAAAGCTGCGTAAGAGTAATCACAAGTACTCTGTTCCTCTTCTCTTGAATGTAGACAAGCGGTACATAAACGATATTTAATAATTTCACAAGTCTTGGCAAAAACCCAAGATAAACATATGTAAGGGTTTTCAAGAGGAAAATCTGACATGCTAGGCCAAATCAAAGCATGATATTTCATTTCTTGTAAGAAACATGCTGCTTTCTTCATATCTCTGATATTATGTACTGTCTGAAGGTAGGAAGGATATTTAACTTCTTTAACTCCAGTGAAGTTTATGAAAGTTTGTCTCAAAAAGCATAAACCAAATGTAGATATAAGGTTGTACCTTGAACAGGGTTGTTGCTGTGTATTGATATCTGTCTGGAGCTTTGGTGGTCTAGGTTTGGTGTTTCAAGGAGTTGGATGATATTTTGCAATACTTATTTATTACTGCCAAAAGTAAATTGACAGAGTCAAGGTGACCAAGCAGTGAAAAATGTATTTTTACTACTACAAATAAATATGAGTTTCACTTAGAATTTTATCTTTATAATCTTTCCTTGAATTGCAGAGAAACTTGAAAAGATGAACGTAAGCCTACAGAGGGCTTCATCAGGCTATAGATCACTTCCAGCTCTTTAGCTGAAGTGCATTGACTTCACATTGCCCTTCTGGCCTTGCAGGTGGTGTGGTGGTGTTATTGATGAGAAAAACAAGCTTGAAGCATGCTTTAGCTCTTGAAGTCTTCCTAGGAGAGATGTGGGGTTTGGTCAGAACAGTGGGCTCCGATGGCATCATGTCCCTTGCTTCTCTGAAAACTGCTTGATCATGCTCTGTCGAGGCTGGTGTGAAAACCTATTCTGACTTTCTAGGCTTGGAATTAGGAAAATCTTATGCCCACAAGTGAATCTGTAAGCCAAAAAGATCTATAATCATGAAAACTGACAGGTCTCATGGTTGTATATTCTAAACTTGTGAGTTCATAAATATTTACACATTTGCATGATCACTACTGGCAGCAGTTTGCCTTTGCTAGCTTAGAAGTGGCTGAAGCAGCTCAGTTGCTGGGATGTGAGTAGATTAGCACGGCTGTAAGTGAGGAAAATTGCTCTGGCTCTTCACCTAGTCCTTTTCATGTTAGCTTGGGGTTGCTTTTGCTGTGTTTTATGGAGAGTTATACTGTCAGAGCTGCCTAAGGCAGCTGGATGTGTTCGGGGGTGATGCCTGCGGTTACGCTGAGCCCCTGGCAGAGATGTGGTTAGTCTATTAATTAGATAAAAGCATTTTAGTTGTGGCTTTGCTTCTGTTTGGGGGTGGTGGTGGTGGCGGTGTTATTGAATGGGGGGAAGAGAGGTTTGTTTTTTTTTTCTTTGTGTGTTTTTTGTTGGTGGTGGTGGTTTTGAGGTTTCCCCCCCACACTCCCCCCAGAGGATAAGGAAATAACTTCCTAATAATTACAATTCTTTGAGCGTCTAGGATTGTACCTGCATATCTATAGGTTTTTAAAATGGTTATTCCACCTGTAATACACATTTCCAGATGCCTAGATCTGTTCATGTACACCTGCATGGCTCATGGTCTTATCTGGGTTAGGTGTTTGGAATCGGATAAAGAAACGACAGGCTGGATGTTATAACTAAAGGAAAGGTGGAGGATAATATTTTAATAAAGGCATCTTTCTTGTGATCCACCAGAGCAAAGTGGAGGTTCCCCCAAGGTACTGCTGATCTACAGTCATCATTCGGAGAGCCAGCAGCGTGCAGGTTCTGGAGAGCATTTCAGTATGTAGGAGGAAACCCACATCTTGTTGAAATTTGCATTCTGTCATTTTACATGTGGTTATGTCTTGTGCCTAGTGATGCAATGTAACCTGGTGTAACCCCATTTGACTTTACGCAACAGGAGTGTCTATTGTGCCATTCACCACAGAGAGTGTAGCTGCAGAAGGAGGAGTTCGGGGCTCAGAAATAGATCTTTATTGGGGGATTTCAGGGTAGATACCTGTTTATGCTTTCATTTATTTTTTTAAAAGCATTTTGACTTATGGCATGATTTTTTCTTTATGTACAATATTCTTACAGTCTTTATGATATTCATTGCGCAAAATACAGTCAGTAAGCGTATTTTATGCTTTATCTCCCTATCTACTTGTGTTTGGTGGCAGAAAATGGAGTCAAATTATCTAACCATTAGCGAACATTACAGAAAAAAATAATGATACTACAGTCTTTTAATAATATTTATTTTGTAGTTTTTGTGTGTCTGATGCCATTACAGTGCCTGACAATAACAGTGAATGTAGGCAGTCGGGAAGGAGAATTCATGCTAACCTTGCATTATCCCCCACCATATGTGTACTTCAAATGTAAGGGAAAATGCTGTCATGGCCTCTCATATTTTACTGTGCTGCAGCCCCTACAATGCTGCTGCCACAGTTGATGGAGCATATTTAAAAAAAAAAAAATAAAATAATATGTTAGCTTCAGAGCAGGGAATTTTTGCCATACTGCCTTGTTGCATCTCCTCAGCTCCAGCCGAGCAGCCACGGCTGTGCCGGGCCCCTGGCAGGCTGCTTAGCTGCCCTGATTCCTGGGCTGCCAATCCGCCTGTGGCTCCTGACAAGTGACAGCTCTAAAAGCTGGGGCCAGCTCTCTGACTCTGCTCCACATGGTGACAGGTGCCTGGGAAAGGCTCTCAACCTGAGCTGCCAGAGGGAGGATACAAAGCATCCCTGCGATGCCCACCACAGAGCGTTGCCCACTGGCTGCATCCTGGCTGTTTCTCATCCCTCCTGCAAAGAACACCCTGGGGGCACTTCTACATCAGACCCCATGCTTGGGGGGAGCCTTCGGCCCTGGGTGTGGTGGTGGTGCTCCTTTACCTCCTCACTGCAGGCTTTCCCCATGACCTTTAAATGCAAAAGGTCATGGCACCTCAGTGGGAAGCACACCCATGCTGCACCCAGGCTTGGTCACGGCTGACACCTATAAATAAATAAAAAATTAGAACAGCTTTTGATTATAAGGGAAAACTCCATGTGAATCTTAATTACTGTAATTGGTTCTCAGTTACTATGGTGATTGGTGGGAGCTCTAGAGATGCCTTTGATGGGTGATAGATGTTTACTTGTGCGCAGATCATCACTGTTAGAGTGCAGCAGCCCCATCAGAAAACCAGCATTTACCAGTAAGCCTTACCTAGTGCTGGAAGATATGCTGCCCATTGACAGCCGCTGAAAATACACAAGCATCCAAGCTGCTATTTATTGTTGTAGGTAGAAACTCTGTGATGGCTCTGTCAGTGTAGCCATCCCCTTCCCAAGGCTGGCTGGTGCTCTGGTCAGCACTCACCATGCTTCCCAGGAAAAGGCTGCTTGAGCACTTGAATGCAAGGATAGTAGTATTTATTAACTGTCATCAGCATGAACAATTAACTGGCTGATCTAGATGAGGTATTTTATTTTGTTTTGCCTTCGGGGCTACCCCAATCTCTGTTCCTGAAATAAGGAATGTCAGACTGGGGGAAGGCTCCCTGGCCGTGGTCTCGGCTCCACGGAGGGTGCAGCCTCAGCCCCCACCCTAGCTCACTGTCTCCCTCAGGGTTTGTTTACAGAGAGAATCCAGCTCAGGTACTCTTGCTGACAGTGAGCACATCTAGGGGCTGGCAGATGTGAGGGGAATCTTCCAGCATTAAACGTTTTCTACATTAAGACAACTATTTTGGGCTGCAGAAGGAAGTTATCAAGCAGCAGAACTAAAAATGCTAGTTTTCATAAGTGAGGGCTTCTGTGTGCAGTTCCTCGTTCCCTCACTCCATTCTGCTATGAACCCATGATATTATGTTTAAGCAGAATGAATCTTCTAATGAAAAGCAAATAGAATTCCAGAATGAAACTTCTACAGTTACAGTTATAATAATTCTGTGCACAGTTCAACAGCTGATAAGTCCATATGTTGCTTTTATTTCCCTGCAGCCCATGACAAATGCTAGAGTGAAAATAAACATCTTTGGAGTGTCTGAACAAAACTTTTGTTTATCCTAAGCTGGACTGCACTTAATAAGGTGATACTAAATGCACCTTTGAAAACGTATTTCATTGCACGCAGCAATGAAAATTTTGATTTGCAGTTTTTAATGAAACAAGCACCATCAGCCTATGGGAACTGCAGCCTGTTTCACTGGCAGCATCAGAGCTGGCTAATTTGTGCTGTGGCCATGAAAAGGCGCAGATAAATAATATGCAGGATCTTCCATAGGCTCCCCCACCCCCTTGATGTCTGGAATTATAAAGCTGGTTCAGGGGCTGTTAACCTGGTCCCTTGGCCTAGCTGGGGCCAACCCTTTCCCCCACTGCTGGGGCTCCAAACCCTGCAGAACCACACCGCCTGCTCCCATTTCTCCCCCTGACTTTCAGCAACACTCTGGTGAGTCAGGAAAGTGTGAGGCACATGCCCAGGCTAATAATAGTTACAGCAACTGTAATACCTTTAAAAATCAGGAGTTTGGTGAAGGCACTGGCATGGTTTATTAGAGCAGCTGCCTGGAAGCACTGGACAGGCAGACGGCATCGCTCATGCATTTGGAGCCTGCCGCTGTTTGCACCATTTCTGAGGTTTGTTATGAATCCACGAGCCTTCAGTTGCCACGCTTCAGGATTGGGATCGTACAGGGGTCTGCACAAAAGCATCAACCTGAGCAGCCTCACTTCTAATGAGTTGTTTTTTTTTTTTTGTTTTTTTTTTTTTTTTTTAATTCTTCCTTGAGCTTTTAAGACTGAAATTAAAGAGTAGGGTGGGGAAGCAAAAGATTGGGATGATTTTAAAGGCAAGCACTATGGTTATCTTCCTTGCAGGAAGAATAACAGTGATGTTAGAGGAAAGGAAAAAGTTCTAACCAGGGCTTTGTTATACCCAAGGCTTTAAATCCTGGGTGACCCTTTAAAATGAAAAGCAACAATCACAGCTGCACAAGTTCACTGCTGGATCACAAGTTTTTATGTAAATGAAAACAAAAGCAGGTATAGATAACAGTAAGTTATGGCAAGCAATGCATGTTTTTATTATGCATAGATAAATTCAGCAGAAGCAGCAATGTGCCCATCACTGGTGTCGGGCAACCACTGTGTTTCTATTTTTGTTTACGACTAGCACAGAGAAAATCTGACGGTTCAAAACCATGTGGTTTTCTGTGAATCTTGCACTGACCATTGAAAATAGATATTAAAAGAAGGAATTTAGTAATGCATTTCAATCTGAAAGCTTCTTAATCTTGCTGAGCTCTGCAGGGATCATCCAAGTGGTGTTTGGGCTGGCACAAAGCATATGCTAAAAATCCACCAGAATAAGAACCTTTATTTCATCTATAAATTGCAATTATTAGAAAAGTGACAGTGTCCTTTTTCTTTCTTTTGCTTTCTAGCAGAGATGATAAATCTTGGATTTAAGGGTGTTTTCCTTTCCAGACCCTGACACAGCTCAGCAATCACATGGAGCTGGGCTCAATCCACTCCCTGTGACAAGCACTTGGGTGCTGGTGGAGGGAGCGAAGCTCACGTGCGTAGCCCATGTTTGCCTTTACAGGAGGAGCTTTAACAAGAAATATCTCTCCCCAACACACTCTTTATTATTTAAAAGTTTATTCCAAAGGCTTAACACTGTAACTGCCCCCCTGCAGCACCCCCCAGAACTTAGTCACACGCCTCGTTTGACAGTGGAAAGTATCGATGCAAAGCATCTACTCAGAGACCGGGGAAGGGCTCATGCAGTCCGTGCCGCAGGACTGCGGGAGTTAACGCTGCAAATCACAAACTACAACACAAAAGATATGAAGGGGGGTGGGGGTGGGGAAGGACGGGGGATGACCAAACAAAAGGTGGGGTGGGAACCCGCTAACAGGACCACCCCAATAAATCAGCAGCCTGAGGAACGGAGATGGGCACTGAGGCTGCACTGCCAAAGTAACTAGCTTTCAGAAACCCTGCATACACAGAAATGTGGTTCAGAGGGATTTGCAGTTATTGTCAGTATCTCTGCCACCTGTGTGTGTTTCTAGACATCACAGGCATGTGTATACACATATTTGTGATTTTGCCATATGTATATATCGTGGAAGGAGGCATTGCTGTTGATATTGCTGAAATTCTGCTTTTAACCAGGCATCAAATTGGAGCGATACTCACCCACAATTGAAACTGAATTGTGAAGTCATTCCAATTTAATTGTGACTTTAGTTTTGTTTTCTTGAATGAAATAATTGAACTCAGTCTCTGATTATTATTATAGGGCAGGAAAAGGATGATTATAGAGGCAGCACTGGAAAACAAAGATGTTGTCGTGTTTAATCCACTCGAGAGAAAAAAGGTTCTCAGACTTACTGAACTGGTCCTGTTGCTCTTTTAAAAGGACGCTCTTTTATGTTTATTTATTTTTTTTTAACTAGAAATGCCAGTTAATTTGATTTATAATATGGAATGTTAATGGAACAGAATCATAAAAAAGCTCTGCTCCGTTGCATGCAGTGTGTGCTGTTGAACTGCATTATCTTCTTTTTAATTAGCGTAGAACTGCTGGACAATTGTAAGCACTAACAACCTCTGACAAAAATCAAATGCACTTTGTCCTGAATAGCATTAGCATCTAAATAAAAGTTTTCTTTAAGATGATCACCGATACATGGGAAGAAAAGAACCCTCTGCTTTTTTTTCCTTAATTTTATTTTATTTCCAGAACAACGACTGCCAGAATATAGCAAGCAATGTTTTAAGGGGAAAAAATCCTGGCTGTAAATGTGCACAATATTCCACATTATATACATGTCAATTCTGAGCACTGTTGGAACGATGCAGTGTCAAATCTGTATGACAGATTGAGGTGAAAGCTGGGAAGAGAGAGCCTGTGAAGAAACAGCCCTGACTGAGTCAGGCACCCTATAGAATTTATCCTGCAGGCTATAAGTAACCGGTTTTATCACGTAAAAGGAGGAGTGGAAAAGGGATAATTCCCTACTAATTTGGGTCTGGCCGGCGCACTGGTCTAACAATGCCATCTACTGCTGCAGCCCCTGGGGACCGCAGTCCAGCCGGCAACCCTCCCAGATGCCCAGCCCAGCTTCTGCTGAGCTGTCTTGTGGTAGTTCCCTATTCTGTACTGACACGCTGGGCATTTGCCTCCCATGTCCTGCTCTGTGCAGGGGTATCCCCAGATACTTCCCAAACCCAGCAGCATCTGTGCACAGACCAACCCTAGCTGCAGTTCTCTAACCTGGGGTAAAATAAAGCCACCAAAAACTTTCCAAAGAACTGTTTCTTTTGGGATGAGGTTCCCACTGTGAAGAAGCAGATATTAACAGTTCATATTGAAATTTTCTGCCTTATGTGTCAGTAGATGCTCTCGAATTACAAGTCTCAAAAGGAGGCAAAACAATGGTTTAAGTGTAAGTTGTTTGGATGCTCTTACTTCTCCCTGATTATGCAGCACTTGCACAGGAGCACAACTGATGTTTGTTGAAAGATTCATCTGGGACTGGAAGGGAGGAATTGCCACCAGGAATAGGGAAAAGAAGGCTGGCAATCCTAACTGCTGAGAAGCCTAGGAGCTGCAGGGTGGTGTGCAACTTTTTTAAATTCTTTAAAAAAAAAATAAATCCTTGAATTTTCTGATCCTCACCTCCCCCACCCCCCTTTTTTATTTCTCTGCTTCCACTCGGTAGTAACAATTTCATGATAAAGCATCCAGACTTCACAGACCTTGAAACCAACTCCTGAATGACCTCGCTTGGGAGAGAGAGAAGCTCCTTGTCCCTCCAGAGAGGAAGACCATTAATACCCATCCCTCACATCCCTTCAGGGACCAGCTCATCCTGGAGGAGCATCAAGGGAAGGGTGTCTGAAACAAGCCTGATGGGCAGCCAGGGACAGCATCAAAGACAGAGTGCACTTCTATCATTACTCAGGAGGATAAAAAACAATTATCTTTGTTAAAGTATGACTGTATCGTCATGCAGACCAGAGAGTTGTTGCTCTGTCGAAAGTGAGCCTTGGAAATCCAGCCCTGCATTTGCCATGGAAATGAAAGAAAAAGTCTTCCATGGGTGCAAGCAGGTGCAGGAGAGAAAACAGAGAGGAGCCGGAGCAAGCAGTGCACATCCACAACAGAGGGACTTTTCCCATTGTCATATTTTTAATTATTTTATAATAATAACTACATCTAACTAAGGCTGTTAAATTATGGTGGCATAGAGTATCTTCTCATCTAACACAGATGTATTCATGGTCAGGAATAAGGCGCTCTCAGTACCAGGGGTGGCATAACCACCTCCCTACTATGGGCTGGATTTTGGGAATGGAGCTGTGGCTGGGCTGAGCTTCCAGTACATGGGCTTGGTTGAAAGCTCAACTTTTTATTCATTTTCTAAAAATTTTATTTTTTGAAAGAAGTCATGATATTGATATATTTTGAAAATTTGAACAAAGAACACTGGAGTTTGTTAGGGGGTTTGTGGTGGGGATTTTTTTGTTTGCTTCTTTTTGGCTAAATCAGTAGCATCTGAAACAATCACTCTGTCAAAGCTTAAATATGTCGTTCATCCTGGGAAGGCTTTTGCACTGAAACACTTTTCCACACTGAAAAAGCAAAGGAAGTTATTTGCTTTTTTGGGGACCAGGCATTCCAGACTGCACCACAGCCCCACATGTGGGACCTGGGATTGTGGCTGCAGCCACAGGGGCAGCTCAGGGGGATTTCTGGGAAAACTGCATGGGTTTCGTCAGAAAGAGGGAAAAAAGCCCTCTCCAAACCTTCCCACAAGACGTTTTGATTTTGTCTGGATGGCATTTTTCTGTTGGAAAAAATGGTCCATTAAAAAAAAAACATTAAAATCACAATTAGTCCTGTAAATACTAACAGCTCATGAGCTCTAAATTTCTGCCACTCATGTACATCCATGGGCTGCCAATGAGTTCTTCCAGTGAATATTGTGCAAATCATCTTTACAGAAATGATCTGAATGCATCAAAACCTTTTCTGGCGTGCTCTTCTGCAAAGCAGCACCAGCTGAGTGCGTGGCAGTGTTATTTAAAAGAATATTCTTGGAAGGAATAAATCATAGGCTCGATTAATCCATGCCGAGGTCAGGGCGAGGATGCAGCCAGAGTGGTGTTTGTGGGGGCTACAGCTTCTTTTAGCTGACTTGGAGTGAGCTGAAAACAGCAGAGAGTTTATATTGCTATTATTTATTATTTTATGAAGAACTCCAGAGGTACTGTTTCCTCAGAGAGGTGGATGGATAAAATGATGCTTAGAAGTGCCCTTAGATTAATTAATGTAGCTATAACAACTTTACTACAGAAACAGCAAGTGAAAGGCTGGTATGTATCATTGCTTATCACGGAACACTTAAACTACAGCTGTAATTGTGTATGTGAACATCAATCTTTGCTACAAGTTTGGACTTGGTTCAATTCTGCAGCTGTTTCGCAAACCAGAACCTTTACTTCCCCGTGACTTTTTTTATTCCTGCTATCCACTAACCCAGAGAAGGTTGGAAAAGGCTAGCTGGTCTTCTTTCTTGCCAAATGCAGTCCAGCAGCCTGTGGATCACAAATCTGTAGCCAGGTAGAGGCAAGCCTACCTGGCTACAACCCTGATGAGCCCTAGACAAGCAATGTATATTCATCTGCTGGGCTTAGTACAAACCAGTTGTCATTCTTCAAGCTGACTGTGAGGAGGGTGGATCCAGGATGAGATTTCCTAGAAAATATTTAATCATTTGCAATAAAACCGATTGTGATTAATTTTGATGTTCAAGGAGATGAACTTGAATAGATAAAGAAAGCAAAGATATGTGAAATACAATGTGAGGATTGTAGGCATCAGGCCCATTAAAAATAACCGTAATATAGAGTGGACATACCTACTTGAAGGCTACAGAGTCCTTACCATACCTGATCAAAACAGTGGCTGAGTTGGGCTGATTACCCAGTAGCAACTTGGCAGAAAACTAGAAGTGGACAGATGCAGTAATACATTGCATGCTTGGTCTAAAACCATTTTGTTGTTAAATTAATATTTATGATCAATGAGCATCAATTGCATTTCTTCTTTGTCACTTCTCACCCTGCAGCCATGTGCTATCAATTTACTGATACCTGCATATTTTTATAGCCTCAGTTTTTCTCCCTCTTACATGCTATTTGTATTGGAGATCAACTGATTGATCTGCCTGCTGGTGTCACAGGTTAGTAAGGTGGCACCGTGCTATTGTCACAGGCTGCAGCAGCCGCTCCAGAGAATTGTGTGGGCACAATGCTCGGAGACTCCAATCTTTAATTACTTCATTTGCGAGCTGAGTGATTACCAGCACTGGGTTCACATGCACAATAACCTTCACAGCTAGGTTGTGCACTGGTGAGCATCGCTGCTGGTGTGCAGCAGGCAGCATTTCCTACGTAGGGCTGCCTTTACCCCAGGGTACCTGCCAGTTTGCGCAGACATCTCCTTGTCACCTTCAGCATGCTTCCTGGTGTTACTTTGCTTCCTGATGTTCTGGCTTATCTGCCAAATCCTTCCCATTTGGTATCACCTCCATGATCTCTCCAGCCCACCTCGCAGAGTCCTTCTGGACAGAGCAATTCCTGCAGCGGTGTCTGTCGTCATTAGGAAACCTCACAGATCACCTCCTGCTGGGTTTTTATTAGGTGCTGTCTGCCTTGCACCCACCAAACACATTTTCATGTCTGGCCAACTGTGTGCCCATCAGCTCCCAGTTCCAGAGGTCGCCCTCATCCCTGTGCTTTCCTTCCCACAGTGGGAAAGGCTGAAGAGCTTTGAGCCTGGTGGGGTCTGACTGTGTATTGCACAGGACAAGGCCCATCTCTTGTCAAGCAATGCACAGGCTTCGAAGAAAAAGTGTTATTTAACTTTTCATAGTATCCAGTGCTTTTACCCTATAATGATATTTCTTCATTGCCTCCATTTATTTTCATAAGAACAGTCCTGAAAGACAGCATGGGAAGGGAGGGGCGGCTGTGCCCTGCAGGCCCCATTCCTGGTGCTGCAGCTCCATCTAGCAACCGGCCCTCGAAAGGTGCGCGGCTCAGGCTGGGAGGGACAAAGGTGAGGATGCGGATGCCGGGTCTCTGGGCATCCCCTGCCTCCAGCCGGCCCTCCATTCCCCGTCCTCACAGCGAGCTCATTACCCACTTCTTGCTGACTGCAAATTGCTGTAATTAGTCCATGCCTCTTTTTAAAATAATTTTTCCTTTTCCAAGTTCATGCAACTTTTCTGAAATACCGAGCTGTGAGAAAGCTGTGCTGTATCACAGGCTCGGCTTGGCGCAGGAGCAAGCTGCTGGACTTCTCCCCCTTTTCCCCTCCCCAACATTACAGATTTTCAGAGAGACTTTCTTCCAGACTGTGAAGAGAGAAATTAAAAAGCCCTTCTCATCTACGTCAGAAATGCACAGGCACCAAGTGCTGGCATGGGCTGCCAAGCCGTTACCACCGATCCCTTTCTTGTAGCAATGTAATTAGTGTGTTTAGCAGATCACTGCAACTTTTACATTCAAATACATCTTATGAGAAACTGTATTGGGTGCCGCTACTGCAAAGAAGTAGAAAGACAGTTTAATCCCTCTCAGTCAACTGATGCTGGCATTTTCTGGAGAAGGCTGCGTGGAGACCTCATAGCAGCCTTCCAATGTCTCAAGGGGGCCTATAGGGATGCTGGGGAGGGACTCTTCACTAGGGACTGTAGTAAGAGGACAAGGGGTAATGGGTTCAAACTTCAACAGGGGAAGTTTAGATTGGATATGAGGAAGAAATTTTTTACTGTCAGGGTGGTGAGGCACTGGAATGGGTTGCCCAGGAAAGTTGTGAATGCTCCATCACTGGCAGTGTTCAAGATCGGGTCGGACAGAGCCTTGGGTGGCATGGTTTAGTGGGAGATGTCCCTGCACATGGCACGGGGGTTGGAACTAGATGATCTTAAGATCCTTTCCGACCCTAACTTTTCTATGATTCTATGATTTTCCACTGCCATTCCTGCTGCTTGTATCTCACACTGAAGTTCTTTTGCTCATTGGAATAAACATGTTAACAGTCTGCTCTGTAAGACACTGCAAAACTTTCTATACATTAAATAATGTAATTCAGTTTAAATATCAGTTCATTATCTGTTGCTTGGTAATATCTGTATCACTGGCAACTGATGGGAGCTGATTACAGTGAGTTGCAGTTCGCTCTTATTAATTGCAGTTGATTGAGATGGTTTAATACTAGAGATACTCTTTCTCTGCTGCTAGATGTTGCTGGTTTTCAGTAGCTCTGAATCCAAGGTACATGGGGAAATACCTCCCTCTAGTGCTAACGTCCATATTTCTTTGCGGAATCAAATATATTAGCTTTGAGAGTGCTCAGACTTTTTATTAAGTCTGATCTGGAAAATGCTGAGATTGTCTTTGATGCTATCTTCTCAGGCTTGGATCTTACATCTCCTCCTGAAAGGACTAACACTGCTCTGAAGTGAAGTACCGCGTACTTAAAAAGCCAAAGGCAATGAGGGGAATAGAGATGCACGAAGGGAGACTTAGCTAAGATTAACACTGCATGTCAAGGAACAATACAGGATGCCAAAGTAGATCTGGAGGGCAAAAATTGGTGTTCTGCTTTGGGTGTTCTGAGTTGCAGTTTAAAGTTTTTCCAAACTAGCGTCTTCTCTGAGAACTTCGAGGAACACAGGGCTTGCCCCCAAGCTTACCCAGGCTCAGCAGGGAACTGGGGGTAAACAGGGGCCTGTTAGCACCTCTACTAGGGGAAACCACCATAGTGCCAACGAGGCAGGTCTGTGGCTTCTCAGTCTTGCCAGAAACCAAGTAGCCTTCCTGCAGCAGGAAATGCATGCTCTGGCCTGGCCCAAAATTATGCCCTATTCATCACTGAACAAACGCCTCGAACAATAACTCACCCAGGTGCTCCTAATCTAACTTGCTGTTTTGGATTTGCAAAAGCCCTGTGACAAAAGCTGTGGATGCTGGGCATGTTCAACATGAAATTACTTACAAACTTTTGGTGAATTCATTAAAAATATTCTGATATATGTGTCCTTAAAAAAAATAGGGAAACAGGATGATTATAGATGACTGTAGAGTGACTGTTTCCTGACATTAATCTCCAAAGTTATTTCTTACACAGTATGAAAATGCTTGCTATGTTAGCACTCTAAGTTAAGTGTCTCAAATGTGCATTTAATTTGGATTTAATAACACCATTTTTCCTTATGAAAACTCAGTCAATTATTGAAAGCATTTCTTGAGGTTTAGCAATTATTTAAGAGGTGCATTTACAGTAAAGTAATTAACTCAAATGGCATGTTCATGGGAATAGTATATTTAAAACAAATTTAAATATTTGTTAACAGAAGAAAATATTTTACACTGCTATAAATTGATAAACTTCACATTCGTTTTCTCTAAAACTTTTTAGCATCATTTAGTACCTTGATTTTCAAGAGCCTTGAGGAAAAGGCTCTTGGGAATATAATAACAATAAGTGCTTTTAAATGTGATATCATACAGAGTAAGGAGAAAAACGTGACTGGCTCCAAGTATCCAAATACCCATCCCTGGCTTCTTTATGTACTGTTTAGGTTTTATTGGTTTTTTTCTCATAGAAAAAGTATCAATTACGTGAGAAAAGATTAAGAAAAGGTTGGGGGAAAAGCCCAGAAAAATCTCAGTAACTGTTTGCCCACTCATGAACAGATTGCCCCCTTTTTTTTTAATGGTTATTTTGGTTTTTTATTTTCCTTCTGCCCCTTGACCAGTGCAGAAAATGGGCCTGGCTCAGGCACAAAATTTGGTCTATTTTCCTGAAACATGGATGTCATGCTAGTTCATTTAAAGCCTGTGGCTAAGAGCCCCCATCTGCATCACCCAACCCTTGCAGCAGCCCCAGCTCAGCCAACAGGAGAATCCCCAGGTTCCTTCTCTGCTCTTTTAGTCTCTTTCTGTGTTGTTTTGCACTGCAGCAAGTCCTCTGCACTGCTGGCAGGGTCCAGAGCTTTCCCGAGCTGCCTGTGTGGAGTGGGCCAGCATGGTGCAGAACAGCCACATTGCTGGTGCTGTGAGTAGCTGTTAGGATGCAGGAGACCAGTCCTTTACCAATGTTGATCATGCTGGAGAAGGCTCAGGCTATGCTTTGCTTTTGATCACTTCTCTGCTTGGGCACTGAGGGTTGCAGACCCTACTCTCCAGCCCTTGGGCCCCTCTGCATGGGCAGTTTCTTGTCCTGGCTCAGTTCTTCTCACCTTTGACTTTCTCATCATTTCACCATGGCTTTTCCCCCTGCACACTTCCATTCTCCAATTCCCATTCCATCCAAGCTGCCCTGGGTAGTTGGTTACCTGCCCAAACCACGGTCTAACGCTGGCACAGTACCTGGACACTGGCTCACCTAGTGGGCAATGAGAAGGGCTATGATGATGCTGCCAGGAAGGCAAATAAAATATGATTTTTTTATTAATAATAATAAATACATAGAGCCGAGGCACAGGAAGAGTCATTTGCAAGAGGACAGTGTAGCCTGAATGAGAGGGAAGGCAGGATGGGAGGCTGGCTGTGGTAAAGCACGCATGAAATGACCTATAAGGGAGATTAAAATAAACCCACTTCAGCGCAATGGGTGTAGGTACCTCATTACATTTATTGGGCTTTACATTTATTATTAACGTAGATATTTCTCATTACTGCCTGCAGACCTAAATTAATTTCTCTCCTTTATCCTTTTAATTCTGGCATGCTCTTTCTTACAGCGTATTCTGCTAAGTTTAAACAAAGAAACCTTTCCTGACAGAATTAGAATAGGTATCCCAGAAACTTACACCAAAACTGGCAAGGGGAGGGATATTGAGTTCCTAATTTAACTTCTAAGCCAAGAAACAAACTGCAGCTGGAACCGTCATGGTCCCACACTGGGTCTGGCTGCTGAATTCAGATGCGCACATGGGATGGGCAGACAAGGAAACTCAGCATTACCTTAAGAACGAGGGTTGGGATGTCACAGATGGCAGAAGTTCACTTTAAAGCACAAAGCATCTGTGAAAACTGATTCACAGGAGCCACAGAATAAAGCAAGCCCTATAACGAGGGCCCGCAGGAGGCTGCCTATTAGAAAGTACAAAGGGTTTCCAATCAATAGGGTCTTGTGTTAAATGCAGATAAGCTGCAGCATGGCCGGCCATTGGATCTGTGAGTGGAAATGGTACTGAGGGAGCAGATGGGACAGCCAAGCCCACTGAGCATGGCATGGCCAACCTCCAAGTCTCCATTACCTCCCAGGAGCTAGCTTCTCTCAGCTAAAAATGCAGCCAAACTTCTTGTATCAGCTTTGTCCGTGCTGTCAGCAACCCTGAGCATATTTGGCGATTCTGAGGAGGAGGGATATCACTACAACAGTGTTACATGATACCTCGGTAAATATGCAAGGAAACACCAACTCCAGCTGCTCTTATGCTATCCCACACACCAAAGACTGACATTCAGCCATCATTTTGTGTCTGCTGCATACACTTGGGTTTTTTTTCTGTGCCTGTTTTTGTTGCTTGTTTTTTTTTTTTTTTAAAAAAAAAAGAATCATGGTTTTGGGTTTATTACTGCTAGGAAGCTTATTGATTTGTTGAAATGAGTGGAAGAAGCACAAGCAGATTCAGAACAAGTTCCTTACCCTGTTCGAGGGTTCATTGGAAAATGCTGCATTATTCATACAGGGTTGAACAATTGAACTTGTAATACCCAACAACCTGATCCCCAAAGGCATTTCCCTTATGCTCTGTACTTGGATGATGTTTTGTGTGGGTTTAAGCTTTCTCTTGCATGTTTTGCAAAGCTGCCTTACTGTGAATCCATCCCTGCTCTTGGCTAGTGAGCATCTTCTGGCATTTCTGCTGCTACCCAAAGAAATTTTTTAAATGCTTGTTTGCTACATATACTATATTTATTTATATATCTATTTTCTCCTGACTCTTGTGTCTCACAGCAGAAATATGTATGGGTCTGTTTGGGACAAACTGCACAGGAAATTCCCACCTGGATCTGGAGAGTGTAGTTAGCTTTCTCAGAAAGGGGTAGGTACTGTAAAATATCCTGCATGGTGGCTTTGGAGCCCTCTGGGGCTGATGACACCCCTAGGCCTCTGCTGCAGACCCTGGAAGATCATAGAATCATGTAATGGTTCAGGTTGGAAGGGACCTTAGAGCTCATCCAGTTCCAACCCCCCTGGCACGGGCAGGGCACCTTCCACTAGACCAGGTTGCTCCAACCCCCATCCTACCTGGCCTTGAACACTGCCAGGGATGGAGCAGCCGCAGCTTCTCTGGGCACCCTGTGCCAAGGCCTCACAACCCTCACAGGGATGAGCTTTTTCCTAATACCTAATCTAAATCTCCCCTCTGCAGTTCAGAGCCATTCCTTGTCCTGTCCCTACAGACCCTATCACAAGCCCTTCTCTAGCTTTTTTTTTTGGCCCTTATAGGCACTGGAACCTGCTCTAAGGTCTCCCTGGAGCCTTCTCTCTCTCTGGGCTGAACCAGCCCATCTCTCTCAGCCCTGTCTCCACAGGAGAGGTGCTCCAGCCCTCAGGGCATCTCTGGCCTTCCCTGGACGTGCTCCAAGAGGCCCGCGTCCTTCCAATGTTGGGGGCCCCAGGGCTGGCTGCAGCACTGCAAGGGGGATTTCACCAGAGTGGAGCAGAGGTGGAAAATCCCCTCCCTTGTCCTGCTGGTCATGCTGGTGGTGCAGCCCAGGATACAGTTGGTTTTCTGGGCTGCGAGCACACACTGCCAGGTCAAGTTGAGCTTAAGATGGGCTTTCTGAAGTGCTGGCTGCTCGCGGCTGCTGCCCACCACCATACCTCTCTGCCTGTGGGTCAGGGGACCCTCTGAGGCAAGTCTGTCTGTCCCTCAGCTGCTGATGGGGACGCTGATTCCAGGCTGTCGCCCCACGGCAACCCACTAAGGGGAGCTCTGATCACAACAATAAAACCTGAGTTTGGGAAGAAAATTTTTTAGTTTTTTGGGGGGGATTTTTTGGGAGTTTAGTTTTTTTTTGTTTGTTTTTTGTTTGTTTTGTTTGTTTTTTGTTTGTTTTGTTTTGTTGAAATGTTACATCTATTCGAATTTGTAATTTAGGTCTGTCAAAAAAACCCACATATATTTGTAGAGCTAATTTTTTCAAGAAATTTGGAGTTGTGTTCTTCCATTTGGTTTGGTTTGGTTTGGTTTGGTTTGGTTTTCCCTCTATTTTGGCATAGGATTTAAAGGCCATGCTGTTTTGGAGTTTTAAACTTTATCTGCATAATAAAGGGGAAAATTATGTGGATGATTGTGTTTGGGGCTCTCTGGAGCAGAGATAGCATACAAGTCAAATATATTTGCTTAGGAATATTAGGCCATATTTACTACAAATGTAAGCTTGGTGTGATTTTCTGTCGGAGGGCTGGCTGAGCATCCAGACGCAGAGGGACAGGTTCCTGGTTACGCTGCCAGAGCGGCTTCCATCTGGGGCTGCCCTCTTCCTGAAGCATCTGTCATAAAGATCCTCCCCTCACTCCTAACAAGAATGTACCTCATCTATTACAGGCCAGAAAGATCTTTCATTCTGGTTTGGGGTTTGGTTAAAGTGGGGTGTTTGTTTATGTTTAATACATGTGGTATCTGGCTCAAGATGCAGCTCAATGTCTGGCATTACAAAAGTTAGATTCTGTTTGATTTTAAGGTGACATTGAAAATTTTTCCAACAGATTAGAAGTATCTTTAGGAAGTAACAGAGCAAAGTCTGACTGTTTATAAGCTCTGTCTGATCATGGAGACCTATGGAGTGTTTACAAAACACTGTTCTTTCCCCAGTGAGTAATTAGAGCCCTTGATTTGCACGGAAAAGTTATCTTAAAGGGCTCACAGTTTGAAGCAGGTTAAGCGTGAGCATGATTAGCATGCGAGTAGCTCAGAGATGGAAATGTGCTTTAGGTCTTTCATTTTTACTCTACATTCTTATACCCAGAGAGCAACTTGGAAACAGTGATGGGTTTATACAGGTTTCACACTGGGGTTTTGTCAGAGGATGCTTCTCTGCAGTTCTGCTCTGTTCACACTCAGCGGCACTGCAGCCCCAGCCCCTGTGCTTGGACCCACGGGGTCCAACTCCCAGCATTTCCTGCAGCTGCTGTAGTATCTCCCAAGGACTGAAGGACCAGCCCCCGGCAGCATTCAGCTACAAGCTTCATTTTCTCTGCTCCAGCCGGCAGCTGGACGCATTGCCCCACCAGCCAAGGACAACCAGGCACAGGCTGCTATTATGAACTAGGGATTGGTTGGCCTGATGTCTGAGTGCAGGAAATCTGATTAAAATCAATGGAGAGCAGAAAACTGACCTAACTTTCCTCAAACATCATTTTCCATCATGATTTAATTGAGCACTGCATGCAAGCAACCTGCAGTCAAGCTCTAGTAGGTGCAGTATTTGTTAATAGCAGCCCATGCTGAGCCAGCATGCACTTTTCAGTCCCTTCACAACAGGTGCTCACGGCAGCACATGGGTTTTGAATTGACTTTCACCATCAGTTACATAAAACTTTGGTTTGTAAAACGCTTGTTACGTGTCTGCCCTGAAAGGCTCATCATGCCTGCAGCTTGGAGATCGTGTGCTGCTGGCTGTGTGCCTGCAGGGTATCAATGGGGAGGTGACTGTGGCAAGGTACACTGGCCCCAGATCCTGCTGGGTGGGCACCAGCATATGCACGACAAAGTCTCTCCTGCCAGGGAGCTTTCTGAGGTTGGGAACAGTGAGAAACAAAACCTCAAATTCCCCAGACCCTCAGAATTCCCTTTGATACATTTGCTTGCCCCAAAGCAAAGGCGTGACCTTATCACAGGTGTTTGCTAAAACAAAGACTGGGACGGTGCCTTCCCATCAATGATGAGAGAAGCAAAACTGGGACTACTATTGGGGATGCTACAGGCTGGTACTAGAAACTGAATTGCTTGCCTGGTCATCTCCATCTAGTATTTAAATAATTAGCAGACAAATCTGTGTATTATTGTTTGAGAGAGATATTAAGGGGCCATTATTGCTGTTAGCACAGAGCCCTGGGTTTGCCTGCAAGTATCTTTGTTAGCAACCAAGCACAGGATTATCCTGCAATAACACAGCCAGGCTCACAGGATGATAATTTACAGATTTGCTCTGGATGCAAGCAATTTCAGCAGCCTGTAAAATTACAAAACTTCACATGTTTAGGAAAGGTTTTAGAAAATGGGTGAAAGCATAACTATGTAAAGGACATAAATTAGGATTAAAAAGGTGTGCCAAAAGAACATCATTTCAGAGCTTTCCCCTGGCTGGTGTTCAGCAGCACTTGCAGGGTGACTTCTCACTGCTCACAAGGCTGTTACAGCTGCTAGTACCCAGGACTTAAGTAAAAATGGATTGGAAACGCATGCAATAAATACTAATTCGCACTGTGCTATGTCAGTAGTAGAGCTCGATCTGAAGTCTTCCCACACAGTTTCAGGCTCCATGGCAGCTCAGGGCTGCCTACATGTATCTTTGTGTATAGGCTATTGATAAATATAAAGGAAAGGATGTTAAGGGTCCAGAATAAACCAGAGCAGAATAAGAAATGCTATGCTAAAGTTATTTTTGCAACCCCTTGTACTTACAGGTCCTGGCACTGTCTGCAGTTACAGTCTCTCATATTATCTTTCTGCCTGCCCTATCTGCTGGTGTTTGCTGGTCAGCACAAAGTGGTGCAGAGATAAGTGGCCTGGTCCGTCACATGGAGGACGTCTTTGTCAGCACTTGGTCAGTGTTAGGTGATTTCTCATGGCCTTTGGGTAAGGGGACAAGGAATAAGAAAATGGCCTGTTTCTTGTGGGAACCTCCCTTGTTTGTGCATCCCTTCCAGGGGGTCCAGTGCTGCTGCCAATGGGCAGGCAGGGCTGGTGCAGGCAGGTTGCAGTACCAGAGGGGCAGCCTGGGAGTTACTGTGCCAGCTCCATGAGTTGGAAATTTGTTTGAGAACTCCCTGGGCCAATAAATACTATTAATGGTCATCACTGACCATTAAATTTGTTCTGGTGGCATAACTTAAAAAGAGCATGTTCTTTCCTCTAGTCTGGAGGCTTTTCACATACTGAAAAAATGTGTTATTTGTTTTACAGGATCGTATTTTATCAAGAACAAGAAAAGTTTTTGTTCTCTGAGGACTAAATTTTGCTTTGAATTTTTATTGTCTCCAGCTAGATTTGGCCAAATAAAGGACCTCTGTTCTCACCAGGAGCAGTCTAAGGGATAGCAAACCCTTACTTTTCTGTGGGTGATAACTTTCTTTCAGGGCTAACTTTTAATTTTAATTTTTTAATTTCCATTTTAAGTTTGAAAATAATTTTTCTCTTCAGTCTGGAGTGATTCATCATCAGTCAGCAAAAATGAAGCACGGCACAACAAGAACAGCTAAGTCTGTCTCCTCATCCCTGAAGCACCATATTCCTAGTTCAAAGGGAAAGCAGTATGGCCAAAACCCACCATCCAGAACTACCAATTTCCCACTTGAAATGCCTTGTATCTAAGAATATGGTTTGACTCTGGAATACTTGACTTACCTGATGTTAAAGATAGATTTTTTTATCATGAATGTTAATGGGAATTGCATCAAGCTTTGCGGAAGATGGAGTTGCCCTCTTGCATATTCTGCATTTTCTGCATTACTCACTTGCAATTAAACCTTATCTAAACTGCTCAAGAGCAGTTCTCAAAATTATTTGCAGGGCATCACATGCTTACTTACAGGCTATTTTTGTCATTGTTATCCATGTACAAGCAGTTTTCTACTCTGTGCCTGGTCCATAGCCAGGGTGGCAGCAGATATGCGGCAGGCAGCTCTGAGACCACCACAGACCCAGCTGGGAACAGGGGCATTGCAGTGGTGCCAGAGAGATGAGGGATGGGGAATTCAGTGTGACACAGAACACTTCCCAAAGGTGTAGGAGGAGTAGCATGAGCTGGATGTAAGCAGCCAGCACCCATGGTGGGACTAAGAAAGAAGATTTCACGCCTTAGAGTCCATTTCTTCCATGCAGCATCTGTGTCCAAGACCCAGCATGGGAATAGCCACATGGGAGCAATGATCCTCAGCCACAGGTTCACTTTCGCTAATCCTTCATGACCTTCCAGGTGACTTTTGCAAAGCAAAACCATCTTTGCCTCTTATGATCTGAAGCCCAACCTCTGCAGATGGCTCTTAGCCTGGCAGAGGGGCTGCTCCAACTACCGGGTGCCCTTTCCCAGGGACACACAGGGCACAATGCTGGGGGCACAGCATGAGCACCTTCACCCCAGTAATGCCAGGATTCCTTTTAGACAGCTAGTCTTGTCTTGAAGGTTATATTAAGGTTGATAAAAACTACTTTTAATTAAAGCATTGATCTATAGTAAGGAAAAAAACCCTGGAGAGCAGCTGTCCAGTTAATTGTACAACTCCATCCAAACTTGCTTGCCCATGGGTATGTCCCTATCCTGCTGCAATTCAGAGCAATTAACCATGGGTAAAGGCAGGATTCAGCTTCCAAAAGACATTAAAACATTTGCAGTACTTTGGAACATGGAAGCTGGAACAAGCTGATGGACCACAGCTTGTCAGAGTCCTCTCCAGTCTGGCACAAGGACTTACAGATATCACTTTGCCTGGGGACAGGAAGAAAAGCCAAGCCAGCAGCTTGACCCAGACCTGTGAACCATCACTCTTCACCAAAATCCCAAATGCTGGTATTCAAGTCTATTTTGCAGTGTTGTAGTTTGCCAAATATAGTCTTTCTATAGTGAGAAACACAGATGAATTTCATCTGACCACGATTAAAATAACATTTCAAATGTGCTAATGAGCTATATATAGACTTTTTTTTTTTTAGTTACTAACTAGAGCAATGATTTCAGAGGGCTGGTGGAGGGATGCTGGATGTTTTGGGCCTTAAATCACAAACTCCTCTTTGGTGCTTGTGTCAATATATTCAGTAAAGGTACCTCCCGGCAGAGGACCCCTGTCTGACTGCACATGCCAATGGGAAAGGCATTGGGTAGGCTTTGGGATGAGTGTATGAAAGGCATGGGCAGCCAGCCTTTATAGTGGGATGAGCACCTCTGGGTGCAGGAGCTGTACTTCCAATGCTATCAGAAAGGCTGTTTAAATAATAAGTTTTCTGGGAAGGACAAAAGGAGTGGCAGCTCTTCATCTATATTTATGGTGCCACAAATGCGTAGCAGATGGCACTGCTTTTGTGTCTTCACACTTTCAGTGATGTTTAATTACAGGCCTATAAATAGCTGGGTTTATGACTTATGGTTAGATGCTCTTTCATTATGGTGGGAAAATACGTAATAACAAGCACATCAAGGGAGAAGCTTTTTCCCCCTTCTTCCCTTCAGATGAGCTCCCCTGTAATCATAACAGAGGATTTTCAGAGATGAGGGGCTCTGCCAGATTTCTGCTGCACTCTGCTCATCTCCAGCCACCCAGAGGATTTAATTACAGTGGAAGGTTTGTAACCAGAGTGTTTATTACACAGAAAAAAATCTAAATTTAATGAGATAATAGTTGGGCCCATGCACCCTTGGGTCTTACCACGAAATAACACGTGACAAAACAAGAACAGGCTGGATGTAAATCTAGTGCTTTCTTTGTATAGTGCCATTGAAGACTTCACTGGTTTGCCTTCACTGTGTAGAAGAGCAATATATTCCTTGTTTCCTGAACCTGTTAAGTCTCCAAGTGAAACCAACACCAACAGCTTGGCTTTTGCAAGCAAAAATTGCAGCCTCCCCACTATAACATGATTTGGGATGAAAATTGTAATTGATAGCCTCCAAATGCTCACAGCCATTTGGAAAATACGTTTTTTTCTCAAAGAAAAACACTTGGGACAGTGAAGAGCAAGAGGGTGGAAGCAAATTTTCAGGCTCAGGAGCAGGCAGAGGGTAATCAGCCCCAGAACATCTCGTGCTTTGCTTTTACTCCTGCCTTAAATGCTCTGCCATGTGAAGATCAAATAACTGTAATTAGGGGAAATAACAGTCGAAGCAGTGTCTTCTCCAGAGATGCCTCAGCTTTGTCAAAAATAATACTTGTACTTCATGGGGAGGCTCATCTCAGCAGCAAACGTGCTGCTGCTATGGAAGGTATTGGGGCTGCAGGGAGACACTGTGGAGCAGGGAGGAGTGCCGGGGCAGCTGGGACTCGTGGGCTGCCAGTGTGCTCCTACAGGTAAAATAAGTGGATCCTACACAAGGTACTTCATGAAGAAAATTAGCTGCCAGAAGAATAAAAGTGGTGTAATGCTTGTTTTTGAAGAAGTGGGAAGAAAGAAACTTAAATTCTGGTTCAATGGAAAGCCAAATAGAAAACTAATTTAAAACCAACATTTGAGCTTTTCAAGCTGCTTATTTCTCATCAGTGTGTAAATTTGAACGTTCAGTAAAGCACTTGTAAAATCAGCTGTTCAGCCTCAGTGGCTACAGATCTTACCAAGGGCGCAATGACTTGGTACAGCAAACATCTGATTATAACCAGGGACTGGGGTCATCAGCCCAAGGGTGAAGCTTTGGAATCCCACAACCCTAACTCTTGCCAGGACCAGAGCCCAACCCTTCCTGTTTCAGCGCAGGCTAGCACGTTCTGAGAGCAGGAACACACAACTACAGAGAGAGATGTTTGCAGTTTAATGAAAATGTCCTCTGAACCATGAATTACAATGCATAATTTTTGAGATTGAGTTTACCCATACTTATTAAAGTATCAAAACCTGAAATAAAAATAATTGGATTACAATTTCTAGGCAAGTTTATTTTCTGTGTTTCGCTGCAGGTACCCACCAAATGTTTCCCAAAGCAAAAAGAGCACAAGGCAGGGCATGATGGATAGAAGTGCAGACATTTCTGCTGTGCTTCACAAAATGAGGTTTCCCCTTGTGCTCTAACCTGAAGCTTTGCTTCTCCATGGACAAATATTACGATGTGGCCTCTTGTGAGCTCCTCTGTTTTGCTCTCTGTAAAACTGACGATAGCTCACAGAGGAAATAAATTCGTTAATGCTTGGGAGCATTCTAGTTTTCAGCAATGAGTTAATAGGAAAAAACATAGGAAAACAAAGAATTCTCTTACCAGCTTGTGATGACAGATAGTAAATAAGGCACAGACCACACAAATGATAATGTACCTGTAGCACACAATGTCTTGTGTTGTGTGTGCCACAGTATAAGGTGGATGAGACATAATGAGATCTCAGCCACCTCTTCTGAATGACTGCTTTTGCAAACTGGTGTGGTCTTCCTAGGAAAAAGTGTGAGATTATGGCTGCTATTAACAGCTTAGCAAAACACAATACATTGGCTTAATTTGTTGGTCAGACCTAGCCAATACTTAACTTGTAGATATTAACTGTAGAAGAATAATGCTAAATCTTCACCAGAAGCAGGGGGCTGTAACAATAAATTGTTGGTAGCTAGGTCCATCCTTAGGAAACCCCACTGACAAGGAAAAGATGGTCTCTTGCCCCACAAATCTGTGCTCCTTCTTTCAGTGGCCAGTATTAACAATCCATCTAACTGTCTTCATGATATTGACTCATTTAGATTATTTTGGATTTCCTTTTTTCCTAAACCTCTCTACTTTCTTCCTTGTTTCTTTCTTCTTTTTTTTTTTTCTGCATGTAGCTATTTTTAGTGTCAGTAATCACCTAGCAGCTGGTGCTTAGCTGGATTTGTGACCATAATTTTCTGTGCTTAGATAATTATGTCACTCCTGCTCCAGAAGAGAATCCACTCCACTACTGGACTAGTGCAGAGATGATGTGGTTTTTGGAATATTATAAGCAATCATATGAATTAGTTTGCAGCAAGAAAGAGATAAATATTTTAAGTATTATATTTAGTCAAGGTTCTGGCTTGGGATAACATCCTGTTGTATAAAACTCCTAAATCTGAGCTTGTGAGTATTGTCTCCTTGTGTGATGGACATAAGCATGATGTTGCTTTCTTTTCCACACCCATTGCTTCACTCTACTTATTTAGCTAGTACTTAACAGCTTTCTATCTTGTCTTTGGTTTTTGGTGAACATGCATCAAAAAGTGGCCACTAGTCTGCTAAAAGAACACCCCTTTAGATGTTTTACTTCGTGCTCCATTTTGGTCCCAGCCTCTAAATAACACCAAAAAAGTGAGGAAGGGAAGATTTCAGCTGCCACCAATATAAATTGCAAACCAGATTTCTTCTATTTAGTTTATAGTGGAGATGCATGACCCATCGGAAAGGTCATGTTTGAGGATGAGTTCCAGGAGAAAAACAGCTCATGAATAATACTCTATCTAAGAAGAAACAGGAATTGCTGAAAACACTTGAAGAGAGTAAACATCAATCTGTGATTCGTACCTTGATGAATGTACCTTGAATGTCATGCTCCAGAAAAACAGCTGCACATAAAGCTGAAGGGTTTCTCATTGAAAAACAGGAGTAATCAAATGCAGGGGGTGGAAGAGGAATGTTGTATGTACCCAGCCCATGCAATATTGCTGGGTCATCAGGCACTACACTAATAACAGATATACTTTTTGATCAGCATGTGTGGGGTGGGAGAAGGGAGAGAAAGGTTGGCTAATGCAGGATGACGTTAGATAAATAACTACTGTTTTATCCCCATGTTCATGGCTGGAAGAGGGGTTGATAGTATTTCGTAGTGGCATCTTGCCATTGCTCTGTGTGCCAAGCCATTCCTGCCATCATCTTTAGGCTCTACCCATCTTCTGCTTTTTGATCCCTTTCCAATGAAAAGCACTTTAGTCAAATATTATGTTATGTAAAATATATTTAGTACAAAGGTATTTAATCTAAACATAAAAAAATCTGTTCTGGAGCTGAGCAATACCTCTTTGATTGGGATTTTATTAATTGTTTCTTTACCTTAGAGTAATTTTATTAATGGGCTTGTTAAAATAATTTGGAATACTAATTGGTAATGTTTTCATATTTTGAAAGCACAAGCCCAAACCTGTGTGTCTTCCTGTCACTGCCTAGAAACGGATCTTTCTGGCTTGGCAGCATTTCAGGGCCAGGGTGTTTTGGTTAAAGAAAAACAGCCTCTATCTTATTTTTCTTTTAATTGCTCTCAAAGCTAATCACTATGCTGGGTTTATCATTGAGGCCAGTTGATATTTTAGTACAGTGTTGGCTCTCTGGCTTTGACATTAATGACATCTCATGAAAATGCTAATGTGTTCATAAGAGATGATCCTGCTTATTAAATATATTTCACTGATTTGCAGAGTATGTTGTTGAAAGCATGTATTCCCCCAATCAAAGATAAATGCATTTTATGTGCTTTATATGACTCTGTCACTAATCAAAATTAATCAAAGCCAGATTGTTTGATTAGAACTTTTTACTGATGCAGCTACAATTAGGCTAAAGAAGACACTTTAATGTTTAAGCTATGTATATTCATTTTATCTAAGCTTTGTGAGGGTTACTTTTAAATGCACATGCCTGGATTTTCCACTGCTTATTTTAGTAATGGATTTGATAGATGCAGCACTTATAAAAACACTAGGCAGAAACTGGAAACATGCGTCTGTCCCACTTGCAGATGATGTGCAGCCACTTCAAAGGTGCTGGTGTCTCACAGGTAAGTGCGGTTGGGTGAATTCCTACAGTGTCATTAAAGGATTCGGGTTGGATTGAGAAGAAGATGTTGTTTTATGGGCACCAGCATAAAGGAAAACCTGTAACATGTTCAAAAAGCAGGTGTTGCCATTAAAATAACTTAGAAGGATGCAAATACCCAGTGATGGGACCTGTGATGTTATATGTAACCTGCTGTGTTGTACACACCACCACATCAAATGAATAATAGAATTGAACATATTTGCTCATGAAACAAATGATACAGTTTCATTTTCTTCTGTAAACTTGCAAGTTCACGGCGGGCATGAACCATGAAGCAGATTACCTGATGGCAACTTTGCCCTGGGTAACCTCACTGCTGAGATGTCGGTGGTATTGATGAAAATGCCAAGCCACCAGGGCACCTCAGGAGAAAAGCATCACCCCTTGCAGAGGATGAACACATGTGCCTGTTTCTGATATCAATTTTTATTCAGTCATGCAGCAAGGGGAAGGAAGCTGTAATGATTTCCTATGGTTTAGATGTTTCTCTCCTCCTGTTCCATGCTATGGAGGGATTAGCTTGTTGCATGCTGTAGCCAGCAAACTTCACAGGAGAATCATGAAAAGTGGAGTTTCTCCAAAAGAATTTGTATCACCTGGCACAATGAAGCAGTCAGGGACCATCTAAAAACTAAATATATAATTTTCCTGTGAAATGAAACATAAATCACTAAAAAGTTTATTCTATTTTCTTAGAAAATTTGGGGATTTAGAGTATATTTTGTCCTACACATTAAATCTAAATTAAATCTTTAGACATTTTCACTAAATATCTGATTTTATTGCCCATAAAACTTTTTTTTTATTTTACTAAAATGTTCTGATTTTAAAAATAATAGATGTTTGAGGGCTTTATTTCTTTATTTCTTTGGTAACTTATCTTGGTGGCCATTCTGTTTTGTATTAACTACTAACTCCACTAGCATCATGCACAGTTAATGCAAACAAAAAATATGAACAGTCCTTCTATATGCATATAAATTATTATATGTACTGTACATATCCACATATCCTTAATATACACATGTAGAGGGATATCTAAGTAGCAGAAGACGATGAAGCAACCTGATCTAATTGAAGATCTCCCTGTTCATGGCAGAGGGGTTTGGACTAGATGACCTTCCACCCACACCCACACCAGTCTATGATTCGATAAATATCATTGCATTGTTTCATTACATGGGATGTGGGAATTACTGCCTTCTGGAAACTGATAGCTCCTGATAACCATTAAGGCTGTCTCTGGCAGCTGTCATCCAGAGATTTTGGTGGGATTCCTGCTTGGGAGTGAGAATACCTGAAGCAATTTCTCTTCAATTTTCTATTATGTTCTTTCCTCAATTTCTTGCTAAAGAAACTTTTTAAGAGGCAGAGTAGGAAAAACATATCAGGTCCACAGGAACCATCCTACTTTCTTTTGAAAACAATGTTTGAGGTTTGGAGAAAATGGGGAAAGCCCCAGGACCTGGTACACCAGGGGTTCATTCTCTTTGCAAAACCGGTGCAGCCCTCAGCCCCTGAAATTAGGGGAGTCATTCCACTGGTATGGTGGCACACGGACTCTTGATGCTGAGGGCTGAAGGCGTTGCCTTTTGCAGCCTCCATGGTGAAGCACTACCGGAGTACTCTGTAATTCCCACTTCTGGGAGGCAAAACCAGAGAAGTATTATGAGGCTGTGACATACCCAGCGTCTTCTGGGAGGGTGATCTCCATGCAGGATGATTCTCGCACAGCAGAGAGCTGTGATCTGCCAGAGTCATGAATTCTAGACTGGGAAGCCTTAGAAGGGTTCAAGGGTAACAAGTGAAATATGTCATGTGTCAAGAGTTTAATTAAAGAGGGAATGATGCAAAGTCCCTCAGATCATTTAAATGGTAGCTCAAAAGATTCTTCTTTCATAATAGGTAATTACCAAAATATTTCCTTTATATATTCCACAAGAAAAAAGAATGAGTGTACTCATCTATCACCTGGTTAAACCTAAGGCTTGTAACAAATATGAACAAGGCATTATCAGGGTGAAATATTATTGCTATCTTCTCAACTCTTTAATTGTAAAAATAAGTCTTTCAAAAGTCAATCTTGCTAGGTATTTCAAAGCAGAAATATTTTAAAATGTTAATTATCATGCCCTAGTGTAAAAATATCCGTATGGTAAAACTACAAATCAGAAACTGAAAGAATAGCATCTGCTAAAAATAAAAAAGCAGAGCACTGGTTAGCCACCCTTGTAAGTACCAGCTGGGATCAGAGCAAACATACTAGATTTAAAGGGGACAAAATAAGATTTTAGTCCTTTACACAGTGACGAGTAATTTGCAGTGTGTGCCTCAGTTCCTAAAACATGGAAACATGCAAACACCTGGTAGAAGCTCCAAAGGCAACTGTGCCTGTGCTGTGCTGTAGTGGAGCTCTATTCCCATAGCATAGAGCTCTGGAAGGCGGGCAGAGAGCTAAAACTTCCCATGGGACTCCCAACAATCTGACAAGTATTGATGTGCTTCTTTGGGTTTGGATATGTCATTAGTAAAGGCAATGCTATTACTATCCATGTGATTAAATATTCATCCCTATTATCAGTAGATACTTCCTCAAGAAAACAGCTGTAGATCTCTTGTTTAAATATGCTGGTTTTACCACTTTATCTTACATACACATTTGCAAACTATACCCATTAATTACATACCCGAAACCTTGGCTGTGCTCTTGGGTTTTTTGCTAGCACCATGTTTACACTGTTGCTTTTTAAGCTGTTGTAATGCAGGTTGGCACAGCCCAGAGTGAATTTTGCAATTACTGAGTAAATTGGACCTTGATCTCTTCTGGGAATGCTTGCTGCTTTTCATCTTTATTACCATTATGATTAAATGCTTTAAGAGAATTATTTTTCTTCTCTGTCAACAGAAACCATAAAATCTATTTTAAACTACAGTTATACACTTAGTTTACTGTTGTCTGGAGAACAAATACTTTTATGTTGCAGATATAAATTAAAAATTTCACCAAGGCTTCCCAAACTCTGTCTGCCTTCTGTTTCCAGCCTCTTTAGTGCTCAGCGTTGGAACCTCACACAAATTTAACACACCTCCTGGATGTCATTATTGCTCAGTGAGATTCATCTCCTGCATCTGTGTCACGAATCCTCAGAGAAGTTGCTGGAAAAGGAAAATTTAACTGTGCACCACAACTGCAGGGGCCCCCTTGGCAAAGCACACCTCAAAGCTGTGCCAGCATCCTTCAGGTTCATTGCTCAGTCACATCAATGCCTGGATTTCTTCATACTGGCAAAATTCGCTGTATTAGTAGGTTTAGTCAGCTGAAGTTTTCTTTTATGCTCTTTTCCTCCCTGTTTTGGTGCAGAGAAAGACTGAAGTTGGCTTCAACTGTAGCTGGATGGCACTGGGAATCAGGGTGGATGCTGTCCACAGATGGTGGCAGAGCCACAGGTGCCCTGCTGTCCTTCCCTTTCTGCTCCCTATTGGTCCTCACCTCTGTGTGCTGCCAAGGGACTGACTGTACTCTGCCCTGAAGGTTGTGTGGTGACACCAGCTTCAGCAAGAGCTGCTGCAGTGCCTAGTGGCACACCAATGCCCTTGCTGGGCACATGCAAGCTTAAAAATGCTCCTTCTAGCATTGGCAAATAGGGAACCCATGCATCATCAGCTTAATCGTGTAGCTATTCTCAAAATGACCTTAAAAGTAGTGATGTATTACACTTCTGGCTGGAAGAACCAGCATCCACCATGGGAACAAGTAAGCTCCAGGCTGCAGCAACAGAGCAGGGGGAAACAGGGATCTCTCACTGAGTGGCCCTTTGCCACACACACCAGAACATTGCCATACACACCACCACCGCAAAATGTGTCATTAAACCCTGTAGTTGTACCCCTGATGTGGAAGAAGTTTGAGTGCAGTGTAGCCAGGGGTCGTGGAAAGGGCTGGGATCAGGGTCTTGTTTCATTCCTTAACTCCCTGAGCTGTTGTTTCACCTCCATCCTACCTGCTGCTTTGGAGCAAAGGATGTCTAGTGCAACCTCCATGGGACACAACAACCCAGCTGTGACTCAGGGATCCCAGTTCCTGGCAGAGCTGTGCCGACGGGGACTGTAGCCCCGGCGAACACCAAGCCTGATACCCAACAAGGCAGACTAGAGTGAGAGGGAGCCCAGTGACCACCAGCCTTGGCTGATGGACCTGATGGTTCTGTGCTCCCGGAGGAGGTGACAGATACAGTGGCTCCTGTTCAGAAACAGCTCAGCTTCAGGGGCTGAGCTTTGGGGTTTTTAGTTGGCAGCTCAAGCATGACGAATGAAACAAGGTTATATTTAGAGCTATGAATAATTCTGCATTAGAAATGAAAGAACATGTCATGTGAGACCAACACAGAAAGGCACTCTCTATGTGAAATAACTTTTCTCCACTTGGGTGTTGGGTTTCCTTTGGGGAGCAGGACTGTTATTCATTTTTGCATGATTCAACCATATGCAAAAAAACCCTCTATAAAAGTAAATCCCTCTTATTCTCATACATAGATAATGAGGAAAAAAGTTATAAATACCTAATGATATTTAGATATTCCATATGTTCATGGCTTAGAACTTCTTGGTTCTAATTTTCTCATTCCAGTCCTATCTTAGTCTGTTTTCCCTAGAGTATAGGGACTGTACTTGGAAAGTATGAATGTACTTACTTAGTAAGATGTCAGCTAAAAAGTATTGCTCAGGATTACTAGGTAAAATTGCTTAACTGGTATATCAAAACTGAAGAATTGAAAAGAGGGGCATTATGAATTAAGTTAATTTACTCAAAAATATTTTATGTAGTAAAATTAAGTTATGACCCATCAGGAGAAAGGCATAAGGAAAGATTACAAAATGCTTGGCTAAATTCTAAATTCTAAGTTGTCTGTAATCGGCTTCCCATGATAGATGTATTTCAGGATTTCTCCTAGCTCTAGAAATGTAGGAACGGCATCAAGCCACAAATTCCAGTATCTGACTTGCAGTGCTTGCCTCACAGATGGATGATATATTCTAGAAAACACTGAATGTAAATGACATTCCCATGCTGCCTGTGCAGATCTTGTACCCAGCCTTGCCCAAGTCACCGGTGCTGCTCTGACCTTTCAGCCTTGAAAGATGGTGTCTAATTTCCCTTAGTGAAAACACAAAGCTTTGAAGAATGCATCACCATACCCCATGTGTCTGAGTTTCATTTTTCATGGTCACGGTATTCTCATGTATAGCATAGACAGGGTGGTACCATCCCTGTCCACACCTCAGGGACCACCACAGCTGCAGTCATCAGCATCTTTGGCTGGAGCTGCAGGGCTCTGATCATTTGTCACTGCTGCAGAATGCTTGTAGTCACTGAACCTGGGTCTGGCCCAGCCACACCAGCTCACCAACTAGCAAACACTTTGAATCACCTCTTTCCCCCTTTTATTTCAGACCAGCTCAAATCCATTTTCCGTCTGTTCGGACAGAACATGCACATGCCAGGGTCCCCACAAGCACCTATCCCTGGGGTTAAAATAGTGCATCCCCACCATTTTGGATACAGAAGGTAAAGAGCAGAAAAAAAAAAAGCATGGCTAAGGTGTGTTTAAACTGTTTGTAGAAGCCATATCAGAGCTGTAGCATTAACCGTTGTAGGCATAAGACAAAGCCTGCAGCAAGAGCAGACAACCAAGTGCTAGCTGCATTCTTCAAATTTCTGGGAGCCCATAAAAGGGTTACTGCTCATCAACTAATTAGCTGAAATGTTAATTAGGAGCACATGTCCCCATTTAAAATCAGGCCATGCGGTATGCTGGGTCAGCTGGGCTTTATTTGGGTGCAGTTCTTGCTGCTGGTGTGGGTAACAGGTAGGTGTGTGGTGGTGTTGGTGGGGAGGTGGCTAATGGGCTTTGGGAAGGGGCTTGGGTGGGATCAGTTTTGCTTGGTGTGGCCTTGGAGCTGGGAAGTGGTGGCCAATGGTGGTCTCTGCAGCCAGCCTGGTTCTATGTGACTTGTCTGCCCTGAGAAGGGCTCCCTGGCCCTTTGGCAGTTGCCCTACATGCAGTGAAGGGATAGTGTTTTCCTCAAAGCTGAGCAGGAATGTGTCTGGCTGAGGATTTGTGTTTGCTTGGTGCTGTGAGCCTTAGATCCATGTGAGGAAGTGATCCCATGGTGGCAGGGTGCTGTGCATATTCATCTCCTTTCTGAATCAAAAGCTCTTTTTTTGTGGTTCTTCTAGCTTATCTAATGTTTGAGAGAAAACCCTTCCAATGGTTTTCTGTGATTAAAAAAATGCTGTGTGTCTCACTAGTACTTGGAAGTGCTCAGGAAACTGAACCAGCCTCATGTAAGAGGTTGTGTTAGAGCTAAGAGAGGCTTATAGTGTAATTTTATGTATAACTTATTTTTGGCACTGTGTTTGCAGACCTGCTTCACAACCACAATAATTGTATTTTTAATTTTTTTTTCGCGATTGATATTGTCTTGAGCATAATTGGAGTTCTGCTGCAAACTGATTTAACTCATCTAATGATGCTCTGCCTTTGCAGAGGAGTTAGCAGGTTGGATGGGAGATGAGCTGGGAAATGAGGTCTGAGCAATGCTGCTGTCTGAGGATGCTGGTGGAGATGCGAGGTGAAAACAAATAATTTCTTGAGCTATGGTGATATCCCTTGTCTTTTGCCTTCTGGAGGCAGGGCTGGGAATGGGTGTCTAGCGTGTGCTGCCCGCTGGAGCATTTGCGCTGCCATTAGGTCAGTATTTGTTATAAGTGGGGGGAAAGCCTTGAAGAGCGAACAGCGGTGCTAATACAGTTAGTCTGCTTGTGTCAGGAGATGTAAAACTGAGCTTCTCAGGTTTGTGAAGGTGCAAGTTTTGGGGGTGTCTTTGTTTTGTTTTGGTGGGTTTTGGTTTTTTTTGGGTTTTTTTGTTTGTTTGTTTTTTTACTATTGCTTAAAAATAGAAGGAAAGATTATAAATGTTTTTTCTCAATGTGTTCAAGTACATGGGTATGAAATACCTGTATGTCTCAAGTTGCACCAGTCTTACAAGAGCTTAAATGTACTTAGCCTTCTTTTCTTCCAAACTATGTTCAACGCTTTGTTCTCCCTAGAAACTCTTAATCTAAGCAGGCTTAAAAGCAAGAACAGCATGACTATGGGTGTAGCTCTGCTTCTGCAGCTTGAGGAGCTGCCAGTGCTATGCTAGGTCCCCTGTCATTTTACAAACAGCTGAATTACCACTGAGATACTTGAGCAGGATGACAAGAAGCCCTGCTTTCTTAAAAAGTCTTTGCAGCATTAAGGAAATCTCTGTGACTGCTCCTGATAGCAGAAATTCAGCTTTGAACCCCAAGCCTGCCTGTTTGCAGGTTTGGGAGTGACTTGACTGAGGGTGTGCTGGAGTTCTGGGAGGTGTGGATGGAGACCTGTGCGATAGAGCAACTGCTGGAGGGGGCAGGGGAAGGGGAGTTTATCCTGAGGCTCTTCTTGCCCCATGGTCCCTTTGGCTGCAGGATTTGCTACTGGTTTAGTTTTCTCAGATCGTGGTTGGAGTTTAAGTATTCACATAGATGTGTCTGTAGAATCCTATGGCAGCCTGAATGGCTTTTCCTCTGCTCTCTGGACCAGAAGTGTGCCTGTGAATGGTATGTTTCCAAAACCTTGAGTAGTTCCAACTTGTGGTACCAGATAAATCCAGCTGCTCATATAAGAATTGCTTGATCTTCACACATATAGCTCCTAAAAAACCCCAAAACCCCAAAAAACCCACCAAAACCAAACAAAAACCCCCCTCATTATTTTGCAGCATATGGAATCATTCCAATCAAAAATAGCTTGTCTAGAATATTTGCTGAAATTTCCAGGTATAAGTGGAAAACATAATTACCAGCTTCATGTAAAAAATGAAAACACTGTTTAGGCTAGAGGAGATTCAATCTGTTGAAGTACATTTCAATCTCCATCTGATGGTAAATAGCTATCTGCATTGCAGATAAAGCTATATTTGCATGCAGACCTGGATGTTGTCATCTCTTTCTGCAATTGTTTTGATTTGAGGTCCTTTGTACAAACTCATTAGTTGTCTAGAATATCTTAGTCTGTAAGTATCTCTCTGGAGACAGTATTCAAGATGCCTTGAGGACCTCTGATTATTTCATACAAGTGTTTTTCCTGCTTTGAGGGCACTTACTGTCTTGGTCACCTTGATTTAACCTAAAATGAATGCAGTCAGTGTAACTTAGGAGGGGGAAGCAGGAAATTGATTGTTACTTGAATTTCTAGGCAATGCAAATACAGTTGAATATTCCTCAGGAGTTTGAATAAAGGTGCTTTGGACAGTTTACAGGCTTTAAAAACAAATAGAATGCCCTTCCTTCATCTCTAAGTAAAATCCTAAGCTTTCCTTCCTGTGTGTTCCATCATTTGCTCTACCTAAGAGTGCAGAATCTACTTGGATTGCAATTACTCTAGCCCAGAAGGGCTTTAACCCTTTACTGTTAAGGCAGGCTGCTTCTGAGATATGAATGTATGTGTATGATATCAAGGATTTTTCTGAATACTAACATGGGAATTATCCTGTGATTTCTCTAATTCTGTAGCAGTATTTGGTCCCTCGGTATCAAGATGTACTTGAACAGAAACTTGGATTTTGGATAATCCTTCATTTCTAAAAGGAATGACTGAAGTGTGTTCTCTGTAATTCATGGATGATTTACATGCTAATAGGGCTTTTAAAAAAAATAGTCATGCATGTAGACCAGATCTGGATACTAAAGATATCTTCTGGGTTTGTAGTTTTGGTTAATGTGGCGGTGGAGAAAATAATTTAAATAGATAAAGTATTTAAAATAGTTAACTAATTGTTAAAATAACTATCCCAGTTTTAAGTGATGCACATCCTTTTTTGTTTAGCAATTTAACTTATTTCTGTGATCAAGGCTACTTAGGGTAATGAAATGGGCAGATCATTAATTTAGCTAATATTGAGGTTTGATAGCAACACTGGGGAAACTATTCTTGGACATGTCTTGGGTTTTAAAATGGTCTTAACTACTTAAATGTCTATTTTTTTTTTTTTTTAATGCAAACCTGCATATATTCTACCTCTTTTTAGATTTGGTGCTCTTCACACCAGTTACAGAAACAAATATAAGCTGGATTTCATGTTTTCATGTTGAAGTTATTTTTTTTGGGAACTATTTGGTGTGAATATCCTGGAGTCTTGCCATGGATCCTTTCTCACTTGTCTGAGCTGCTGCTTTAGAGGAAGAGCTTCTCTGCTGGTGACCAAGAGAGGAGCTGTTTTGCCTCTCACTTGCCATCTTCTTCAGGTGTCAATGTTGTTAGGAGACAAAAGGAATAAGGTTATCCTATTCATGTTTAAATTCCCTGTAAGCAGCTTCTATAATGAGTTTTTGTTTGTGTTGTATTTCTCAGGGATTAACTCTGGACAATCAATCTTGCTTATAAATACTTGTAACACTAGGTTGGCTCCTGGATTTCATAGTAAACTACAGCATATTGCAAACAACAATGGCACGGAGCACATGTACACAATTGTTGCCGCAGAATATTAGTAATTAGATTAGTTTGGAAAATGCAGGAAGGGCCTATGTTTATTAGCAAGTAGTTATTCAGCAGAATATTTAGGAGTCTATTTGTTAGAACAGCTCTTTGATTCAGAGGATGATAATTCCTGGTGAATATCTCCTGTACAAATGAGAGCAATGCTGGAGCAAACATGATAGCTTGTTAGTACCAGCAGGGGTTAAAGCAAGTGGGAGGTTAATTGCAGTGAAACCCTTTTGTGGTGAGCTCCACCACTAGTGTGAGCACATGGGGATGGAAGAATCTGAGTGAGCTCTGGGACTGATTTCGTGGGAGCTATCTCTAACCTAAACCTGAAATTAGCCATGTACTGAAGTCTCCCTTTTTGGTACTAGGGATGATACATGGATCGACATCTAGTCATTTAAACGAGGATGAAATGCCTTTTCTACTAATGGATTTTCTGCTCTGTTATGTATGCGTTACTGTGAAAAATGTTGCTTTATGATGTTTCAACATGCATGGATCTGAGCGGGAACTGCAGATCTTGGGAACTTATTTTAGTTCTGTGCAGGTGGCTGATTTCGGTAATAAAAATCATCTCATTGACTGTTTCAATGAAAGCAAAAGCAACCAAGCAAAACCCCTTAGAAACACCCATCTTGGGCAGGACCCCTGGAGGTAGTTGATCTGACTTCTCTCAAGGCCAGTCCAGCAGTACCAGGCAGCTCAGTGCCTTCTCTCTTTTCCAAATGATGGACCTACTGTCCTGGCTTTTGGCTGCTTCCTTCACAGGAGGTTGTTTTTCCCTAATACCTAATCAGTCTTGCATGCCTGGGTTTTTCCTACTTCCCCTTGCCATGCACCTCAGGAGGGGTCTGGCCCTGTCTTCCCATCTAGCAGCAGAGAACATGGCAAAGTACTATTGCTGCTCTCTGACCAGGAAATTATCACGGTGGGGTTGGACTGCTGGAGAAATGCAGCTGAATGTTGGAGCAGACTTCTTTAATACAATCTGCAGATGTACGTTCATTCCTCCATTTTCATGTTTTTGGAAACCCTTTAATCAAATCATCGACAAACACGCAATAATTGTTCAAAAGTTAGTGTAGTTCAACTCTTGGAAAATTTACATTAATGCAAGGTGGTTTATTTCTGTATTTTAAACTTGGTGAAAAACCTTTTTATGATCTGTGCTAAGCTATGAGGTGTTTTTCTTTGTTAGCTGCTTTTAATTTGGATTTGGTTTCATTTCCAGCTGAATTACTCTGTACTTTTGAAAATTATTTCCTGAAAGCTATCATCAGCATCTTTTCCCTTGTGGAAGTTTTCTCTTCATCTGCAGGTCCTTATCTGTAAGGTGAAATGGAAGAATGTATTATCTCATTGTATGTGTGTCCCTGGATTTCAGCTGCAATTAATGTGCAGTACTGGGACTCATTCAAGCTCCAGAGATGGGCTTCCTGCTGCAGTTATATGCCCACAATGTTTTCACTTTCCCATTTCCTCCACTTCTGCTCCCATCATGATGCTATGTTTTTCCATGCATGGCCAAAGGTGGTGTCTGAGCTCTGTACCACTTCTGTTTTACACTGAGCATATAGAGCTGGCTACAAAAGCAGTGAGCATGGGAAGCTCAAAACAGCTTGGTATCTCTCTTCAGAAGGACTTAGTTAAAATGCCAAGAAACTTGGTGTAGTCTGCTATTATTTGCCCCATTTATAGTCAGTTTGCCATCTAAAAAATGAAGGTAATAGGCTAGTGGTTATTGGCTGAAGCTAATAGACCTTATAAAGGAAATTGCAGTTTTTGCAGGATGTAAAGGGCTATTATCCTTTAGATTAAGACCAGCTAGTTGCAACTAATGAACTATATCCCACATAATGTGCAAGATGAGCTCTTAGTACCTCTATAAATGGAGCTTTAGTTAATCTTCTAATTTTCTCATTATTAAAGGAATAAAATTATTCCGAATAGCATGTGATTTTGTGGTCAAGCAGATAATTATCTTTCTTGCATAAAACAGTAACAATCTTTTTTGGTGTAAATCAGCATGTGCCATTATTGACTTCAAGTCTGGATTGCAGCTCACTCCCTTAACCCTAAACCAAGGCTCCATGAACCCGGCTTCTCCATGGCTGCTGGTGTTCTTTGTTAAACTTGTCTGACCAGCCTCAGTTCTAGCCTTTATTTAAGCTGTTCCTGATGGTCCCAACCCTTCTTCCTCTGTTTATTCTTTTCTGAGCAACCATCTCCTCCTAGACACAAAAACTTTAAGAAATATGATTATTACCATCTTTAATATAAATGGTTGTAATAGCTTTTTTCCTTACAAACCCTATACACAAAGTTGCTCATAATCAGAGCTCTGACACTTAGAACACTGAATCATGTTTAGATGCCTAAAGTCTCAAGTGTTAGGAAAACTGTTAGAAGTACATGAATGTACTACTGAAATATACAATAAACATTGGCTCTTTCTAAGCAAAGAGGAGATGGAGCAGGGAAGTGACTGCTCAAACAAACTAATACTACCAGCAGCAAGTTTTAAGGCTGAGAACCAAAGAAGTGCCAGACAGGAGGAGACAGATGTGGTACACTAACGTGATGTGGGACATAGACATTTGGAAATATTCTGTAGCTTCACAGGAGCTCTGTATGGGCTAGACACAAAGCACTTGCTTTAGAAAAATGGTGATGAGCTAGGTTTTTGTAAAATGGCTTGAATTTCAGCCTGAAATTGCTGAAAATCAGGTCCTGAAGTACTTTGCTTCTTGCTGCATATGGACTGCAAAGGTAGTTAATGATAGCTCTGTACATGCCATGTGTGCTATGTATATGTGCTCCATGCCTACGTATATGGGGTTGAAGGGCAAGGGTGGAGGCACCAGCTGGGCCTTGGTTTAGGGAAGGTAGTAAAAGGCTGCTAGTTTGGGGAGCGGGCATGGAACAGAAGCTGCTAGATGAGTTCACCCTAGTTGCAGTTGTAGAGCAAGAGATCATACCTGCTGCCCTGATTGTGGGAAATGTTCACAGAGCTGCCCTTCCTTTCATCACCTACAACTTGGGATTCCCTTCTCCAGGATTTTAGCTGCTGTGCACCTTTGCTGTGTTGGATCAGGACCTGAAAATTCAGACTGCCCTTCCCAAAGGCAACCCCTGTGTGCCACAAAAAGCCATGTTCTCTTCCTATGTGCTGTGCTAATTCAATATAGAGGACAAAAAGGTTGATTTGTAGTGCTCCTTACAGCTGAAAGAAGCTTTCCCTGGGTGCAGACATTGTCCTTGTTGAAGACCTGTGTAGCCTCCAGCTGATGCCCATTCCCTGCCACTGAGCAAGGGCTGAAGACAGAAAGGCTAGCCCTCCCTTTGCAGTAACTGCCTAGAGGAGGAAAGAATGTGGGACAGAAACACTTTGGCTCAAAATTCAGCCATCCCCTGAATAAACAGTGATCTCAAAGCTGGTATATCTGAAATCAGCAGTAGAATAGACCCCAACCCTTACAGGGATGGGCATGTCACCAATTCTGTGGCTTTCTGCAGCTTTACCTTTTCCTGATTTCGAGATGGCTTTAAAAGCTCTTGGTACTCATAAGATGCTAAAGATGTACTTCTTCCTTGCACTCTGTGGTTTGGTCTCATTTGACCTAATTGGCTTAGTTTTAGTTAGGCAACTGCTGACTTTATCCTTATTAAATTCTTATGCTGCTTATAAATAAGAAATGAGTTTCTAATAATAGCCACTTTCTTTGCTTAATTAAAGTATTTTAATAAATAAAGTATTTAATGACTGCTGAGTGTTTTTTCTTATTCCTGGTTTGTTTTTTAACACCTTGTCTCAATGATTATATAGTTTAAGGGATTACACTCGGGAGAGGGGAGTACTTTCTTGTACCAATTAGAGAGTGTCTATAGAGATCATGGCATGAGAGGTGACATACGAGGTGTTACCAAGGGCTCTTCCTATTAATGAGTTGAATATGCATCCAGTGAGTTATTCAGGACACCTGCTGGAAAATGTAAGCAAGAAAATGAATGCAGATGATTACAGTAAATGTGACTTCCCAGGGCAGCTCCCCCTTCCTCAGCAAACAGTATAGCAAAGGACAGAGATGCTGCTTTTATGAATAAATCAAATGAAGGGAGGACCACAGAAGGAAAACTGGCACCTTAAACCAAGGAATTTTTTCAGTGAAACACTGTAGAGTATTCCCTAACATCTTTTAACATGCTATTGCATGGGTCTGCCAGGTTGTTTTTAACTGAATTCCCTTTAAAAACTTTAATAAAAAGAAAATACAGCTGCTTTGAAATAGGGATCTTTAAGGTGACAGTTATAAAACTGTCTCACAGCATAAGCACTGAGAAAAAAATGGCATGATTTTGGGGGGAGGGAGTATTTGCAATAAAACCTGCAAGTGAAGCAGTTATTGTCCTAGGGCTAGAGCAGATGCAGCTACTTTCAATGGCCTCCACCATGCAGCTTCAACCTCCTAGTAGCATCCTTTATCATCTTTGTTAATTATATTATCTCCACAAGCAATATGTTCCCACAGCAGAAATGTTGAGAAGACTTTGAATAATACTGTCTAGTCTTCATATTTCAAAAGATCTAATTATGGTTTAATTTGACCTCTAATAATCTCTAGTTAGTTTGTTAGCTGTGCACTTGGCAAACTGTTATAAAATGTATAATGAGAAAGGTTATTTTCTTGCTTCTCTCTCTCCCTGAATTAATAAAATCATGAATTGAATTTAGGAGGGTGCTGTAAGGGTCCAGCACAGTTGATCTGGAAAAGGCTCAGGGGGAACACATTCCAACCTCTCCTATGTGCTTCTAGTAACACAGACTCCTTTCCTCTCCTTTATTGGAAAATGCTGTCTTGATTTGGTAATGTATGAACATGGAAAAGGTTGAATTTACAATGAATTGCAGCAGGTTGAGATTTTTGGAGTAAATGTGAAGTCTACTTCTAGGTGGTTTTCGGTGCCTTTTTTATAAGAAGTTTAATCTCTCACCAGAGGCTTTTTATGGACTACCTGCATATGCACTTACATGAGCAAACTTAAATACATGTACATCCCTAGGTTTGGGTATAGGTTTCTGCAAAGAGGCATTTCGGTCATTGCAAGAGTGGAGGTTTCTCTAACTGCCTTTTCCTGCTTTCCTCCCTCTTCAGGAGACTTTGTTTTGGGGTTTTTTTGTTTGTTTTTAATAGCAAAGTAAAACCCCAGAAAAGCTACTTCAAAAATCTCAGTTAATCTTCAATTTTGAAGTAGGAGTTGTTAAAGGCATTGTTGCTGCTCTCAGGATATTTTTCATAAAATCTATTGCAGTTGTATTCTCTCTGTGCCACTGTGGTACTAGTTTGGCATATTCCTGAGCTAAGATTTAAGGGTGATTTTACTAACTACACTGTTTCCTCAGGGTGTTGGCAGCCAAGTTTGTAAGTGATAACCTCCAGAACTGCTTTTTAAAGAGTGGCAAAGATGAACTTTTTTCTCTGCCTACAGGATTAAAGAAAGGCTTTCATCTAGGGAAAAGAAAAAAACAAACACCAATAACAAATAGAATTGTGGACCAACATTAACTGAGAAATAACCACAGTAAGTTACCAGCTTGGAAATTCCATTGCAGTTCCCCCTTAGTAGAATAACTCCTGCAGTTTGAAGTGGCAAAATTTCAACAGTGCTTGCCGTTGTGCTGCTTTTTGAATAAGGCAATACTTGGTTATATTAGAGTAATATAATGTCTAATGTGTAATTACACACAGCATTGTAGGTTGGGGAGAGAGGGAGAAATATTTCCCACAATACCATTTTCCATTAAAGTTCAAGGCCTCACGTGGCTTGAAAGAAATATTCAGTGGCAGCTTTTCTGCATTTCTTATGCAAAAGCATTGGTTAAATTCAAACCTAATTCCACCTACAACAATGCTCAGAAGGTTTTTAACCCATGGACAGGTCATGCATTCTGCCCCCCTCAGTCTCTTCACATCTCTAATAGTGACAGTGTTTAAGTTGTGTGGTGTTTGGTTTTCTGTTGGTTTTTTTTTTGGGGGGGAGGGGGTTGTGGTGTTTGTTTTTTGTTGTTTGTTTGTTTTTTGCGGGGGGGGTGTGGATGTTTGGGTTGGTTTTCTTTTTTGTTTTTTATGAAATTTTTATTTTTAATTATCCAGTAGAGTGCCATCTGTCCAAAGCCAGCCTAGGTGGGGTGTCTGCCTATTTGTTACTTCTCCCCCATGGATTTGAGCTGGAATAAAGTGCAACCTTGATGTGATGTTACATAGTGTTGGGAAATGACATTTCCAATCTTAGTGAATTTGAAGGCAAGAAATTGTTCAGGGATTGGGGATGCCCAGCTGGTCTATGGCCACAGGGATGGCAACCTTTGCGGGGCTGCAGCCTCTGTGCCTGCTGAGTTGCTTGTTAATGTGAAGTTTTTGCCTCTGATATTCCTCCTGTGATGAAAACGGCTATTACCATCTCCCAACAGTTCTAATGCCAAACTTCACATTTTGCCTGACAAAGCCTGGTGATTAGGGGATTTGTTTGGGAAAGCCGGTCCTTTTTGGTTATGTCTAATTGCAGTAGGGAAGCAATTGCAGTGACCAAAAATATCTTTTCCCCAGTCTGTAATACTGCTGGGCATTCACCCTCTGAAGAAGTGACTCATCTCAGTATTGGAAGAATAGCTTTATAATGATTTCCTTTATCAAATTGCTAACATTAACTTTTATAGAAATGTGTTATTAAGAATAACCAAATGTAAGGATTTTTTTCTTGGATAATACAAATACCTGAATCCTTCCTGTAGGGAAGAATATCTATCAAGAAATCTTTCCTTGGCCTTTGAACTGACTGGAGAGAGTACTTAAGCTTGTGTGTTCCCCTCTTAAATTTATTTTTCCTAAATTTACCAATTACTTGCATTATATTACTATTTTTTATAGAGCCATAGACTTCTTAATGTCGGAAAAGACCTTGAAGGTGGGTTTGAGTGGAGCCTAGCCCAGTCTAACATGTGGTGCTGTAGCACACTCATTTTGATCTTGGCAGACACATCCCTGTGTGATGCACAAGGAGCCTGGGGACCACTGAGTGCAAATGCTTTCTGCCCCTGCACCTGGAAATACCTGTTTAAGCAGGCAGACTCCTGGCAGCCAGGGCCCTGCAGGTGAACAGCCTTTGTCTTGCCTTTCTTTTTTTCCCCACCTGCTTCACAGTGTGCAACTTCACTAACAAACAGCTATTAATTAAACATTGCTGTGTCAGATGGAGCAGAGCAGCTCTGGGCTGATGGGGCTGGGGAGCCCCTGTGCAGTGACAGACTGGCTCTGAGCTGGTGACCAGACATAGGGGATGAAAGCAAAGCCGCCCAGATACTTTAAAGACATGTTTGCAGATGGGGGAATAATATGGAATATAGAGCAAACGTGCAGTATTCCTGTCTTATAGCACTGCTATGTTCAGACAGATGTTACTAGAAGCCATTCCAGCATAATTTTGAAGGACAATGGTGTTTTGAGATCCTTGAGCTTATTTTTATGTTGTGCTCCTGAACTGGTTTGGGCACATTGATTTGTTTGTTTGTTTGGGTTTTTTTTGTTTGTTTGGGGTTTTTTTCGGTCCCTGCTCTTCAGGATTTGCATCTGACTCTAGCTGCAGAAAGCCCCAGGGGGACAGAGTCCCCAGAACTGCACCCATGAGTTTGTTGTGACACAGCTGTATGTACTCTTGGGACCAGCTAGGAAGCTGATGCTGGCCCCAGGGAAAATCTGGCCCAGCTTTGAATTTGTTTGTTTCTTTCCTGTGGGATTGTACTTAGTGCTTCAGGTTTGTCCCATAGTTTTCAGAGAGTTATTTGGGTTTGAGTGCAAGAATGAAATGTTTTTTTGAGAGAACATACCATCAGCAACTTAATTTCTTATTACAGAAGTTTCATCAAATCATAGAATCATTTAGATGTGAAAACACCTCTAAGGTAGAGTCCAAACCTTAACGCAGCACTGCCAAGTCCACCAATGATAATTTACCACTTTGCTGCATTCATATTCCACCTGTTTTCACCTTCTGAGCATTTGCTTCTTTGGGATTGTGAAGTGCTTATGTTCCCACAAGAGGGAATTTGACCACCTTTTGCTGATCCTGAATTCGATACAGAAATACCCTTATGCAAAACAAAGCCCCCAGGAAAATAAAGCAGCAATTTTTAGCCTTCTCCAAATTGGTGTAATTAAGCATCTAGAACAAGGGCAGAGCTTCTAGAGGCAAACAAATATTATAACTAACGAGTAAAAATTAGACACTTTAATTTTGAAAATATAATTATTGCAACAATTACATAAATAATAAAATGAATTAAGAAACTGCTCCCAATCCTGAGGTCCTCAGTAAATGAGCTATTAAACATGGCACTGCAGCAGGTAACTACAGCTAAGCCTAGCAAAGCTTGCTTTCCACCTATCTTGATTTATTTTTCAAGACAAAGCATGCAGCCATCTTGTCTGTGTCCATGCCTCCCTGGGACCTAATAATGCAACACCCAAGAATCATGGAGAAAGGGAGAAGCACCCCAGTGGGACAGGCAGAGACATGGTAATTTTTTTTTTAAACTTACTTAAGTAATGAAAGGGCTGCAGTGACATTTCAAAGGCATCTGCATAATGAGGGCATCTCATCTCCCTTTACTGAATGGAAGGGAATGGGCAGTGGGGAAGTGACATGGTGTCATAGAATCATAGAATCATAGAATAGTAAGGGTTGGAAAGGACCTCAAGATCATCGAGTTCCAACCCCCCTGCCATGGGCAGGGACACCTCCCACTAAACCATGCCATCCAAGGCTATGTCCAACCCCACCTTGAACGCCACCAGGGATGAAGCATTCACAACTTCCCTGGGCAGCCCATTCCAGGGCCCCACCACCCTCACAGTAAAGAATTTCTTCCTCAGATCCAATCTAAACCTCCCCTGTTTAAGTTTAAACCCATTACCCCTTGTCCTCTCACCACAGTCCCTAATGAAGAGTCCCTCCCCAGCATCCCTATAGGCCCCCTTCAGGTATTGGAAGGCTGCTATGAGGTCTCTACGCAGCCTTCTCTTCTCCAGGCTGAGCAGCCCCAATTTTCTCAGCCTATCTTCATACGAGAGGTGCTCCAGTCCCCTGATCATCCTCGTGGCCCTCCTCTGGACTTGTTCTAACACTTCCATGTCCTTTTTATGTTGAGGACACCAGAACTGCACACAATACTCCAAGTGAGGTCTCACAAGAGCAGAGTAAAGGGGCAGGATCACCTCCCTCGACCTGCTGGTCACGCTCCTTTTGATGCAGCCCAGGATACGGTTGGCCTTCTGGGCTGCAAGCGCACACTGCCGGCTCATGTTCATTTTAATTCATCAACCCACACCCCCAAGTCCTTCTCTGCAGGGCTGCTCTCAATCTCCTCCCCACCCAATCTGTAGCTGTGCCTGGCATTGCTCCGACCCAGGTGGAGGACTTTGCATTTAGCATGGTTAAACTTCATCAGGTTGGCATCAGCCCACCTCACAAGCATGTCAAGGTCCCTCTGGATGGCATTCCTTCCCTCGAATGTATCAACCGAACCACACAGCTTGGTGTCATCGGCAAACTTGCTGAGGGCACACTCAATCCCACTGTCCATGTCACCCACAAAGATGTTGAACAAGACCGGTCCCAACACCGATCCCTGTGGGACACCACTCGTTACTGGTCTCCAGCTGGACACTGAGCCACTGAGCACAACTCTTTGAGTGCAGCCATCCAGCCAGTTCTTTATCCACCGAGTGGTCCACCTATCAAATTGATGTCTCTCCAACTTAGAGAGAAGGATGTCATGGGAGACAGTGTCAAAGGCTTTACACAAGTCCAGGTAGATGACATCAACCGCTCTGCCCCTGTCCATCAGTTCCGTAGCCCCTTCATAGAAGGTCACCAGATTGGTCAGGCAGGATTTCCCCTTAGTGAAGCCATGCTGGCTGTCACCAAGCACCTTGTTGGTTTTCATGTGCCTTAGCATGCCTTCCAAGATAATCCGCTCCAAGATTTTGCCAGGCACAGAGGTGAGACTGACTGGTCTGTAATTCCCTGGGTCATCCATTTTCCTCTTCTTAAAAATGGGGGTTATATTTCCCTTTTTCCAGTCATCGGGAACTTCACCTGACTGCCAGGATTTTTCAAATATGATGGGCAGTGGCTTAGCAACTTCATTTGCCAGCTCCTTCAGGACCCGTGGATGGATTTCATCCGGTCCCATTGACTTGTATACATTCAGGTTCCTAAGGTGGTCCCGAACAAGATCCTCCCCCACAGTGGGCCCAGGGTCCCCACCCTCACCGTCCCCGCGTCTGCCTTCCAAGACTTGGGTGGTGTGGTCAGAGCATTTGCCGGTGAAGACTGAGGCAAAGAAGTCATTAAGAACCTCAGCCTTCTCCAAATCCAGGGTAGCCAGTTCTCCCGATAGCTTCTGGAGAGGGCCCACGGTGTCCCTAACCTGTCTTTTATTGGCAATGTACCTATAAAATCCCTTCCTGTTATCCTTAACATCCCTAGCCAAGTTTAATTCTAAGTGGGCCTTAGCTTTCCTAACCTGGTCCCTAGCTTCCCGGACAACATCCCTGTATTCTCCCCAGGCCGCCTGACCTTGCTTCCACCTTTTATAAGCCTCTTTTTTCTTTCGAATTTTGCTCAGCAGCTCCTTATCCATCCAAGGAGGTCTCCTGGCCCTCCTGCTGAACTTCCTTCTGGTTGGGATGCATCGCTCCTGAGCTTGCAGCAGGTGAGCCTTGAATATCAACCAACAGTCTTGGGCCCCCCTGCCCTCTAGGGCTGTATCCCATGGAACCTTACTGAGAAGGTTCCTGAAGAGGCCAAAGTCTGCTCTCTTGAAGTCCAGGGCAGTGAGCTTGCTGCACGCTCTTCTCACTGTCCTGAGGATCTCAAACTCAACCATCTCATGATCGCTGCAATCAAGGCTGCCCTGGAGCGTTACATTCCCAACCAGCCCTTCCCTGTTGGTGAGGACGAGGTCAAGCATGGCACCTCTCCTTGTTGGCTCCTCTATTACTTGCAGAAGGAAGTTGTCTTCCACACAATCGAGGAACTTCCTGGATTGCTTGTGCCGGGCCGTACCATCACTGCAGCCCTTCTATTTCTTAAGATAGGTTTTAAAAAAGCTAACCATGGCCCTGCCTATCCTATTGGAAATGGCATCCTGGGGCTGTCCACACTGGGAGGCAAAGGTACTGCAAAGTCCTTGGAAGCTGTATGCTGGAGAGGGGCAGTATAGTAAGTCAAAAGAACAATAGAGTGTTTCTTGTTCTTTCTCTTCCTAATAGGTAAATTGAAGGTGTATCTATATTTTAAGTGTTATCCTGACATCCCTTTCCGTCATCCAGGGCTTAAATGACTATAAGAGTTACAATTGCTGTCATTTTTCTCTCATTTGTTAGAGGATGGAATGACTTCTACAGGTAGACTATGCTTCTTCAGTTGAGAAAATGACAGAAAAGGCACTTGAAATGAGCATGCATGATATAAAAAATAGTGTCACAGAGAAGGCAGTAATATGAGAAATAGGAGACATAAAATTCATATGAAGCAAAATGAAGATTCAGAGGAAGAATAGGTTCTTTCATCCTCTGTAATGAGGTTGTGAAACTCATTGCTCCAGCAAATTTGTTTGAAAGCTGAATTTTTTTTAAATTATTTCAAATAAATAGACAAACTGAGGTTCTAGCCTCAGTATTCAAGCTCCTAGTAAAGCTTTCAGGACAATGGTAGGAAAATTAGAGACTGAATAATTGGGAAGGGCAGATGGAAAGCAAACCTTTAGCTGAATTTGCATACAGATGGCAGCAAAAACTGTGGCATTTGACTTGATCCTAGCTTTCAATTTGTAGAATCATAGAATAGTTAGGGTTGGAAAGGACCTCAAGATCATCTAGTTCCAACCCCCCTGCCATGGGCAGGGACACCTCCCACTAAACCATGTCACCCGAGGCTCTGTCCAACCCAGCCTTGAACACCACCAGCGATGAAGCATCCACAACTTCCCTGGGCAATCCATTCCAGGGCCTCACCACCCTTACACTAAAGAATTTCTTCCTCATATCCAATCTAAACTTACCCTGCTTAAATTTTAACCCGTTACCCCTTGTCCTCTCACTACAGTCCCTAATGAAGAGTCCCTCCCCAGCATCCCTATAGGCCCCCTTCAGATATTGGAAGGCTGCTATGAGGTCTCCATGCAGCCTTCTCTTCTCCAGGCTGAACAGCCCCAACTTTCTCACCCTGTCTTCATATGAGAGGTGCTCCAGTCCCCTGATCATCCTCGTGGCCCTCCTCTGCACTTGTTCTAACACTTCCATGTCCTTTTGATGTTGAGGACACCAGAACTGCACACAATACTTCAAGTGAGGTCTCACAAGAGCAGAGTAGAGGGGCAGGATCACCTCCCTCGACCTGCTGGTCACGCTCCTTTTGATGCAGCCCAGGATACAGTTGGCTTTCTGGGCTGCAAGCACACACTGCCGGCTCATGTTCATTTTCTCATCCACCAACTCCCCCAAGTCCTTCTCCGCAGGGCTGCTCTGAATCTCTTCTCTGCCCAACCTGTAGCTGTACTTGGGATTGCTCTGACCCAGGTGTAGGACCTTGCACTTGGCATGGTTAAACTTCATAAGGTTGGCATCAGCCCACTTCACAAGCGTGTCAAGGTCCCTCTGGATGGCATTCCTTCCCTCCAGCATATCAACCAAACCACACAGCTTGGTGTCATCGGCAAACTTGCTGAGGGCTCACACAATTGCACTGTCTATGTCACTGACAAAGACATTGAGCAGGGCTGGTCCCAACACCGACCCCTGAGGGACAGCACTCATTACTGGTCTCCAGCTGGACCTTGAGCCATGGCCCACAACTCTTTGTGTGCGACCATCCAGCCAGTTCTTTGTCCACCAAGTGGTGTATCTATCAAACTGCTGTCTCTCCAATTCAGAGACACGGATGTCGTGTGGGACAGTGTCGAATGCTTTGCACAAGTCCAGGTAGATGACATCAGCTACTCTACCCCTGTCCATCAGTTCTGTAGCCGCATCACTGAAGGCCACCAAATTGGTCAGACAGGATTTCCCCTTAGTGAAGCCGTGCTGGCTGTCACCAAGCACCTTGTTGGTTTTCATGTGCCTTAGCATGCCTTCAAGGAGAATCTGCTCCAAGATTTTGCCAGGCACAGAGGTGAGACTGAGTGGTCTGTAGTACCCCAGCTCATCCATTTTCCCCTTCTTGAAAATGGGGCTTATAATTCCCTTTTTCCAGTCACCAGGAACTTCACCTGACTGCCATGATTTTTCAAATATGATGGACAGTGGCTTAGCAACTTCATTTGCCAGCTCCTTCCAGACCCGTGGATGGATTTCATCAGAACCCATGGACTTGTGCGCATTCAGGTTCTCTACGTTGGTCTCGAAACAGGTACTCTCCTGCAGTGGGCCTGAGGTCTTCATTCTCACCGTCCCCGCATCTGCCTTCCAAGACTTGGGTGGTATGGTCAGAGTATTTGCCAGTGAAGACAGAGGCAAAGAAGTCATTATTATATTAAGTCATAATTAATTTTCTCAAAGGCAAAACTAGTGTGGAAATATGTTCTACAGTATTGGAACAGCTTTCAGCAGAGGCAAATAACCTCTAAATAAAGCATGAATAAACTCCTTGGAATGGCACAGTGTGGTTGATGCCACTTGAACTGATACTGGAGACCTAGAGCATCCCTTTGGGGAGCCCTCCACAATGGTGGCAGATTGCATGGTGGGGAAGAAATAGGCAAGTATCGAGATTCCCTTAAAGGACCTATACAAGGAGCAAATTTCATGGTTTATATACATCCTATATGTACTCTTTTCAGGGTTAGGACCTTCCTCTTGAGAAGGCTCTGCTGATGTTATAACCCTGGCAGTGTTCAAGTCCAGGTTGGATGGAGCTTCAAGAAACCTGTTCTAGTGGAAGGTGTGAACATACACATCAATGGTAGGGGTGTGGAACTAGGTGATCTCTAAGGTCCCTTCCAATGCAAGCCATCCTTGGATTGTAGGATACATGGTAGTCATAACTAAAAAGAAAAAAGCTAGTAATATGTATTTGCAAAACATTGTATGTCATTTGAAGCTGTAATTAAGAGCAGTGTTTACTACTGTACTTTTATTCTCACTGGTGCTAATAGACTAATAATCTTCCTTCATTTCCCAGGCTTATGATTATTCTTTCAGCAAATTTTAACTGTTGACAAAAGAGCAGAATGTTGCATTGATATATATATATATGGCCCAGCAGAAAATATAAAACATGAACACTGAAGGAGTCCAAGGAGACATACTTGACCTATACATGCAAGATCTTTGGGATAGAGTGTTATACATGGATCTCTAAAGTTTCACTAGCACACCTGTTTAATTTCAGTACATGGCCTGCATCTTGAGTAAGAGGTATGATTACAGGTAACTCCAGTATTCTTAGAGCTGTTAGTTCTCCTGCCCCAGCGCTTTGTGTTTTCGCATGCAAAGTCTCATCCTGCCTGTCACCCAAAGGTGGTGGTGGTTCACAGACCTACAAGCTGCCCACAGGGATGGTCTGGGAGCTGTTGTATGGCTGCTGAAGGCTGAGGATCACTTAGCTTTTGCTAAATGTTTTGACTATGCAAGCTTGGCCATTTATTTTTGTAACACTGCCCCAGACCTGCCATGTTTTAATCCATAGTGCTCAGGTTTGCTGCAGTGACAAGTGAGAGGAAACAGAAATCCCTGCCATATAACTGTCATTGCAGTCAGGGTCCCTGGCTGGCATTTGGGCTAGGTGCTACAGGAACAGCTTTCCAAGCAATAACGTGGAATCTAGTGAAGCACACAAATGCGGGAGCTGAATCCCATGCAAAATATGCCCCTGTATAAACAAGCACAATTCAGCACAGTGCTCCACATTAACGGAACATTAAACCCTGTCCTTTTTATGCAAGGTGGTTTCTATGGCAACAGGCCAGGATTGCTAGGACCAAGTGTGTCCTTGCTCTGTGCACTGATGGCAGGAATCCTGGTTCATTCTTTTTTGCATTTGAACAGGCAGCAAGTTGCAGCTCGTGCAAGGGGTGCTGATAAACTCGAAGCTTCTCTTACATGCTCTGCCCCTATGCTCATGAGAGAATTGCATGACTTTTTTTGATGTAAAAGCTTGCAGTCCCATCATGGACCAATGGTTAGCCATGTGTTTGAGGTCTCTTGCACCTTGCTGCAATCCATCCGTTCCTCTGGTGCCAGAAAGCCTCAGTCCCTTTAGCTATAGACCTCAGCCCTTTGGGCCATTGCTGTCCATGCCAGCCTTCAAAATGCTGTGGCCTCATTTAAATGAATAAAGCCAAAAATGCTTGCAACATCCCTGGGTGTTCCCCTCTGTTCCCCTCTGTTCCCCTCTGTTCCCCTCTGTTCCCCTCTGTTCCCCTCTGTTCCCCTCTGTTCCCCTCTGTTCCCCTCTGTTCCCCTCTGTTCCCCATGTGGTTTCACTTTTATTTTCAAGCCTGGTTCAAAATAGCTTGAAAGAGTCTGTGGGTGACAGCTCTGGACTTGGAGCTAGTGGTCCCCATTCAAAAGGGAAAAGTAGAAATGTTTAATGAGTGGCAAGGTCCTAATGACTAGGCTGAACTAATTAACGAGTGCTATATCCATGATGGGCAGTAAGTACAAAACTATCATTTTATTGTCTGTTACAGAAATAGTATTTAATGAGGCTTTGGGGGTGTAATGCTGCCACAATGACACTGCCTGCTGTTCTAAGTGCATTGTGCCTCTTCACTTTTTTTAGCGATAATAATATGGAATATGTATACAACAACTCTTTCTTTTAAGAATTGGCAACAGAAAGAAAAACCCTTCCCTATTTTCTGTAGCTTTTGAAATACACTTCAATTGGTATTACTGAAGTACTACAAATAAAATACAGCACATCTGTAAAAAGAAATTATAGATGTGGAATCATGCTTGGATAAATCACTGCTCTTCTTTCTCAAAGGGCTGAAGAATATGAGTGGTGTATAACTGCTTTTCCCTATGGTGGATACTTTATGGTCTTGAAATGGAATGTGAATTATCTACAAATATCTAATGAGCCTCAGTCTGTGATCTGAAAAAAAAAAAAAAAAAAAAATAACAGGGCAAATAAACCTTTTCAAAATAGCACCATTTACGTGCCTTCTGGAGCAGGGACCTTTTACACAGCTGGCAAAGTTCGAAGTGTGTCCATGCACACCAGAGCTTCCGTGCCAGTTTCTAGATTAAATTGTTCATGTTAGCTGAAATGTAGCTTGAGTACTGAAACTAGAGCTTGGGATTGAATAGTTTTTTTGGATAAAGGTATTTCTGTTAGTGGTCATAGTCAGTGCTACTCTCCAGTTCAATTAAATCTACTCCAGTCCCTTGGCCATAGTCATGGTGAAGCTGATCCTCAACTGTGGGAGTAGGTGTCTCTTGTCCTGTGGGACACAAGGAGCAGCAGAAGAGTGGATGTGGAACATGGTGTCCTGCTCTGCCTGGAGAAGCAGGATCCCAGTGGCAAAGCCACTAGACTATGCAACCTCTTTGCAAACAGCTATTCACTAATTACTCATCTTTAATCTCACTGGATTACAGTTATCCAGTGTATTTAATCATAGAATCATAGAATCATAGAATAGTTAGGGTTGGAAAGGACCTCAAGATCATCTAGTTCCAACCCCCCTGCCATGGGCAGGGACACCTCCCACTAAACCATGCCATCCAAGGCTATGTCTAACCCCACCTTGAACGCCACCAGGGATGAAGCATTCACAACCTCCCTGGGCAACCCATTCCAGGGCCTCACCACCCTTACAGTAAAGAATTTCTTCCTCAGATCCAATCTAAACTTCCCCTGTTTAAGTTTAAACCCATTACCCCTTGTCCTCTCACCATAGTCCTTAATGAAGAGTCCCTCCCCAGCACCCCTATAGGCCCCCTTCAGGTACTGGACGGCTGCTATGAGGTCTGTTGTCCTGATGCTTCGTCCTTCTTTCCTCTTCTTACAGACCCTTCAGTGAAACAAGACAGACCTGTCTCTATAGAAACAGACTCTGGGTTTTTCTGCAGTCATTTGAGTGTTTCATTTACTAATGTTCTGAAGTTTAAAGGCAGGGGGAAATGTAATGAGGAATACGGAATGATCAGTTATGAAGATCTCAAATCTATGAATTAAGGGAACGTTTACCCTAATGGAGGTGGGTAAAGGGGAAGAAAGACGGCGATTTATATATATTTCATCAACATTTTAATATACATGAAAGGATGGAAGTATTTAAATGACTCCTCAACCAACAGTGGCCATTTCAAATAACCAGAGTTTAATGGAAAATAAATACAAGTTTAAGAGTATCAGTTGATAGATTTATCTCCCTGCTGTCAGTGCTTTCCCCTCTCTGAAGATGGTAGTTCAATGTTTCTTTGGTTGAATCTCCTCCGCTGTTTCATACCTTGTGTTGTTAGGAGTACTATCAGTACTACATTTCAGTTTAGAATAATCTTTTTCTAATGCATACTTTTTAGCAAGTCATAGAAATTCTAATAAATGCTTGTACCGTCTATACTTGCAAAATACCCTGGAAAAAAAGAATTTAATGCACTGTTCTAGCTATGACATTAGCAAGTGCTGTGTGGGCAGTTGTTTTACAGAAACTGTACCACTTTCTTTCATAGCATGATGAAAAGTGAAATAAAAAAAAATGACGTTTTCACTCCTGCAAATTACTAATTTTAAAATGTCTTTGCATACTACACTGTCTTCTGCAGGAAGCAAGGTCTTCTCATCAAAAGACTTTGTTAATGGCGATAACATCTATAATAAACCAGGTGATAAATATTTAAAGAATTCATATAAAGTTCACTCTAGAAAGTAATCTAGCCTTAAAGGTTTGCTCTATGGTCTGTTATATTTTGAGTTATATAAATACTTCGCGTCACTGCATCTTCAATAAGAGGCAGGTCCCACCCAAGATACCTCATGGTAGCAGAAACCCTTCATCTTTCTTGAGGTAAGAATTAAAGCAGCAGTTTCTCTTTCATTTTGGCTTTACCAGACTCCATGAGGAGTTGGCGCTGCCTTTCACTGTTGGGTGACCATGCCAGCCTATGTGCCCGCTGACCATCTTATCCTCATGTACCTCTTTCTCAAAATGCTTCTGGGGAGGTGAAATAACGTTAACAACAATTACATCATTATATTGATAAGAGTGAACTAGGAAAGTAAATATTCCAATTAGAAGTGCCGGGGGGGGGGGGGGGGGAGGGAGGAACTCTCCAACCTACTGCTTCTGAGTTGTTGGGTTGGTGTGGTTTTTTTTTTTTCCCTACACATTTCTATGAAAGTCTAAAGACAATTCAGAAAATACCAAACCAAGAAACTTCAGAGCCTTCCTGACCTTGTAGGGCCTGGAACAGCATGTACGCAGCAGTCTGAAAGTACTTAGATTGAGCTATTTCTCAAGTTACTGTTATTACTCCTGGGACGTGAGCTGATGATGTGACCATCAAAGCCTGCTTGGGCAGTCTAAAGGGCCCCTTTCACATCAATTTGTTTCGCCTGCCAGCGCCAACCCATGGGAGCTGCAGTCTGTTGTGGTCTAGCCAGCACCTCTGGCTGGCTTTGGCCACCTCACCCACTCCCTCCTGAAAGCCATAATTTCTCTCTGAAAAGTGAGCTTATAGAGAATGCACCCCAGGTCGTGACATTAAATTTCTTCTTTTAGAAAATGCATGCATCAGAGTGATTTACCAAGAGAAAACTACCTTTGCTATCAAGTGTTTATCTGTAGTTAAGTCCTGAATTATCTAGCTTGTAGCCGTTGCATTGCCTTGCTCTGGTCTGTGAAACTGAGCAACCTTTCTGCTCTTTGCCTTCACTTGGATGAAATCTAGGAGACTTTCACAACAAAGATGTTTTTTCTAAGCTAAGGAATCATCCTGGTAGCTTCCTTCTGGCACCCCTTTAGATACATCATCTTTTGCCATAAGCCAAACGTTTTGCAAACTATTCCACTTCAAAAATCTGATCTTACTTTCCATAAACAGGCGCTATAATCCTGTTTTACTTTGTAACCTCTTTGAGACATGCTTAGACTTTGCGATGCAAGCCTGCTGAGGCATAGCCCATAACTGCTGCTATCCGGTGTTGAATGTGCCAGGGTTCTGTAATTTTAAGCATGTTGGCTTTATAGCCAAAAAGTATTGTGCAACAACTACACAAAAGTAGTTGCTAGTTGTTAATATTCACAGTTTTTCTCTCTGATCACTGGCAAACTCCAGTGGATTAGACTTGCCACCAGTACCACAATGAGATTTTCACAGTGCTGGTCTAATTTCCGTGACAGCTCTAGCTCAGCAATGAGTCCTCAGTATAAAATCCTTTTTCTTTTCAACTGGCACTCAATTTATGTTTGACACTTACAGGCTCTGTTAAAATTTGCAAATGAACATTGCCTTCCCTGAAAGAAATGAGTTTTGTTTGTATGCTTCTAATAGAGCTTGAAATGATAAGTAAATAGGCTTTGGCCTCATATATTATCACCTTTTAATATTTGAGGCATTTGCATATAGTAGCTTCCTAAAATGTTTCAATTAGATGTAATTTGTGCAACTGGGGCAGACAAAGTAGATGCAAATGACCAATAAACCAGAAAATTTAAGTTCATCCTTTAAAGTGAAGGATCTCATGGAGCTGAGTTTGTCAATGGCCATTACCTGAAGAAACAAAAAGATGAGTGGTTAATGTCAGCTTTACTCCTTGTGGCTCCTTAGGGAAAGGAAATAGGTACAGAAAAAAAAGCTGAAGTCTTCTAATAAGCTTGTTCAGTAATTATTATTTCTACCAAAATGTATAGACCATTCCTGAAAATTTGGATGCTCCTGTATCTTGTAAATAAAAGTAGGGAACTGTTTTATGTATATTATTAATATATATTAATGTGCCCTGTAAATGAGGGAAAATAAAGGTCACAACAGAGATCTTTGCAATTGGTAGTGAGAAGTCCAAAATGTACATTGAGTTTTAAATACTTGTTGCAGATGTAAGGCAGGACACTTGGGTTCCCAAAGGAGGCTATAACAGGGCACATGCAGGCAACTGCAGCTCATGAAGTATCTATAACAAAATCTTAATTCTTGAACCTTCTAGGTAACAGACCTACTTTTAGCAGTAAACCTCTCAAAGTTTGTTTTTACTGAGAAATTGTGCTGAAGTACCCTTATGACACTTGGCCATGCTGGGATCAGTGACAAGTTTGATACCAGTTTTACCCTGAGAACTGAAGTAATTAAGACTATCCTGAGGAAATGGTAGAGAGAAACCTTTCAACTAGAAAAAGTTCCTATGTTTTGGGTTGGGTTTTTTTTAACAAACTTGTTCTATTCTGGCCAACAAGATCTATTTCCAGTTTTACCTTCACACTGCAGATGTGACTCACATAAAACCCACAATGAACTCACTTTGCTCAAGCCCTGCATTCCTGCCCCAGGTCAAAAGCTGTTAAAGAGGGAAATCTCTAAAGGAAATGCCCAATGGAAGCACACAGATAAGCGGTGAAAGTGAGCCAGGTTTGTAATGGGTCCCTGGAGTTCAAGCCTGTTTCTGGTGGCTAAGAAACAAATCCTTAAGAAGCTTTGTTAAACTAAAATTCTGGAATGTAAGCTCTTTGGCTCTCTGTCCATTGCATATCAGTTCTGCTGGCTGCCTGCTGTACTTGAAGTCTGGCTGCTCAAACGCAGGTGGAAGGAAGGGGAGATGGTGTAGAAATCAGGGATGCTGAGCACCTGAGATCACAGACCAAAGGTCACTGCTGAGGAGCCATTCTCAGCATTTACCCTCATGATTAAACCAGAAGGTATTGAACTACAGATGGGATGAAAGTGCAACAACCATTGGGTGAATCTGACTGAGGTTGTTCCTGTTGCATCACCCAGATCATTAACTAAGCTTGCTTTTATGGCTTTCTGGTAATACCACAAATATTTTGCTTTTGCTAAGAAATTCCAGCCCTGTGTTTGCTGCAGCCTGACTAAAAACTAATGAGCACACCAGAGGGGAGCTGATGTTTTGTCAGTTGAATGCACCATTCCTCTGCAAAGCCCAGTGCTGGTGTGGCAAGCTGGAGTGGCACAGTGTAAAATAGCAGCCTAGACTTATTTTGGGCATGGTTTTATTTGCCGAAACAGCCTAGATGGGTTTGCAGGGGCTGGTGTTGGAGGTGTGTCAAGGACTAAGTGCAGCTGCTGCCTTGTAAGCAAGGTCATGAAGCATGGAGTGGAGGAAAAACAGCTCCAGAGATGGGAACATAAAGCTACAGGGCTGCTTTCTCAGGCACAGAATGTTATTAAAGCTATTATGCAGTGATGCTTCTGAATGTTTACTCCAGGTGTGAAGTTCCCCTCTGCAGCCCCACTGGGGCAGCCCACAGCCCCCTCTCCCACTGGTACCCACACAGGAAAACATTTTCAAGGTTCATTCAGGAGTTAAATTTTCCCTAATCCACAAATAAAGGCTTTCTAGACTCCTCTAAAGATTATGCTCAAGTTTCAGTATAAAACTTGCTGCAAGGAATATCATCCTGTACCTGTACAGGTTTCCATATAGGAACTTTACACTAATTTTTCCTCTATTAAGTTTCAAGCTGTGAGAAGAATAAAAGGAATTAGACACAATTATTTTAACTTTTCAGCCGTAAGTGGTCGTATTTCAGGATATCCATCAGTGTTGCATGGTTGTATTTTGATACAGTGGAGTGGAATTTTACACCTTTAATTGCACCACTACTGGTTACCTCACTATGGGTTTTTTTTCAGTTATAATTTTTAAAGGGCTCTTTATTTTCATGGAAGTAACTCATACTCTGAGCACAGTGAAATTTTTTATGTGACACTGATTGTGAAATGCGTTCATTGCTTGTAAATCACAACAATATTGAAAGCATTGAAACATGTAAGAAAGGAATAAATTAAAGCACGTAACAAAAAAGGGGAAGGAGAATGTTTCAGAAGGGGAACTCCTCCTGCTTGAAAGTACCTAATTCCTTTGGATTCACTATTAGAGTAAAACTAATGCCCTTGTGCAAAGTTAATATCTGCATCTAGATGTGAACTTTCACTTCCCTAGGTTGGCAGCTGTGTGTGGATTTGAGATTTAGGGCTTATCTCCACCTGATATCTACAGTCATACCTCAACCTCTCCAGGGACAAATGCAGAGGGGCCAAACTGCAAAGGGAGGTTTTCAGAGGGAAAGCTGGTAAAGGCAGTAAGATCATTTTTTATGCTGAATGCATATGCAAAAGCAGATTCCTGAATTGCATATCTAATGATAATAGAAAGTCTTTTCAGAAGAAATATGGCTGCTTCCTTCCTGTGGTCATCATTGGGTGCAATTAGTATCTATTCTGATCAATACTGTATATGCCTTGGGATATTCAGAGATTTAGTTTAAATAGCTTCTACTACAGCTGAACCATATACTCAATTTCATTAACACACTGCTGCATCTTTGCCAGGAAATACTTTGTCCCTGTATGTTTTGTATGTAAAACTATGTAAATGTTCCCTTGTAATGCAGGACTGCAACCCAGCCTGATTGCCAAGGATGGACTTTGCCATCTTCTGAGCCTTGTAGAGTAAATATATGGCAAAACCAAGTTTTCATTATTTAACTGATATACAAAATGAAATTATGATCTTGTGACAGTCAGTGGCCAGTGTGTTCCCTGGCAACAAGTCTGAAGCTCTTCCCTAATGGTGTTTCTTGCAGCGATTTTTGAGGAGTAGAGCTAGCTAGCACATGATGGGCTGCTGGGGAAGGTACCCTGCTCTGAGGCCAGCTCCACTGCCTCCCAGTAAACCTGTTCCATCGCTTCAGACTTGTCTGTGTCTTTAGCATGAGATATAATCCATTTAAATAATGCGAGGTATTTGCCTCTCAGCCTTATTATGTGAATCTGCAAATAACCCAGTTAAAATCTGGGGATGAATTAAACAGACCTTGTCTGGTTGGGCACCTGCCTCTCTTGCAGAAGCAGAACCTCAGGGTCACACAGCTAGTTGCAGTGTCTGGCTGTGCCATCACACTGGGTAGTCTACCTGGGCTTGCCATCTTCCCAGGAAGAGCAAGGGGTTGGCCACAGTTTGGGATGGTGTTTTGGTGAGAATGTGATCAAGAATGATGAAAAGACAGTTAAAAGCTAGGAACAGTATTCAGGTGTAACAGCGTAACAATGTCCTCTGCTCTTTAGCTGTGCTGTACAGAGCTGACCTGTCGGTAAAGGAGTACAGTAGTCTGGATTTTGCAGTAATTCACTTCAAAAGCTGTTAGCCAAACCTGAAACAAAGCCTGCCTCTCTTAATGCCTGCATGCAGCATTAAAGGCTTACTCAAACCCCAGTTACTGCCTTCTGTGCTCTCAGCACTTTTTGCAGCTGCATCTGTGCCCCTTGAGGATGTCTGCCTGTGTGATTTCTGGTGTATCCAGCCATAGTCTCCATATCAGACCCATTATTCATGCTCCTTTGAACCACCTATCCTCACCATCCAATCTCCCTGGGAGAAGCCTGGCTCTGACCTCTCTGCACTTTCCACCACTTTCATTCCTAATTAACTGGCGTGAAATTTTGAAGAGAAAATTTCTGTCTCCTGCTGCCTGAGCAGCATCTGTACTGGCACAAACAGTTCCACCCAGCTTCTTGGCCCTGTTCGGCTCTTTTCAAGTCGTGGCAAAATTTCTAAGGGGTTTACGGTAACAAACTTTGTAATGAGTTTTGGAAGTTCGGAAGGAGAGGGGGAAACAAGGAAAGGAGCTGCACAGGCTTTCTTCCTAGCCCACTGACCATGGGCAAACCCCACTGCGGGTCCCTTTGCCTGCTCTTGTCTGCTGCTGTCTCTCTTCTGCACTGCGTTTTGGGGATGAGGAAAGAAAATTTAAAACTTCGGCATTTCACTTGCATGCTTCCAGAATTTGAATCCTCATTATAATATGTATACACTTGGAGGGAAAGCAGTCATCAAAATTTCCATTTATACCATGGGAATGACTATAAATAAATAACATAACTCAGCTGTTTAGGGGAGATTTGGGGATTGTCCTTGATTTTTATTGCAAGGTCTAAAAAAGAAAAAAAGTGCCACAACAAATGCAAATGAAAGGTTTGAAAGGTTTTCTATGCAAAATGGTGTAATTTTTACCTTTCCTTAATATTGTCTGAATGTTGATCACCTTCAGTAACAGGGGAAATGGATGCACTGCTCTGGTAGTTTTGGCTCTACTGGCTGGAAGCTGGCTGGTGGTTTCTCCAAGGACACAGCACTGCTGCTTCACTTCTGCAAGAGGTTTTGTGTTTGAAACCTTTGTGATTCCCAGTAGTATATTTCATAGTAGAATTAATCTGAAAGAAAAGGAGTGTCCGTGTAGTCCTTAACTGTCAGTATGAAGAATAGAATCATTTGTGTTAGAAAAGCCCTTTTAGAACACTGAGTCCAACTGTTAACCCAGCACAGCCAAGTCCACCACTAAACCATGTCCCTAAAATATTTCTTTACATGGAGAAATTCAACATGGAGTTGATGTTGACTGAGTGAAGCCTGGTTGTAGGGCTAGCGAGGTCATCTGTGTCCGCCTGAACTCAGGAGAGCTTTAGGTCTGGGGATAGCAAGAGCATCTGCAGTGTAAGTTGGGGTTTGCACTGAGAGATAGACCCATCAGCCACTTCTGTCCCTGTGAGTGAAGATTTTATTGTAAATAAATGTAAATTAGGCCAGTGCAATGTTAGCCCTGAGCTATGCTTGTAAAACAGGTCTAGTCTCCTTTTCTTTATTCTCTATGAAATAATAATGGTATAAAAGTATTCTGTAAAACATGCTTCAGACTTCTCAAAAAATCAAATATGACCAGTACAGCAAATGAGCTGTAATTTTGTGTGGCCTGTAGTATGTTTTCTGCTCCCTGCAGTAACCAGGAAGCCATGGCTCTTAGTGTTCTGATTTGCTAATGAATTTTACTGAGAGGACAGGGTTGATGAGTCTATCTCCCTGCATCTTACCCTGTTGTAATGCAGTCCTCTAAAGCCACTTTTAACAAGAATATTTTTGTGCAAGAGAGAGATTGAGCCAAAAAGGATAAAACTCCAAAGTAAATTTTATACAAATATATTCAGGAGTGGCTTCATTATTTTATTATTTTGTGTCAGTAAATTTTGAGGGCAGAAAACAAATAATAAAGTTCTCAATGTCTTGAATTCTTGATTATGCTACTTCAGGAGGAAGGACTCTTTATAGGAGCCGACTGTTGGAAATGGCATAATCAAAAAAAGGAAAATTATGTGACAGAAAGCTATCATAACTACCTTACAATAAGAGGTAGGGTATAAAGGCTGCAGTGTGCTTTGGGGAAATTTGAAGGCATGCATTGAATGAAAATCAGAAGATTCTTTGAAAATTTAGTCCTTTGCTGTTGCTTATTTGAAGAATATGAATAATGCAATCTACAGAGTCCTTTTCGTAAATGACAAAATACATTGGGTGAAAAAAAAGGGAGAAACCGTGTACATACCGTTGCACAAACATGAGCAAAAAGGCACCAGTAGATTGCAGCGTAAACACAAGGGACAGCCTGAGGACCCTCCTTGGCCTCCCACGCAGGTCATCCCTCTGGTGCCATGAGCATGCTCAGTTCAGTAGCACCAGGTGTTTATGGCTTCCTTAGAGGACTGGAAAAAAAAGCATTTGGTGTATACATGCAATACTTGAATTGCAAATACATTTCCACTCCTGCTTTCTTGCAGGTCCCCGTAGGGTGATGCCTTCCCTTACCAGCTCACCTCTCCTTTTCCTGGGCAGTGGCTGGTGTTTGCTGCCCCATGCTGCAACACTGTGCTCTGGGGTTTCCTCTTTCCACGGAAGCCTCCAAGTCATTTTTTGGGTTGTTGCTTTGTGATAAGCAGCCCTGGGATGTGATTTCCTGCTCCAGCACTGGGTCCCAAGTGGTGTTTGGGGTGCAGCCGGCACCCCATTTACCCATCCATCGTCCTAACTTTAATCTTGAAGAGCAAGAGACGTTTGGCACTACCCATCCCTGATGCAGTCCCTTTTTTCCTTTCCCTTTATTCCATGCATTTTTTCACTTCTTCAGTTCATCAGTTGAATCCTTCTCCCATTATTCTTGGTCCCATCTTGCTCATTCAGTTTGTTAGCCTAATCACAGCACTACAGTAGCAGTAGTCCACTTTCCTGGGATTTAATGTGAAATAACGTAGAGGCCAGTCTCCCACTTTAATCTTAAACTCTTTGATCTGGGTTAGAAGTAGTGTTACAATTTAATGAGTTTCAGTATACGCTGTGTCCCTTTTTGTTTCAGTAAATAATGTACTTCAGAATGTATTTAACCAGAATTGTTACCAGCAGATATAGGACCCGTTGCACCTACATAAGCTTCTTTAAAGCAAAGTGAATTTTTGTTCAAGTGAGGACTTCAGATTTCATCTGCAAAACATCAGGCTTGAATTTTATCTGTTTTCCAAATTATTACATTCTTTAGAAAGAACAGGAGCCATCTACATCATGTGAGGATTTCCATGTGATAAGCTAACAAAGCAATGTGTGGATTAAAAAATATTATTAACTTTTCTTATTGTCTGGTGACATCGCCTGTGCTATGCATTACGAGGAAACTGGCACTAACTCTCTTTTAGTCCTGCTCTCTCTCAGTACCAGATAAGCCTGTCTTGATCATGACACACTCTAAGGAAGTAGATTATATAGAGTTTTATCTGTAAATGCAGTTTAGGATGCTGGGCACCAATACTGCTAGGGAGAAAAAGGAAAGAAAAAAAGGAAAACCTGACCCCAGAGCTGATTCACACTGGGGAGCGTAAGTGAGGGCTCCCGCAACGAGGGGGGAATATATTTTTCAAAGGAAAGATTGTCTATGTTTCTGCATTTTTATGTGACTAGGTACTTGCAGATGTTGTGTGGTATGGCTGTTTTCAACACAACACTTATATGTTGAGCAAAGGCAGTAAAGGTTTATTTAAAATACTGCAATGCTGCTTTTGTTCAAACAGATCAATTTAATGGTTATTTAGTGGAAATAAATTCAATCTGGCACAACGGAAACAGCAGCAGGAGACTCTAAATATAGCAGCAGCAGCAGGCCCTGGTGTATCATTTTTCTCCAACTGCCATATTGTTTTTTAGTAGGGCAAGAGATGCCGTCAGAACTTAAGGAAGCTGGATTGCTCTCAGAGCCTCCTACCAGCACCAGCGGCTACGCTGTTCTTGACACGTCCACAGAGTTGAGGTTGAACAGACGTTGTAAGAAAACAGTAACTAATGGCTGTGTTACAGGGACATTTTGTCCCAGGGGGATATATAAACCTAAATGTATTTAGGGGGTGTAGGAAGCAACCTAGATGTATATAGAGGATAAAGGAAACCTGCATTAAGTGGAATGATCAAGTAGCTGAATAAAAGAAAGGTATTCTACAATGCTAGATTTTATTTATAGTTCGCTTGCTATAAATACATTAATAATTTAGGGATGCTTTAGGTAAGCAAAGCAAATAAGAGGGGGCTGTCTGAGAAGCACATGCCTGTGACTGGTTTATACCAGTGGCTGGTGGAGCTGCACATCCCTGGACTTCCCAGCTCTGCTGTCCTCTGACAGTCATGTTGCAGCTCCCTACTCCCGCTCGGCTCGTGCCTCCCAGGTGATAGATGACTTTTCCTGTGGTACACGTCATGGAACAGATGTTTTCTTGCCTTTTTTCCCTTGCAAGAGATGTTCTGCGCACAGAGAACCAGGCAGCAGGATGGTGCTGAGGGAACTGAGCCATCTCCTGCATTGGGTCCTCGGTTTTGGAATCAGGGATCTTTCTGTAACATGATTAAACTGTGTCTAACGCTCCAAACTGCTGCGGAAGAATTTGCCGGGAGCAAACTGCCTGCGGCATTGCTGCCGGTTGCTCTGGCTTGGTGGTGCTCAGGGACAAGAAGCGCCAGTGGTTTTCTCGGCAGTTCAGGCAATTGTGTTGATCAAATTTGTTCCCATCTGAGAGCACAAACTCTTCCTTGTTCCCTGCCTCTGCCCCACACCTGCTGGGAGCCCAAGCCCATAGGGGAAAGAGAGCTGCAAAATAGAAAACACAATTTCTTCCCTTCTGAGCACCTCATCCCTCCCGGAAGCACTAGGTCTGTAGGTCCAGCAGAGCCCCTAAAAGGCAACAGTTCCAGATCATTAAGCTAAATTATTTTTGTATTATCATTACTAAGTTAACTGTTGCAAGAAGAATTCTCCCTTCTTTGTGAAGGACAGATTTTATTTCTGCCAAAACATTTGCAGCTCAATGAACAGAATTAATCTATAATTTGGCAGTTAATGTGTCTGCAAGCTCTCATGAAAGAAAAAAAAAGCTTATTAAACTTAATCGGGTTTTAGGTTTTCATTATTTCTGCTCTAATAAACACAGGAAGCCACACTGCAGAAATACAAAGGCTCAGCGCGCTTTTGAGGGGAGGGCTCTGCCATCCCAGAATGAGGGGTTAAAACTGCATGGCTCGGGTGGCTGCCCCTCAGTGGCTTCTTGTTACTGAATTATTGGAGGCAGCTCAGTAGAGCCCTTTCTGCTATATGCATATGCATACATACCCAAACACATATATATATGGTTTTATGTATAAAAAAAAATTATACTTGACATCATTATGCTAGTAAACTGAATGTATTTTATATATATTTTATGTAACAATAATGTTAGTAATACATATATGTAAGCTGATGCTATTTACTAGCACTGCTTGTTTCCCAAGTAGGTGTTGATATTCAGGACCTTGCTAATTAGTTTCACAGTCAGAGCTGAAATTAATGAAGCAGAGTCAGATATTTTAAATTCTCCTTTGCTGTTGTTTTTTCCCCCTTAGATGTTGGATGTGTTGCTCTTAGGTGAGGCATTGGGCATGGTGCCAGAGCTCTGCTGCACGGCACATGGGCAGCTCTTCATGGGCGCTGGGCAGTCCCGGGAGCAGGCAGGGATCACAGAGATGAAGGAGGGTCTGCTCTGGACCAGGAGGGATGTGGTGGCCCATTCTAATGAAGAAGAGCACTTCCTGAAAAGAGTAGAAAAACTACTATTGTGCCCTTTTTGTTTGTTTTTTTTTTGGTTTCTAAGTAATTTGCAACCAATGAATAATTTTAAAAGCAATCTTTTCCATCATGTCTCCTGGATGGGCTCAGTGCTGGGTACCGATCACCCATTCCCATGGCAGTGCTCAGCCCCTGGTCCAGGCCTAAGGTACTGGAGGATCTGCTGTCTCCCTCTGTTGCTGTGACCCATGGCTCCCTGCGCCAGCCCAAGATCTCACTCACACTCTTTCACATTTTAAAGGATTTCTTTTTTTTTTTACCTATTCTACTTCCTGTAGTATAGAATCATACTGTGTCAATGCATTCATTTAGAGTCACTTCTAAAACTGACCTCCTGAAGCATAGACAAACACAGTTGTCCTAGTGATAGCAATGATTTCTAGGTCTCGCTCACCCACACAGAGTCACAGGATATGGGTGCTCAGGGTCTCAAGTTCTGCAAATCTTTTTTCTCCCTCCTGCACTGATGTGCCTTCTCATCTGCGGTCTTTGCTTGCTGAGTAAATCGTTAGTGAACATCTTGCTCCAGATTGTTCATCTCTTAGTGTAGCTCATATCCCTTTGAAATACAATGACACAACAATAAAAGACCATTTTTGTCTCGTGCAAGGAATAATTATTTAAATGACAAAAAGTTTTCTTAAAGAATTTGGCTCATCCATGTGAAGTATTGGTGAAAAATGCATGTAATTAAAAGGTTTTAGAAATTCATATGGGAATTCGAAGGTACAGTCTGTAGCAAGTACCTAAAATTCTTTCAGTGGAAGGATGTGGGAAGTGTGTGATGTTCCTGTTTGCTGGGTGGGCTGAGCTCTTATAGCCAAGGTTATATTAAGGGATAGCTGTTTGCAACACTTGCAGCTTTTTAGGTAGCTTGGGTACCAAATTTAACAGTGTATTTACCAGCTGTTGTAACTTCTACACCTGTGCCTTGCTGAATTACTTTTCTACTAACAAAAAGCAAGGGGAATATGTGTTAGCCCCATGCTTTTTGGAGATAATTTACTGACGGATGTTAGGCAGATGCCAATGCTATTAATAATGGCTTCCTCTGACAGAGAAATAAAAATTTCATGTGCAATAATAGCAAAGGATTGCAGGAATTGTAATGGGTTTGTGAGACTCCTGCAATTTTCTTGAAACATTTCTTTACCATACATTGCTCTGAAATTACTGTGCATTTGAAACAAGATTATCAAACATCTTTTTTTTGCTCAGTCATGCCCTAACAGCTAAAATATACCTTTCAGATGAAGGGTAGCAAATCAGCCTTGCAGAACTTGAAATACACTTTCTGTGGCACCTTTGCTGGTATGTTCTACTAGCAACTAGGAAAAGTTCGTTTTATCTCTCTAAGTAGCCACCCTATGGGGAAGGCAAACAAACTGCATCCAGCTCTGGGGCCCCACCATAAGGATGTGGACTTGATGATGTGAGTACAAAGGAGGCCACAAATATGCTTTGAGGGCTGGAGCACCTCTCCGATGGAGACAGGCTGAGAGAGCTGCTCTTGTTCAGCTTGGAGGAGGCTCTGGGGAGACCTTATGGTGCCTCTGAGGAGCCTTTTGGTGTCTAAAGGGGCCAACAAGAAAGCTAAAGAGGGGCTTTTGGAAAGGTCAGGTAGGGACAGGACAAGGGGGAATGGCTTTAAACTGACAGAGGAGAGATTTAGATTAGGTATTAGGAAGAAGTTCTTCAAGGTGAGGGCGGTGAGACACTGGCACAAGTTGCCCAGAGAAGCTGTGGCTGCTCCATCCCTGGCAGCATTCAAGGTGAGGCTGGACGGGGCTTACAGCTACCTGGTCTCGTGGAAGTTGTCCCTGCTTGTGACAGAGGGTTGGAACTGAATGATCTTTAAGGTCCCATCCAACACAAACTGTTCTATGGTTTTATGATTCTATGAAGCCTGAAGGAATGCCAAGCTTTTTTAATATTTCCTCGAAGGGGTGCAGAGCACACTGCTTCCTTCTCTTGCCATCCCAGTGCCTCTCTGGTTATTTCGGGGTGCTGAATCCTGGGTGCTCCCAACACATCACTGTTGTGCAGACACGCATTATTCTGAATGTCCTTGTGTGCATGACTGAACTGCTGCACCCATCCTCAGCAGAAGCCATCCTCAGCAGCATTGTTTAAGCAATAATCAAGGAATACCACAAGGTTTCTTTAAATTGGAAAATAGAAACTATTTTTTTTACTAATGTTTGTAAAGACCTCTATGCAGCACACTGCTCCTTCAGGCCAGTGATTCTGCCTTGTTCCTCTTTGCCTGACTTAGTGGGAATTTTATATATGCAAGGCAAGTCAATGCAGCAACTAGGAGCTGCTTTATTGAGAATATACTTCAGTGAATGTTTTTAACTAAAAGGAAAAGAAATAGGTTGGATTAAAATTCAATTAAATATTTAATAATTAAATATAATTATATATAGTAAATATATATAAATGTCAGTAATACAATAAATATATAAATAAATTATAATTTAATATAATTTAATAATTTAAATAATATTAAATAAATAATTGAATATTTAAAAAAAAAAAAAGAACCATTATAACACAAGTACAGTGTCAAACGCTTTACACAAGTCCAGGTCAATGACATCAACTGCTCTACCCCTGTCCATCAGCTCCATAGCCGCATCATAGAAGACCACCAGATTGGTTAGGCAGGATTTCCCCTTAGTGAAACCATGCTGGCTGTCACCAGCCACCTTGTTGTTTTTCATGTGCCTCAGCATGCCTTCCAGGAGAATCTACTCCAAGATTTTGACAGGCATAGAGATGAGACTGACTGCTCTGTAATTCCCTGGCTCATCCATTTTCCCCTTCTTAAAAATGGAGGTTATATTTCCCTTTTTCCAGGTATCAGGAACTTCACCTGACTGCCATGATTTTTCAGATATGATGGACAGTGGCTTAGCAACTTCATTTGCCAGCTCCTTCAGGACCCGCGGATGGATTTCATCAGGACCCATGGACTTGTGTACGTTCAGGTTCCTAAGACGGTCTCGAACCAGATCCTTTCCTAGAGTGGGCCCAAGGTCTTCATTCTCACAGTCCCTGTGTCTGCCTTTCAAGACTTGGGTGGTGTGGTCAGAGCATTTACCGGTGAAGACTGAGGCAAAGAAGTCATTAAGAACCTCAGCCTTCTCCAAATCCAGGGTAGCCAGTTCTCCTGATAGCTTCTGGAGAGGGCCCACATTGTCCCTACCCTGTCTTTTATTCGCTACATACCTATAGAATCCCTTCCTGTTATCTTTAACATCCTGTCCTGAGTTCAGCAGTAGCAGTCATTTTTCTCCTTCTTAGTAGCTGGTGCAGCGCTGTGTTTTTGACTTTTGGCCTGGGAACAGCACTGATAACACTGATGTTTTTAGCTGTTGCTTTGTAATGTTTAGTCTGACCAAAGACTTTCTGAGTCTCATGCTCTGCCAGAGAGAAGGGGAAGCCTGGAGGAAGCAGAGAGAGGACACCTGACCCAAACTAACCAAAGAGGTATTTCATACCACAGCACATCATGCCCAGGATGTAAAAACTGGGGGCAGTTACCCGGAAGGGTTAGATCACTTCTGGATCGGTCTGGGTATCAGTCAGCAGGTGGGGAAGCGGTTGTATTGGTTGTATTCTCTTCCCTTCTCGTTTCCCTTGTCATCATTATTATTGGTGGTAGCAGCAGTAGTTTGTGTTATACCTTAGTAACTGGACTGTTCATATCTCAACCCATGGGAGTTACATTCTTTCGATTCTCCTCCCCATCCCTCCGGGAGCTGGTGGGTGAGCTGGAGTGAGCGAGTGAGCTACGTGGCTGATTGGGCTTAAACCATGACACATCCCTAGCTAAGTTTAATTCTAAGTGGGCCTTAGCTTTCCTAACCTGGTCCCTAGCTTCCCGGACAACATCCTTGTATTCTTCCGAGGCCACCTGTCCTTGCTTCCACATTTTATAAGCCTCTTTTTTCCTTCAAATTTTCTTCAGCAGGTCCTTATCCATCCAAGGAGGTCTCCTGGCCCTCCTGCTGCACTTCCTTCTAGTTGGGATGCAACACTCCTGAGCTTGTAGGAGGTGATCCTTGAATACCAACCAACAGTCTTGGGCCCCCCTGCCCTCTAGGGCTGTATCCCATGGAACCTTACTGAGAAGGTTCCTGAAGAGGCCAAAGTCTGCTCTCTTGAAGTCCAGGGCAGTGAGCTTGCTGCACGCTCTTCTCACTGTCCTGAGGATCTCGAATCCGACCATCTCATGATCGCTGCAATCAAGGCTGCCCTGGAGTGTCACATTTCCAACCAGCCCTTCCCTGTTGATGAGCACAAGGTCAAGCATGGCACCTCTCCTTGTTGGCTCCTCTATTACTTGCAGAAAGAAGTTGTCTTCCACACAATTGAGGAACTTCCTGGATTGCTTGTGCTGGGCTGTACCATCCCTCCAACAGATATCAGGGTGGTTGAAGTCCCCCATGAGAACAAGTGCCTACAAGCGTGAGGCTGTTCCTATCTGTCTATAGAGTGCTTCGTCCACAGAGTCCTCTTAATCAGATCTGTAACAGATCCCCACAGTAATGTCACCCATCGCTGTTTTCCCTTTAACCCTGACCCACAAACTCTCTGTTGACTGCTCACCTGTCCCCAGACAGAGTTCCATACTCTCCAGCCTATCCCTAACATAAATAAGAGCTCCCCCTCCCCGCTTGCCAGGCCTATCTTTCCTAAAGAGCCTGTAACCTTCCATTCCAACACACCAGTCATAGGAGCCATCCCACCATGTTTCTGTGATGCCTATGATATCATACCCCCGTAGACGTGCACACATCTCTAATTCCTCTTGTTTGTTCCCGACGCTATGGGTGTTTGTATAGAGGCATCTGAGCAGAGCTCCAAATGAAGCTGGCTCACTGGCTGGAGTAGCTGGAATATCTCTACATTGCTCCGAGCATTTATCATAGGTGCTGAAAACTGACTGGGTGTGTTGGGATGGAATGATGCTCCCCTCCCCCAACACATCTAGTTTAAAGCATCCTTGAGCAGTCTGGCAAGCCTCCTACCAAATCCACTCTTCCCTTTCTTAGTTAGACCAGCTCCACCAGCCCCCAGTAGACCTGGCTTCCTAAACTGAGTCCCATGTTCAAGGTAGCTGAACCCCTGACTATGGCACCACCCTTCTAACCATTTACTAACCTGGCTAATCCTCCTAGCTTTTTTAAGGTCCTGCCCTGTATCCTGGAGAATTGACGAAAAGACTATCTGAGCTCCAGAGCCCCTAACCACCTCTCCCAAAGCTCTGTAGTCCTTCTTTATGTTCTCCGGGCTACTGCTATCTATATCACTAGCACCCACATGGATCACTAGAAGTGGATAATGTTCTTAATCCAATGGAGACTGAAAGCCTTTTGTGTAGAGTAGTTTGATAACTGCATTTCACACCACACGACTGAATCCTGTAAGGTACCCTCCAAGGTTCTCTCTAGACATCCAGCAGAACTCTTCCTATGGGAGACACAGTGCTCATACTCAAATCCTTCAGAAAAGAAGACTTGAAAACTTCCAGAAAGACCAGCTTTTTTTCTCCACATTCTTTGCATGCATACACACTTCAGACATTGTACAGCTCTTCCATTGTGGTGACAGTGTATAAAATCCCTCTGCAGTTATGGCAGGCTCTACCCAGACACTGCACATGCATCATGCTGAACTGTTCTGAGGTGCAATGTGTCCCCCAGGATCTTCAAAATGCCTGGGGATGCTGCAGGTTATGTCTGCTGCTTCTCTGCAGTTCAGACATTTGCCATGACCACTTTATTTTATTTATTGATTTCCCATATTTATGGCACGTGCATGCAAGGTCTATCCAGAAAAATTATCATCTATGTCAGCTCAAAGGTTATATATGCTGTATATAGCATAGCTTTTGTGCTTATTACACAGGAAGTTTATCTAATGGTTCCCTGCAGGCACACTTTGGCTAGGTTTTGTTCTGCTTTCTGTTCTTCCTGGTGAAGCGTGGCAATTGTTCAGTGCCTGGCCATTGTCGTGCTTCTCCAAACAGCAGAGTGGTTTAGTTGGCAAGGAGAAACCACTTAGTCCTGAATGTTTACCCAGCCTGCTAGCAGGTCAGAGCTACGTTATTTCACTACAAGGACAGGCAGATAACTCATTGGTCTTTGAACATAAAGGAATATTTGATAATTAATTATGTCAGTGGGTGTTTGTGCAGGTTAAGTGCAGTGCTGAGAGACTAGTCTGCCTTAGTTCACTACTCAACAGAGAGCAGGAAACCACTCCAGCTGGCAACTGAGACAGAAATCTAACTTATGAGCCCTGAGCCTGTGCCTGCTGTACTCTTGCCTCCCCATCTCTCAGGGATGCAGAAGGAGCCTGGGGAAATTAAACACTTGTCTTTTTTTTTTTTTTTTTTTTTTTTTTTAGTTTTCTTTTTTTTCCCCCTTTAAATGTCCCTCTCTATTTGTTCTGTCAGAACAGATATTCTGTTCTTTTAGTTTATTCTGCCTTCCAAATGTGGCAAATTGGTCATATTTCACAAACTCAAATGAGAATTTTATGGGTAAAACGTACTCAGGAATACCACCATACCGTGTTTTGTGTTTACTTTGACTTTAATTTGCAGAACACTCTTTTTTTTTAATAAATACCTAAAAAACTAATGAAGGCAGAAAGAAGCAAGTAGTGCCGGTGTCCTTGCCAGTGCTTACAGAAACAGCTGGAATTCTGAGTGCTGCTGCGCCAGGATCTTCTTCAGGACTCTCAAAGCTGAGGGAGGTTAAGAGAAAAATCAGAAGTGGACAAGAGCCCATGGGGGCAACAGTGGCTTTCTCTCCTTCCTGAAAGAGGCGTGAAGGTTTTCTGCTATTTGTAACCCTAATTAATGCCTAGCAATGGAGACACTTGTTTCTGCCTCTTCACTCTTCCTCCCCTCCATCATCTGCATCTCCCCCACGATGGAGTTAATTACAAGGGGTGGAGGGATGAAGCATTGCCAGGGAACTGATGAGAAATCGGACCTGTCCACCTTGTACCTGTGACACTTTGCTCTCCTAGCTTATTATAAAAAGGTGTTCCCATTTTGACGGGGGCATATGGGTGGATGTGGCACACAGACCTTCATAACTCATGTGTTTCTTCTTTATTTTGCTGAGCAACTGCAGTATGACCTTTCAAAAAAGCAAAGATTTTCCCCTAAAAGTCAATAATTGGCAAGACTTCATTTTCATTTGTCCAGTAAGTTATTTAGTCAGTATCTTCCCTTGGATGATCTCTATCTCCTGGCAGCACCTCTATGGCGTTTTTGTTTTTTTTTTTTTTTCAATTCAGGACTAGACAGGAGATTGGATCCTCACCCTGACTGGAGTGATCCTCATCTCCCACCTTCTATGTCTTCTTTCCTGACATGATCCTTATTTTTCCCAAACTGCTTGGCTGTGTGCTAAGGTTCAGGGAAAAGGTCCACAGCAGGACCAGTGCTTCATGTTTTCGTAGCTTAGGATTCATTTCCATCACATTGGGCCCCCAAATAATTGCACTGGTATACTTTTCTCTTCCAGTAGAATCAGCCATTTCAGGCTGAAATCCTATGTGTTTATGCATCTGGCCTCCTGGATTTACACTGGCAGATTCTTTCTGATCACAGTTACAATGTGCATATATATGTAAAATAAAAAGTGTATATATATATATAAGTATATAGATGTGTTTTTTGCATAAATATATATATATATATATACAGGCTTGCTACTCTCCATGTGCCTCCCAGCATTTTATTTCTTTGAGCTTGTGGTTGTATTTTGATTTCTTTATCTTGCCCTGTGATATACTGAATTCACTAACACTATTTCAGCAGGGCCTAATGAAAAGATTGTTAAATGAAGGTTATTGCCATTACAGGATTTCAGCCACTATCAGCACTGTGGTGATAATTCAAATCATGGACAAATCCCTTTATGTAAGCTCATTATTACTCCAATTAATGCTACTTTGCAGGAGAGTTTGTTTCCAATAAATAAAAAAAGTGACTAAAAATACTACATCGGGAGGGTGTAGCAAGGCGGTTTAGCGAAGAATTCATTTCTCCAGGTGGTTTTTCCTGGCACAAAGCTGTAAGCTCACTGAATATGTTTGCCTGCTGAAGGGCTGGACCCAGCTGGTCAGCACAGAGGGTTGGCACAGTACTGGGCTCAGCCCTCAGGTCCCAGGAGCCCTCGGTGCTGCTTGGCATCACCCCTCCAGCCTTATCCAGTACTGCTGGGACCTGTTGGGTGACTCTAAACCCTCTTCAGTTTTGTTTTCTGATGTAGGGTCAGTGCCATGGTTCAGTCCACAGCAAAAAGTGATCACACGGAGAAGAGGAGCCCTGACATTCCTCTCCTCTGGGGTGTCCTGTTTGGATTTGTCATTGTTTGTGTGACATGGCACAGGCCTCTGAAGTGGCTCCAGTGAGTAAAATGAGAAGGCTGGGAGCTGCCTGGGAGGTACTTAGAGCTGTGACATTAGCGTAGAGTCCCTGAAAACTGTGCCGCTCGACAGTGACAAGAGAGCAATAACTCTCCGGGTGTGTATGAAATATGCACGTAGAAGGGTACTAATGATGCATTAATTAAGTCTGGAAGGGTTATTCCATCTAGCCCAAATTTCTCTCAAATGGGGCATTTCATTTGTTACTGCAATGTAGAGAATAAAAGCTTGCATCTTTCTATTTATTTGAAAGGTATAAATGATTGTGATCGAGGCTAAGAGGTTGCCTGGAAAACAATCAAATATTATTGATAAGTACATGGTTCAATGAGCTGTCCTCCAGGCATACAGACAAAGCAAAAAGGATATAATCTACACATTTACATCCTGTGGATGCTCAGACTGAAACCCGCTCCTGCTTAACATTGTTTAACTATTCCAGTGGCTTCACTGCAGACAGTCAAAGCCCAAGATATTTTAATGTAAGTACCTGAAATCTCTTTGCTCTTAATTCTGAAGTTAGTAGGATTTCTGCAGCTTACCACCTGTGAAACTTGGATTCATGGTGCCTGCATCTCTCTGGGAGATGCCAAAGGTTCCCTGGGGCTCTGCCACTCTATAGGAAAGCCATGTAAGAGAGCCCTGCTGCAGCCAGCTCAGATCACCCTAGCTTACTGGGGCTGTGCTCTGTCAGTGCTGCTGCTTGGAGAACTGGATGAAATACGGGTGCTGCAGGCTTTGGGCTTGGCCACCTGTGAGCTTTGCCATGGAGCAAGGCTGGAAATGCAGCCGCAGAGCAGACATATTTAGCCACAGGCACTCTTGCTGCAAAGAGACTAATGCACAACCAAACAGCAGAGTTAGTTCAGAATGAAAAAGGAAGGGTGATGAAGGGAGATGTTGCACATAATGTGAATGGTGACTAGAAATCCCATTTTAGATTATTGTCTTTCTCAGCCTGAATTAACAGTGACATACCTGCAACAGATGCATAGCTCTTGGTGCAATTTTAGAATTAAAACTGGAGGTGCTGCTTCTTCATAAAATCTCATAGGAATTATTGTGGTTCCTAAAAATCCATTTTGTTTGCTTATTCTTGATTACACAGTTTTTCTGGAATACAGCATTTGCTTGTTCTAAATATACTGACTTCTAAACTGTAACAAAAAGAGAATTTCACAGATTATGGTCTTGATTGGTGATTGACCCTGGTGAGCTTCAGACACAATTGTTCTCTCTTATTCATTATTTATCTCTTATTCATTATTTATTATTTATCTCTCATTGCTTAGTGTCCGATTTCTTCTATGGCTCAAGCCAACTGAGTATCACCAAAGCAACCGCATGCATATGCCACATCCCCCACTGCTGAAGCCAGATGAATCTAGCACCAAAACCTTGGCTTCTGCAGCCATCTGAAGTCCATTATCTTTAGGATTTTTACAATTTTTAGCTATTCCCTTATTAACCCTGAATCCTCGAAGCCAGGCCAGAAGGCTGTGGCCTGGGTTGTACTGGGTTGGGGGTGACCATGTTCTGCCACTGTATGCACATCCATAGGATGGAGCAGTGACACAGTGAGGGCAGTGGCACGACACTCAAATACAGTCCAGTACCAATGAAACCAGGGACAATGCTCTTCCAACTAACATTTAAAATTTAGAATAGGGAATAAAGTTTCAGAAACTTCATTTATAACTTGAAAATTCACATTTTCTAAACTTTATAAACCTTTAGAAACTTTTTTTTCAGTGCTTCTATCTATCTCATCCTCCAGAGCGATGGTCCCTCAGCATGGCCAAGGGCCACTGGCTGGCTCAAGGCATAGCTGGCTCCAGGCATGACTGCTGCCTGCAGTGAAAAGCTGTGGTAGCTTTACTCTTTCTTAAAGGATTTTTTGTTGTTTCTCTAAGGTCAATTGTACTGCAACATCTATCAGAAAGGGGTTTTTCTTAAATATAATTGTAGACATGAGGAAAATACGTTTTTTAATATAGCAGTATTAATAGGGTTTTGATCTCTTTCTACATACGCACATAATCATAAACATAGACTGATGCCTGCGCAGATGCCCACTTAGTATGTGCAGACAAGTTACGAAGACAAAATATAAATGCATCTCAAAACTTCTGGGGCTCTTCCTAAGCAAATGTAACTGACCTTTAAGATGTAGGACTCTGTGGTCTTTATAGCTGCTTTTAAAATTTTTAATTAACAGATTAGAAAGTAGTGTGATTAATAATGCCAAAATAAAATAGTCTTAGATGAACACAGGATATTTCAAGTGTGGTATTTTTAGATCTTTAAAAAATGCACCTTACAAAACAATCAACATTGTTTCATGTATGCATTACAATTATGCAAGCTTTTCCTAATTGTGTAATACATGTTTCTTGGTAGGATTCAAAGCCTGGTATGTAAGAGCAGGGTTCCCTAAAATATCCAGTGTGTCATTTACGAATATACAAGAACATCCTTGCTCTTAGGGCAAGTTTGCACAGTAGTAAATCAGATTAATCTCCTTCCAACCAGTCTTGGGGTATTTTTATTTTCTTCTGATTCAGCAAAGTTTTGTTCTCCTCATTTCTGGTCTGACATGCAATAAGTTGTAATAATACACATTAGGACTGGCATTAACTGCCTGCATGACAAGGTCAACCATGAGCTGGGTGTTAGAGGACAGTGTGCATGGTGGGACAGACAGAGCAACCAGTGGATTTCCACTGAGTGCTGTTCCATCCAGCCCTGGGTCAGTTGGGATACAGCCAGGTGGCATCCTTTGGGGTCTGCCAGGACCAGGCTTAGTGCTGCTGGAAATCCTATGAGTGCTCTGGGGGATGGAGAGCTGCAGAAATTTGTGCTGCTGCATCCCCAGACTGGTCCTCTCCCCACTCAGGGCAAAAGCAGAGAACTACAGCACAGCAGCTTTACCTGCTGCATTTCAGAGTAGCGAGAAAGTTCTAGACCACAAAGATAGCCTCAAAACCAGCTCCCTTACACTAGTTAAGAACAAAGTTTTTAATTTAGCCAGTACTGGTTTATGCAACTAACTACAAAACTAACCTACAAAATAGCTGGCACATTATTCGCCCATAGAAAGTCAAAGTCTTCTTGGCTTAAGTGTTTGCCCAGTGCCACCAGGATATTTTCCTTTTTCTCTGCTTCTCCACAGTGTTTTCCTTTTTAGTCCTGCAGTGCATTGATTTTCAGGACCCTTCCAAAAGATGCTTATTGGACCAAATATGGTCAGCCAGGTTATTATGATTGCTGTTTCTCTCAGTCCTCCACAGTAGGTCTGTTAAGGACGGCATACACAGTGTATGGATATAGTATATAGTATAGATACAGCATACACCATATATAGTGTATCTTGTTCTGATAAATACATTTGAAGTGTCTTTCATGTTGCCATCCCCTAAAGCATTATTAAAGAGGCTGAATGCCATTTTCAAGGATGGATTAAGGAATGGAAAATTGAAAGACTAAAGAAAAGCCAGCAAACCTCCTCACCCCAAGCCTACCAACAAACCAGTACTTAATGATGATTGCACATCAGACAGTAAAGCCAGTGCTCTGCCAGCTGGGCAGGGTTGGCAGCAACAGCAAGGATTTCTAATGGCAACGATGCAGAAAACCAAGATCCCTGGTGAGATGGTGAGGTGCAAGTCAGAGTGATTGTGCTGCAGTGACACTGCTCTTTCTGCAGCAGGATCCCTACAGACACCCATGGGACCTGGAAATCAGACCCCCAGATGAACGTGGCCATGATTCAGAGATGCTTGGCTGTGCTGAGAAAAAAAATACAGTTTGATGTTTTTTCACAGCTGTAGCAAATCCTTAATAAAAGGATTTAGTTATAAAAATATCTCGATTCTCAGGGAAACGGGGATGATTAGCATGCTCAAAGTGCACCCCCAACTGCTGTTTTGGAAGAATGGTTACAGAAAAATCATTCTGTAATCCTGGTCTCCCCTGGAAACCCCAGGAGCTCTTTCTTCCTGGATACCTGTGGGACCAGGGTGGGTAATCTTTTTGTTTCCACTCTAGGGTGAATAATTAATTTCAAAAAACAAAGTGAAAAACACCAGGGATAAAAAGGGGAGCTGTTACCATGGCACCGCAGGATGGGCTGGCTCCATCCGTTCCCACACCGGGGCGGCTTGTCTCGGCAGTGATTCAAGGCCACAAGGCAGCTCAGGGCTCCGGGTGGCAAAGAACAAGCCCTGCCTGCTCACTGCAGAGGGGTCCCTGAGACTGGCATGCCCACCAAGTGCTGTGGGACATGGGGCTGAAGGCCGCTCACCCCGTGGCTGGGTGATGAAGTCCCTGAACCCAGTGGGGTACCTGGGGTGGCCGGGTTGGTGCTGGGGGGAATGCATCTCTGGAATTACAGCACACAAGAATTGCAATGCAGTCAGCAACCCCCTCCAGGTTACACAGCTCAAAAAAAGTCTGAAATTAAGCCTTAAATGCCAGTGCGAGGTCTGACATTTGAATTTCTCTCCTTTCCCTTCAGCTTTGCACCAGTCGAAGGCTGGTACCTAATTGCTGCGCTTCATGCTGCAGCATGCGATATGTCAAGGGCAGGGTGCCAGTACTGCGAGAGGATAAATTCACGCCCATAAATAAGGGATGTGTGCTAAAATTCTGTACTATTAATAAGGTGCATTATAGCAGTCTCTTAAATGCGGTAGTGTGTAGGTCATACATACATAGCTAACAAACCATATTCCTACTTTTCCACAAGTACATGTACTGTGCTTATTGCTCCTCCACGATGCCTTTTAAATAATCCATCTGGTCTATTAGCATTTCTGCTAATTAATGTCAGTTCTAATCACAACCACCTACATAAACCCACAAATACTGGGAAAAGTGCTTTTACAAACAGCGACAACATTTCAAATTGGCCTGGCTGCGCATAGAAATACACCTGACAGAAGTTTTTACTGAGAGCAGAAAAAAATGAAAAATACACACTTTCATCAAATATGACAATATTAGATTTTATTAGATATGAGGAATAAGTTCTTCACTGTGAAGGTGGTGAGGCACTGGCACAAGTTGCCCTGAGAAGCTGTGGCTGCCCCATTCCTGGCAGTGTTCAAGACCAGGTTGGGCAGAGCTTTGAGCAACCTGGTCTAGTGGAAGGTGTCCCTACCTGTGGCAGGCGGTGGGTAGAACTAGATGATCTTTAAGGTAACTTCCAACCCAAACTATTCTGTGATTCTAAATGAAGTACTTTCCATCTCTTTCCTCAGATCATGGGAGATGATGAAAGTAAGAAAACTGGACAGGAGTTTTTAGGGAGTCTAACAAAGATTTGTGAGTGTTTATTAAGCATTGTTGTTTTCCCCGACAGAGCCTACATTCCCCCCCCCCCCCCCCCCCCGAATATTTAATTTATACATGATTATATTAACTTAAAAGGTCTTGGTAAAATATTTGTGAGAAATACCTACAAAGGGATGAAGAATGTCCACCAGATTTGAAGCCTGGAAAGGATCTCTGTGAGCACGTGCCAAAAATGCTGCCAACATCTCTGCACTGGGCCCAGATCTGCTGCTAAGAATAGATGAGTCTTTATTTTAATACTTGTTGCTTATTTACAATTGTTATTAATATCTAAACTTTCCAAAATTAAATGCTTCATTAAACAGTTTAAACATTAAATTTTAAAGCCAGGCTAGATGTTACATACCCCAACAAACCCGTACCTCACATCTGCTGTATGTGGGATCTTCAGCAAGTGTAACTTTGATGAAGAATACCATATCTGAAGTGGAGGTATTCCTCCAGAATGCTGCCTTTGTTTGCTGCTTTGCTTTGGCTTTGGGCTTTAATTGATAGAGTCCATCTTTGTACCTAACTCCAGGTAAGCACAAACACTTCACACCAAAGTAGTGAGCTCTTATGCTCTGTGAAACCATAGTTTTCCAGTCAGTCCACGATTTTAGTGCTTCAGGGACTGAGTAGTCATGCAGTTCACTGTTCAATTATTTATTTCTTATTTCTACAAGTGAGACAAGCAGTAAGCTAGCATTTGGAAGTGTAACACATTTAAATATTTCAATTCTACCTCAATCCAAAAGGCAATCCTCCTGAGTGCTGTGCTGAGGTTTCTCCTATCAGGGACAAGTATCTAAATATGCATTTGAAATATTAAAGATCTAGGAGAGGCATGATGATACCTGCTCTGGCTGCCAGTTGTGATGTGAATCATAAGAGGATAGGAGAATAATCATTCTGGTTTTATTCCAGCAAAACTTGCATTCCAGGATTTTAGATAATGTTAAGAACAACTTCAGCTCCTGGTGGTGTTTACAGGTGTATAGGATTTGATTAGTGTTTCCATTTTTAAATCTACTGACTCCACATAGTGTAGAAAACTCTCCTGGTGGGTGTAGAGCTCCCACCAGCAGTTCTAGCCTTTGCCTAGTGATGTGGGAGCCAAATTTGGAAATGGCAGATTTCAGATATAAGGATAATAGAGGAATATTTTAGAAAATACATCCCTTTTCTTATTAATTCCCTCCCCCATACACACACACACTCCCCTGCAATATTACAGCTTTTGAAACTCATGTTTGCATCAGCCCCCTTTTTTATTACTGAGTAAGCTATCTATGGATTTTCCAGGTTCAAGCTATCTATGGATTTTCCAGGTTCTGGTCTGCCCATGACAATAGGATGTTTCTGGCTCTAAAAAACCAAAATTGAAAAACACCTTTTCTTTTCTTTTTTTTTTTTTTTTTTTTTTTTTTTTTTTTAATTCTTTTACAGGAATTCCTGGAATCAAGAAGGTGATTATTATTAACTGTGCTAGCATTATTAACTTTCATACATAGTTTTGCCACAGTGATTTTGCATGGCATAAGCCTGTGATATTGTCCATAAGTCTCAGCTGATATCTAAGAAGAATTAGATGCTGTATTTTTCACTGTTGATATTGGAGACCTTGCAGAAAACAGGCAGCTGAAGGCAGCCAGGACCACAACACATTTGCTCCATCTATCTCCATAGAAACGGATAATCCACAAATGGTCCGTTTCCACAAAACCGGTTTACAAGATGGAGTAGGAAGCAGGCTGCCTTATTAAACAGCACTTTACATCTGTATCAAATGCACCTGAGGGGAAAAAGTCTAGAGAAAGACGTTTACATCTATAAGTCACCCTGATACCTATGCATGGGTGATGCAGCCAGCTGTGTGCCACACCAGGTGGGTTTTACTCACACTAATCATCCACTGGTGACAATAGGGACAAAGAAAACCACCACAATGATCCCATCTCTGAATTCATATGTATGAGACCAAATGAACTCATAGAGGAGGGTGGCCATTGCAGCCTGGAGCCAGTTCAGATCCCTGTATAGGAGCTCTCTGCTTTCCTGTTCCTCAGAGCTGGGGCTGTCACTGAAATTTTATTCACATTTTACCCAGATGTGGCAAAAATATAAAGCCTGATACAAGGCATCCTTCAGGAGGAACGTTCATTGGATAGGGAAGAAGAGACCTTTGCAGCATCTTGTTTAAGCTGTAATACAGCCGTTTGCAGCCTTATTAAAAAGACAAAAAAAAAAAAAAAAAAAAAAAAGCCCAGTCTAGAGCAGGAAGAGGGGTCATAAATTAAGTTACAGATCTTTTCCTCTGCTTTAGAGGAGTATTTTGCAGAGAATGAAAAGAGTGAAAGAGTGGATGCTCAGGGGTTTGCAGAGCTGCAGCCAGCCTGCAGGAACCACCTGCCACTGCAGCCCCCAGCAGGGTGGCGTGGGCTAATGGCATTTCAGAATGACTACTTGTAATGTGCTTGTTCCACACCAAACCAGCTGTGGAAAACTCATGGCTCAACTGGAAAGCTCTTGTTTGTCATGGAGTGGGTGTCTTAGGCTGGATAGGGTGAGCAGCCTGCCCTGAGGCAGAGCCTGGGGTAATACCTGCTGTGTCCCTCTCCATCCTGAAGAACAGTGATTTATCCAATTATTTGTAATATGCTAGCTCCTGAAAATTTGGTAAGGAAGCTCAGCTTTCATTAAAAATCTCCTATCTGTGTTACTTCTATTTCTTGGTAATCTTTAGAAGCAGTCTGTATGCTCCAAGCTAGTTAAAAGGCATTGAAACAGAGGGCTAGATATGTAATTCAAGTTTTCATCTCTTAAATCCTTTCCATTTTAATACAAAGATTAGCTATTTATGGAAGCAGCAGCAACCTGACTCCTACAGCAGCTGCCTTACCCAGACTAACTGAACTCTTTACCATAGCAATAATTACGTTCATATTTGCCTATTAATATAAAAGTAAGGTGCTTCCCCTGAGATGCCCATGCCAGCATGTCCTGCCAGAGCAAAAGGCCAGACTGCTGCTTGCCTCCTTCCCTTCTGTGGACCCAGTGTGAGTATTTTTTCTTTCATGTTCAACAAAGGTCTTAATGAAATAGAATTTGTTTTGTGCTCAGTGTCCTAGCTGGGGTTGCTCACCTTCAATACAATAACAAACAAGACAGAAAACTGAACCCCACTATTAGGACACACTAATCCAGAGCAGCAGTATGTTTGCATGCCCAACACCCCATCCATGAGGGAGGTAATAAGGAAAATGTAAAAATATCTATCATCTCTTTTATTTTTTTTAAATATATTTTTTCTTTTTAAAAAATCTGTTTTTCTTAAGAAACATGAGAATCATTACTTCCCAGAGCAAAGACTCATATGTAAAAAAGCATAAAACCAAAACAAACCTGAAGAGATATCAAGGAGCAGATTTCACAGTATTTAAAACAGTCATTTCTAAACCAGAAAGGTATCTTTGGTCTAAGCTGCAGGAGAAAGCTGCAGCCAGCAGCAGGCAGCACACTGATGCAGGGCAGCAGCAGATCCCTTTCCCCGGGGGTGGTGCTTGACATTTACCCATTTACTCTCCTTTATTCTTTCTTTTTTTTTTTTTTCCTAAGCAAAATTTCAAATGCATCTGTTTGACTACAAGTTCATTTCCGCACTCGTTTAAATAGTTTGTTTTTTTAACCACTTAATACCCAAATCTTGCAGAGCCTGAAGTCACTGGCCTTCCCCATGAGCCTCTTCAGAAAGAAGCAAACGGCTCATAATCTTATTACTATGCAGGGTTTTAAGCCCAAGGCAGAATGATGTGCAATGCTCGGAGAGCATCCGAGCACTTCCAACTCCCTTACTGCCGGAAAGAAAAGGCAGCGTGAATAAAGAGGACAGGGACTGACAACTAAGCTAAATCAGCTTTTTATTCTTTTTTGTGCACATCCAATTGTTTATAGGTTAAGATTTTGATGTCTGTATTTAAGAAGACAATAAATTGTCTTCACAACACCTAGACCTACTAGCACTTAAAACATTCTTTCACTGTTGTCCTTCTGCAAAAGCACTGAAGTATCAGAGCAGCATCTGACATTTCTTAGAGTGTGTGCCATTTCCTCACATAGATATCCTGAGGGCTAAGCAAACTAAGTTTGTATGCACAAGGAAAAATATAATATAAAATACATAAATTATGCAGTAGTATTAAGGTATCTGTATGGAGGTCTTGTGGTCTAGCCAAGTATTGTGTGTGTGTGTACAGAACTGTAAATGCTTATAAAACATTTGCACTGTGCAGGACCTGTGGTAGACCTGGTATGACGCCCTAATTTTATAACATATACTTTAGGAATACTATATAAAAGTTAACAATAGGTCTTGTTAAAGAAACTATTGGTTCGGGCTTAATAAATTCAAAATTACGCAATATGAAGGGGACATAGTGTTTTTCGAATGTTTATCATTAATGCTTCATGCACATTTTAAATTGTGTTTCATGTTCCCTATGCAGTGGTGTTCCTTCCCTGAGCCCTGCAGAGCAAAGCTGAGGGCTGCCAGCTCTACCAAGTGGGATCCCTGTTCCTCTGCAGGAGGGAGGAGAAGGGACCTATTTTGAGAGAATCCTCTCGTGTTTGTAGTCCTGCAGCAGCACTAAATGGTGCTAATCCCAGAGTCATCATAGAATCCTAGAATGGTTTGGGTTGGAAGGGACCTTAAAGATCAAGTCCTGGTTTCAGCTGGGATAGAGTTAATTTTCTTCCTAGTAGCTGGTGCAGTGCTGTGTTTTGGCTTTAGTCTGAGAACAATGCTGATAACACACCAATGTTTTAGTTGTTGCTAAGTAGCGCTTACCCTGATCAAGGACTTTTCAGTCTCTCATGCTCTGCCAGTGAGGAGGGGCACAAGAAGCTGAGAGGAGGCAGAGACAGGACACCTGACCCAAACTAGCCAAAGGGGTATTCCATACCGCAGCACATCATGCCCAGTATAGAAACTGGGGGGACTTACCCGGAAGGCACAGATCCCTGCTTGGGTTGGGCTAGGTATCAGTCAGTGGGTGGCAAGCAATTGTGTTGTGCATCACTGCTGTTTATTGTTTTTTTTTTTTCCTTACCTCTTTAGTTTTGTATCTCTCTTCCTATTATTCCCATTATTATTATTATTAGTAGTAGTAGTAGCAGCAGCATATTGTACATCATTTTAGTTCTTAAACTGTTCTTATGTCAAACTATGGACTTTACTTTCTTTTCATTCTCCTCTCCATCCTGCCCCTGAAGGAGAGGAAGATGGGTGGGTGGTTAAGCAGCTGCATGGTACTTAGTTGCTGGCTGGGCCTAAACCACAAATGATCACCTCATACCACTCCCCTGCCATGGGCAGGGACACCTTCCACTAGACCAGATTGCTCAAAGCCCAGTCCAACCTGGTTTTGAACACTGCTAGGGATGGGGCAGCCACAGCTTCTCTGGGCAACTTGTGCCGGAGCCTCCCAAGGGAAGAATTTCTTCCTAACGTCTAATCTCAATCTACCTTCTGTCAGTATAAAGCCATTTGCCCTTGTCCTATCCTTACCTGCCCTTGCAAAAAGCCCATTTCCAGCTTTCTTGTTGGCCCCCTTTAGGTATCAGAAGGCTGCCCTAAGTGCTCTCCAAAGCCTTCTCTTCTAAATTAAATTAATTTTGCTATAAAGTGTGAATTTTGCTACAATTTTAATTAATATAAAATATTTTGCATAGTTCCATCTTGTAGAGTAATGTCATGTTTATACAAGGGGTAACGGGTTCAAACTTAAACCAGGGAAGTTTAGATTGGATATAAGGAATAAGTTCTTTACTGTGAGGGTGGTGAGGCACTGGAATGGGTTGCCCAGAGAAGTTGTGAATGCTTTATCCCTGGTGGTGTTCAAGGCCAGGTTGGATAGAGTCTTGGGTGACATGACTCATTTAGTGCAAGGTGTCCCTGCCCATGGCAGGGGGGTGGAACTAGATGATCTTAAGGTCCTTTCCAACCCTAACTATTTTATGATTCTATGATTCTGCGACCCCAAGCAACATCCCAGCATAGGACTTAATTTTCTCCCTGTGTTGGGGCATGCATTAATTTGGCTTTTCTGACTGAAAAAGGCTCCAAGAATGCTTAAGGAAATGATGCCCAGGGAATGTCTAGAGGATGCCAAGAGAAAAGTCTCCTGAGGTTATTCTGACAGCAAGTGATGCTGCCATGTCCATGCTCTCCCTTGCTTTCTGTCTTTTGCACACTTGTCCATCTGTCATGAGCTTTCCATCTCACGCAGTTAGTGTGGAATGAGTCCAAAGACTTGATTCCCAAGGCAGTGCCCAAAAAGCTTATCTAGACCCACAAACATTTTACACAGAAATAAATGTAAAAGTTTGGAGAGTGGAAATGGGGAATAATCTGATTTAGCAGACAGCTGTCTTGACTACTGTTACCTACAGTATTATGAATACGCAGCCATCAATGGTTATATATTTTCTTAAGAGTTTATAAGTAATTATTGTGTGCACACTGTTTATTTTCTTACCTGTATATTGTCTTACCTCCTGTATCTGGATATATGATGCTCTGCTAAGCCCACTGCATTTGCAGTCACCAGCACATCTTATCCTCATGTTTTGCTCAGGCTGTTCCTCAGTCCCCCACCAGCCCATTACAAGGGCGACCAGCAATGGGCTCTGAAATGTCAGCTGCTGTGTGGTGATGTGCTAGCTATGGTGGGAGCTAGTGGACCTCCTTACATGGACTGGCAAGCAGTTTCAAAGACAAGCTGTGTAACTGGTTGTCATGTGTGGTGTTCTGCTCATGCCTCATTATCATCCCCCATCTGACAGAAGGAGAGTGATGGTAGCCTTGGTGGTTTCTCTGAGTTATCCAGTTGTCATAACCATAAGACAGGCTTAATAGTGAGAAAATGCTCACAGGCCTATTGGCTTGGTGGAGGACCCTACATGGTGACAAGACTTAGGTTAAAAGAGCCTTTCTGCCCATGCAGATGCATGTGTACGTTCCTGGTTGGGGTCTCTGATGGATGAAACAGTCAGAAGCCTCATCCAGGGGATGTATAGGTAGTTAATGTCTATAGCCAAAACATATATAGCTGTGAAATAGGAGAACCCTGTTTCCCTGTCTTGCTCATAAAGAAGGGCAGCCAGGTGGGACTGACAAGATGCCTGACCATTCGCAAGTGATGGTCCATTGCTCATGGGTCCAAGCCCATTGCTCTTCCTGCAGTTGATTGGGTGGGCTGTGGCAGGTGTGATGCTCACTGACCACATCACTTGTCAGGTCTCAGACCACATCCCCAGCAGCAAAACTGGTGGGTGCCCCCACAGCAGAGGTGGTTGTGATAGCCCACCCCTTCTGTTTCTGCAGCTCTGCGGCCAATTCTGTCCACAAACATGCTGGATTCTCCAGAAGCAGCTCACTTGGGCTCCAGAGGGCATGAGCCTCAGAAGCATCACAGTGCTGTGCCCAGGCATTGCCCAGTGAGCTGCAGTGGTGATGATGGAGATCACACACAGCCAAGCATGGCTGCGAGGGCTGTCCGGCATCTGATGGATGAGGCACAGATGTTTGTCTTGGGAATAATTCAAGTGCATTTTTGCAGCAATTAGAGTACTTGGAAGTAGTGTAAACAGATTAACAGAACCAGTATTGCACTCAGGCTAAATAGTACTTATAACCATACAGAAAAATTAGGTTGCCATAAAAGGATGTGTTTGCTTTCTTACCTCCCCTCTCTTTCTCTTTCTCTCTTTACTTTTCTTTTTTTTCTTCCTTTTTTGTAAAGTGGAAATGTGAGAAGCATAACTGTAAATCACCTTGAATCTATGTGAGTGGTAATTCTATTTATCGCACATAAATACTGCCCTTCCTGCTCCGTCACAGGGTGGCTTCTGTGAATTGCAGCATGTTCAGGAGCCGCCTGTGGCCACCACCTAATATTTTTAAAAGATATGTGGATGCAGCTGCCTTCACCAGTGACCTGATCCATAAATCCTGCCCGTGATGGGGTTCATAGCTCAAAGGGCTGGCAAAGCCAGGGCTGCTGCAGGGCTTCCTGGGCACAGAGCTCCCCCTCCTCCCTGGCAGTGCCCCCTGCCTCGCAGCAGGCAGAATAAAGGCCTCAAGCCTCCTTTGAAGGTGTTTAAAGGTGTTCTTCTTGTTTGCCCCCACACTGGATGGGAATATATTTCTTTTTCAGCTCTTATACTAGGGATGCTTCTCTTTCTGTCTTGCTCTTCCTCCCTGTCAGATGTGTTTCCTATGTAGATATTTAAAACCTACCCTCAACATCATTTTCATATCTCCAAGTAAGCACTGCAAGTTCCCTTTGTTTCAGCCACAGGTAAGGAAACAAATCCAAATGTATCCCACACCCGGTGCTGCAGGATGATGGATACAGACCTGTGCTGTCATACCTCTGTTCTGCCACACACCATAATTCAATCATACCAAGCGAGCACTGACACCTCACGTGGCAACATTTTTAACACAGGCAACAGTAGAGTGGCTCCTCGATTCCCCAGGGATGCGCCTTGCAACCTGGGATATCCACTGGCTGATAGAGGTATGCCCAGGTGACTCCAGCTATGCTGTATTGAGGATGTGGAAATAACACTGAGCATAAAACTGTAAATGGAAACCAGATGTGTGACAAAAGAAACCTCCAACTTTTACTATCTCATCCCTTCTAATAGTATGGATAACGTATACTAGCATTTGGTGGCAAGTGTGGACCAGCTATATAAGGTTGGGACCCAGAGCAAGGCAAGCATTTAACAGAGAAAACCAAAATATAGTTATGCTATAGTAACCTTCATTCAGCACCTCCTGAGGTGAAGGAGTTAAAAAGTCAGCTATCATCACACTTCTTTTGCTGTTTGCTCATTATTTTTAGTTAGCAGAGAATATATTTTGCTCACCCTGGGTCATGATGCCCAGCCACCAACGGGCAATTTATACTGAAAAACAAAGAGGAAGGTGTGGGCTGCTAATGGGGAGAGATCTCAGAACCTCTATTGATTTCTGGAGCTTTAGTTCCTGGGGTGGGTGGGCGAGATAACAATAAGAATCCCTTCTTCTCTACGCAAAGGGAAAGCGAGCTCCCCAGTCTCTGCTACAGAGGAAACAGCATTTCATAAATTAATAAAGCTCAGCAGGACATAGGCATATCGCAGCTGCCTGAATCACAGAGCCTATCACCTCTTTCCAGCACATACCTTGGGCTCTGCTCTTTGCTCCTCTTCAGAAAGAAGCATGTGGCCTCAGTGCACCTTCAAAGACCCCAGAAACGCGGCTCAACCAAACATGGGGTTTATTTTGCTGCTTTTACGAGCACTTAAGAGATTGTCCTTTTGTACACACTAAATGTGAAATGAGAAGTCCTTAAGATAGCTTGGATACATGGTCATTTATTAAAGTGATAAAAAGTGGACAGGGAGAAAAAGACAAACACATTTAAACTGAACAATTTTTCAAAGTTTAATATAGCTTTAGATAAAACTGAGCTTGCAGTATTAATGAATACAAGAGTTTGTTATTGTGTATAATTCAAATAAACTTGTACATTTATACAGTTATAGACTGCATGCCAGAAAATGCATTTAGTTTGTTTTAATTTGAATATTTACAATTTACAATGTAATTCAAGCATAAATTCAGCAGTAGAGAACACAGACCGGCTGTGCAATCAGTTACTTTTTCTTATCATAAGTCTTAGAGTTGGCTAAAATGTTAATTGGGAAAAAAAAATAAAATTAAAATGTAGCCACATAAATAAAAATGAAATACTAACTAGAAGTAACTTCCTAAAATAAATAACGTAAGCAAGTTACTATCCACGTTTGTACTTTCACTCTCATTAATGACAGACGTATACATTCTCATCTTAACACATATAACGCATTGCAATACAAGCCACAAGCCTCAGAAATCTTGCATCCAGCAAGGACAGGTGCATACTTTGATTAAAAAAAAAAATCAAACTTTTCAGTTAATCATAACTTAATATTTTCTATGGCATTAATTTAATAAAAATGAGGCTACTTCTCCAGTGTTTCACATACTTTCAGATATATTCATACAGATTACTGAGTAAGCTGCAGCCACTCAGACTGCCAATATTTTTTACAGCTACAGTGATTCTCCCTGTCACTTACTTTACGTTCAATTTGTAGAATAACATCCACACCAATATTACGCAATTCAACCTTGTACAAAGATTAAACCCAAAGTTTCCCAAAGAAAAATGCTACTTGGCTCTCCTGAAGGCTGAGCAGCTGCCCTCCCTGCTGAAGGCACAGGAAGCCAGGCTCCTTCCCAATCCCCCATGGTTTTTGGGAGGGAGGATGCACCATTGCTCTTAGTCTGGGGATATGTCACATTTACTTTTCTACAAAAAAAAGTCAACTGGACCATGAGCCATCCCCCAAGCTGATGGCAGGAGAACTCGGCAAAGATGGGCAACCTCCAGGGAACCCCACCTTGCACCTGCACTTCCGAACCAGAGGCACAAAACTGTGGGCAGCACAGGGGAAGAGAACAAGGTAAGGTAGGGTAGGTAGGGTAAGGTAGAGTGGGATGGGACGGGACAGGACAGGACAGAACATAACAGAACATTTTCCATTCAAAGGGACCTACAATGATCTAGTTTAACTGCCATGTCACGGAAAGACAGTGGGTTGGTTGGGTCATGCTTTGGCAGCATCCTGGGAAGGAGGCAGTGGTCTCCCATCCACTCCAAATAAACCAAAGTAGTTTTTGAAAGAGGCCAAGCTGCTGGAGACAGTTCTCTCAAAACCAGACTGATCTGCTCAAGCTTGCCAGCAGGACTCATCACTTGGCTGAGCATTTACCATGCTGATTAACGTTCTTGGCTCTCTGGTTTGGACTTGGTGGTGTTTAATGGTGACACCTGGCAACTGTACATGGCTACTTTTGCTGTCAGTCAAGGACTGGTAGAAGAGTTACATGTGGTACAAAAATCAGTGGTATTTTACAAGACAACCTGAGGAAATGTTAGTAAACGGGGAGAAACAAGTCTAGATTTTATCTCACCACATCAACAATCTGCTCACCACACATGTAGAACACAGGATCAGCACACAGGGAGCAACTCACGCTCCTCCCTTCAACAACAACGTGCAGAGAATAAGTATAGCCAAAGGTGTAAAAAGCATGCAGTGCCACTCAGAAATCATGACAAATGATGACAAGAAACTTTGGAAATTAGTATAAAGTCCTTGGGTGTACAACTGATGAGTCATACACTGCAGCTTCCAGGGAAAGCAGAGTCACCGTGGTGTCTGAGCCAACCCTCCAGCAGTGTTAGTGTTGAGTTTCCGAGTTCTTATTCCATGCCAAAATTCATAACAAAAACTATTTTTTTCCTCAAAGATCATCAGATCTGTTGTTACCAGTTATGTAGCAAGTGTCAGCATTCATGCAGGATGGTCCAGAGCCTGCGAGTCAGAAGTGCCCATTCATGACTGTGCACGCACCTCCTGACCCACATGTGTCCATGTCCAGGATCACTGGGCTATCAAGGCTTTTACATACAGATGATGTAATGCAGAGCCCTTTTCCTGGCCGCTGCTTGTGGTGGCTTTTGTACCCGGCTGTCTGACAGTGCCACCCATCACTCCATCTCACTCAGACTTCCTCCTCCAGAAAAGAGCCCCCAGGAAGCCACTGTAACCTGGCCCCCCAACACAGACCACAGACCAAGGGTGACCCTGGGCATCACAACAGCCTACCTCTGGCATTTTGGGGAGGGTCCAGGGGGCATGGCATGCTCCAGCCAAGATGACGGGGGCACCTGCATGACACCCATCCTGACTCAACCCTGCCTGAGCAGAACAAGATGGATAAAGGAAACCCAAACACAAGCACAGAAGGATATCAAACCAAAACATTTATACAAAGTATTACTCATTTTGAAACCCACAGGGTCAACTTCAGTTAGGAACATGTTTAAACATTATTTTCACCATAGCGAAAGCAGTAAGGAACGATGCCACCAGCTTGGGACTTGCCGCGACTCCACACAGCTCTGGCTGTTAGACTGCGGCTCAGCAACCACCACCTGCATCGCTGCTGGCCCAGCTGGGCCATCAAAGCAAGAATGAGCAAAATCTGGGCACTGCAGAAGCAGGGGGAATTGTGACTCTACCTTTGGTGTTCACCCAGAATAAATGCCTGCTTGGCTTCATGGAGACATTCAGCTAATTTCACATTCAGCTATTCTATCAACATGAGAAATCAAGCACATCCTGCTTATTTAAATGGTTTTCTTGCACAAATATTACAAATCACAAAATTAAAAAAAATTTACTAATTATATCTAAACTGTGAATTTTATTCATTTATTTATTGTTTTGCCTAGGCTTATTAATACAACTTTCCTCCCTAAAGAATGCCTTATGAAATACGTTTTTTTTTTTTTTTGGTAGCCTAGATGCAGAAAAGAAATCCCAAGAAAATATTAAAGCAAAATAGAAACCAGCAGTTAATTTAAGGCTAGCAGATTTCGTGTTAAGAATTATCCAATATACCTTCTTTTAAGAAAAAAGGCATGCACTATAACTACTTTGCTGAAGAAAGCATCACAATCCATATCAGGAAAAAAATAAATAAGCATTTTCAAATCAAATTATAACTCACCCTGAAAGTTACCCACTTGCATGTTTTACCTACTAGTTACTCTTAAGAAATACAGGGGAAAAGAACACCCCTTCCCACATTTTTTCGGAATATACAGTATAAATATAGTAGGAGTCATGCCATAAAACTATATGCAAAAATTGCACACTATTATTGCATGCGTGTTGTGATACTACATGCCAATGAACATCAGCTCGCCGATCACCCTGTTGTTCGTACTTACAGCACAGCCACCACTACCGAGGGCAAGCTGCTGCCTCCCAGCACACCAGGACCAGAGAGTTTAGCACACATACGGCTGGTGGAGGACCTGCTCTCCTGCCCACACTGCCAGTTCAAGCTCTAAATGATAGCTGGAAGTCCTGTCAGGTTATGTGAATCGGTCTGAATTCATTTTTCGCAGTTTGGGTGGAAGGTTCCCTTCCATCCTGCCGCCACCTGAGAGCTTCTGCAGCTTGGGTGGCAGGTCGGCCACTGACTGGCTGATGGGATCCGACATCATCTTTGTGGTTTTAGACACCAGTTTCTCCTCCGAATTCCCAGGGACCGAGCTGATCCGCTGAAGTTTCATGGGTAAATCCCCCATGCTGTAGGCCTTCTCAGAGGTGGTGGAACTCATCCTGAGGAGTTTTTTGGGGAAGTCTTCCCTCCCAGTTATTTTCTGCAGTTTTGAAGGTAGCTTTGTGCCAACTTCATCAAGACCATCCAGGCATTCCACTGAGTTATTCCTTTCCTTGCTGTTGCTCACAGCGGGTGCTATCAAGGGAGAAGACATGAGCAGCATCTCCTCCTGCTCCTTTACACTGTATGGTGGGGTTGGGACCTCAAATGTTGCATGGAACTGGGAGTAATCAACTTTAAAGAATCCTTCTTCCAAGGAGATAACAGGAAAGAAACGATGACCCCAGAGCACTTCATCCTCCGTATAGGAAGTCCTGGCTTGGCACGTCATCCCTGAAACGAGCAAGGGAGAAAAACTTTCACCAGTTATGGTCAATTGTGGATGCACATAAATCTCAGGGGCTTTTTAACATTTCAACATTAAATACTCATAATTCACTATTCAATGTAAAATACATTTTGTGCTTTTAAATGTATAAAAGAAAAAGCCATTGACATACAGTACCTATTAACATACAGTAGCTATTGTCATCCTCAAGGTGAAAGGAGCCAACAATAGAGGAAGGAGTGTAACTGAATAATTCACATCTACTATTATGGACACTTTTGAAGGTGCTGCTGAAAAAGGGGAAATACAGGGCTAACTGACAACCCTGGTATTAAATTAGCAAGAGCTGCTAATTGTAGTGTAAAGTTGGACTTGTCACGATCTTAAAGTATAAACTAAGTTTATTGATGAATGCATACAAAACCAGACCCTACATGTCACATTCATATGCACAAACCAAGCTGATGTCAGCACATTCTGACCCACCAGCGAGCAGTAGTTATGACCTATGAAATACATTTATTCCTCCTTAAGGGCTTCACCAGCAATACGCTCATCACTGACAGGCTGAGATTCAAGCTCCAAAAGATTAGCAGGGAAGACATATGACTAAAAGGCACAACACTGCCCTTCCTCTTCCCCCACTGCCTCCCATCATGGAGAAAAGTCCTCCTCCTGAGCACCTGGACTTGACCACCCCAGTGACCCATCTGACCTCAGAGACATGAGGGTAACGCTGACCACGGACTGCTGGAGGTTTCTAGAAATCCTGCTGCTGCCTTTTTTTTTTTTTTTAATGGTATCTGTAGCGATCTATAAATAGCATTCCCCTGCCATTTTATCTGAGTATAGCAAACTAGAAATATGACATTTGGTTTTCAGGAAGCTAGATCTACCTCTGCAAACACATCCTCTGCTTAGCTGGCAAGAATGCCTTCAAGTCAACATAAAATTAAAGGAAACTTCGAAAGGCACAAGAAAAAAGATAGAAGGGCTGTAGCGAGGGGGAGCAGAGGACGGATATGTGCCTGGTGACACACAGCCAGAAAAATACATTCTTATGATGCTTTACATTACTGCTAATGCAAGTTTTAGTTTTGCATAGCAGTTTCTACTGCTAATATGTCTGAGTATTCACAGGACCTCAGAAGCTTCAGTTTTCTGTTTTAACTCTTAGGAGAAAAATATGAACCCAAGTTTTTTTTTTTACCTGAATGCCACTCCCATCCCCCCTGAGGGCTACTCACCTTAGCTCACATGCCTGCAGGGGCATACCCTAAGACCAAGCAATCCTACCTCCTACGCACAGCCTCCAACAGGATAGTAGTTTATTCTTTATACTGCATTTTCACCATGTGTTTCAGTTTACTACGTGAAGTGTAAGCAATCACATACCTAATGGGCTCAGAAAAAAAAACCCTGCAATTTTAAGAAAAATGGTAATTAGAGTGAGTACTTCTTCCATCTGTGTCCTTTACCCTGCAGCTGTTCATTAGCTGTACCTTTGCCACAAAAGCTCAGACCTTTCCCCCTCTGCTTCTTCAGACCTGACCTCTGAGGGAGACCTCCTTAGCCAACAAATGCATCTAATAACATATGCAAATGGATTGGGTCTAGAGTGCCTGTGAAGCAGATGGCTGGTTAACTCCAGTGGCCTATGCTTTAGATACCATATTGCTTAAAATGGAAATCACTCTGGATAGAAAAGTTGATAATGGTCAACCTTGTGGCGCTGCCGGCTTTGCCAAGGTGAGTGAGCTGCACCTTCAGCATGACCAAAGGGCTCTCATGGGAACACCACCAGGGTGACCAGCCATAGCAACACTGCTCTGCAAAGAGCTGATCGTTGGGTAGAAATCCCTTGCATGGCTTTTGCTTTGCACTGGCAACACTAAAAAAAAAAATCATAATTATGCTTTATTGAATCCCAGGTTGGAAGGGACTTAAGAATCATCCGGCCCAACCCTTCCAGGCAAAGCATGACCTAGACTAGATGCCCCAGCACCCTGTCCAGCCACATCTTAAGACTGTCCAACACTGGGGGGTCCACCACTTCCCTGAGGAAAATTATTTCAGTGGCTGATTGTTCTTGGAATAATCCTCCCAGGGAAGTTGTGGATTCCCCACAATTATTTTTACCATAATGAGATGGTAAGAGATGTGCTATCAAAGTGCCATGTGGGGGGCATAACAAGGGAGGTGGAGGGGAACACACTGTCAGGAACACTGCCAGGGCTCAGGGAAGCAGATGGGTGCACAGAACTGGCTGGCACCTGCACCCACATCCCCATTCCCATCTGCTTCCACATCCCCCAGGCGATGCTGCACACCCAGGGCAATGCTGGGGCACAGGACCTGCCTGGTTAGCCTCTTCCGTCCCCCTCATCCGCTGTGCTGCAGGGCTATTTCTACCTCCTGATCTATCATCCTGTGACCTTCCCAAGCCTGTTGTTGCCAGAAAGCTTTCAAAGAGGGAATGTTATACCTGCTTCCTATAAAAAAATTTATTAGCTGAATCTCAGAAAAAATAGCTTCACATTTTGTTCCACTGATGGAACTCTTTGTAAGCACAATGGAGAAAGAAGTATTTGCAGGTACGTAATTTCTTTAAAATCAATTTCTTATCCACTCACAAAACCAAGCATGCAAATTATTTAACAGCCTCTCAGGATAAACAGCAGCAACTAATATGTTTGCCATTACAGGGAATACCTGTCATGCCAAGCAGATGATGCTAAGAGGTGCTAACGTGCTCTAAGCCCTTGGACAAGAAATCAATTTTCAGGTTTTCTGCCAGCTCTGCTGCATTTCCTGCCTCTCCCTTTCCTTTCTGTTTTCTCAGCAAAGCCTTGGAATCCCAGCTATAAGCTCTGCAATGCCTTTCTTCTATTATACACTTCAAACAGCCAGCTGACAACAGTCCTGACTATAACCATCTCCTTTGTATCATTATAGCAGAAACAATGGAGTTGCATAAGGCACTTGATGGCAGGAGCCATTATCCACATCCATGTGCAGAATAAGCATCAGCTCTTTGCAAGTGTCCTCAGGCATGGCCTGTGCTCCCTCCTTGGGAGAACTAAAGCTGGCAACAGTGCTCAGGAGAGGCAGCCCTCAGGGCTGCTGGCTGGAACAGAAACATGGTGTACATAGAATTGTAGAATGGTTGGGACTGGAAAGCACCTTAAAGACCATATACTTCCAACCCCCCTGCAATAGGCAGGGACGCCTTCCTCTAGACCAGGTTGCTCAAAGCCCCATCCAACCTGGCTTTGAACACTTCCAGGGATGGGGCAGCCACAGCTTCTCTGGGCTGCCAATGCCAGCGCCTCACCACCCTCATAGTGAAGAACTTCATCATATCTAATGTAAATCTCCCCCTTGTCAGTTTGAAGCCATTCACCCTTGTCCTATCCCTACAGGCCATTGTCAAAAGTCCCTCTACAGCTTTCTTGCTGGCCCCTTCAGGCACTGGAAGGCTGCTCCTTAGAGTCTTCCTGGAGCCTTCTCTTCCCCAGTCTGAACAAGCCCAGCTCTCTCAGCCCTGTCTCCACAGGAGAGGTGCTCCAGCCCATAGAGCATCTTCATGGCCTCCTCTGGACTTGCTTCAACAGGTACATGTCCTTCTTCTGTTGGAACCCACATACATCCCGCATCAGGAGCATCTCATCTTGCTCAGAAAATCCAAAAGCCATTCTGCTGCTTCTCACAGCAAGGGTAAAACTAACCACAGCTGAGGCAGGTTCATGCATTTCACACAGCATCAGTGTGGTGGGGAAAATACATTGCTTGTGTCTTCCCTTACTTGCACCACAAGCTATGTTTTAACAGTCTCTCTGGACAGGAAAGCACCAGACCAGAAATCAGCGGGTATTTCCATATTTTCCCATAGAAAAAGCAGGAGCACTTGGGTGCAACTCACCGCTAACAGCCCTTCCTGATAACTACCTCAGAATTACTTTCCATTAATTTATGCTCAGACAAATATAGGCTTTTCATTTATTGCAGATGTAGTTTCTTTTTGATGTCTCAAAAATAAGATGCATAAACCAGGAGGAGGCTGGTAGTCGTGCCAGGCCACTCCAAGGATGGACATCTATTGTGCGACTGCACGCTGCAGTGGGCACAGGCTTGCGGCCAACAGCCTCTAATAGATCAGGTCTTTAACATCAGCAAGTAAGTTTTCCTCTCCTATCTGTACAAAAGGCTTTTTGTTTTTTGGTTAGGGGTTGTTTTGTTTTGGCTTTTTTTTTTTTTTTTTTTTGAGGGATAGTGGGGAATTGTGGGTTTTTTTGTTTGTTTCCACTAAAAAGCTATTCATCATCAGGTTATGCAGCCTGATGCCTTCATGATGTTAACAGGCCAGTTAAAATTTCACCGAGTTGTCTGTATTATTAATTTGTGGTATAAATTTTAAACTCTCATTTGGAAGCAAACACACTGTATGCACTACATATAATTAAAAACCCATCCGTTTGTCGAAGTAAAAGGTTTCAATGCATTTTGTTCATTGCTCCTAACAGAAGCTTCCATCACAAAGTGCTCTCCAGAGCTGCTAATGGCTGGTAATTGCAATGCACATTAGCAAAGCTCTGCCTGCATACCAATCACAACAACACACCTGAAAATGAGGTACACTTACGCATATATTCCAGCATAAAACCTGAATCAAAGGGCTGATAAAAGCCCTCTCTGTTATTCAGAAACAGAGGCTGCAAAACCATTCTGCACTATGTCCAAGGGAAGAGATTGCCAGCCAGAAGCACTGCTCCTAAGGAGGCAAGCAATGCTATTTTGTCTGAATACCCCTTACTTTCACAAGGCTCGCTATTGCATATTTGGGACCACCCCTACCCAGATCATGTCTTGCTGCTTTCAGGAGTTATATTCCTTCTGCAAAAACCAGGAGCTGACTGTTTTCAACTGAATGAGCTTAAAGGAAGAGAAGGGCAAAGTTTTGGGAATATCCCCTCACAGGCAGAGCCTGAAATGTAATTTTGAGAGAGCTTCAGTATTGCACATTATTTAAAATTTTGCTACTGATAAAATTAAATCATTTACACCCACCCAGAGTGACCTGGAATCCCTCTGTAGAGTCCAGCACATAATGCCACGGTCTATAACACCAGAAAATTCCAGCCATGCATATTTAGGAAAATTTTCCATTAACTTCCTTAAATAACATACAGCAGAGCAGCCCTGGAGGATGAGCACAGGTTAAACTGATGGATTTCTCTCCTCAATTTGATATGGAAGCATTGGAGTGTTATTTGTGGGTTTTTTTTTTTTTTTGTCTTGTTTTTTTTTTTTTTTTTTTTTTAATAATGATGCCTTCTCCTTTCAGCATTTGTTTTGTCTGAAGCAAGTGCTGTCACTGGAGAATAATGCATCTATCTGTCATATCACAAGGTATTAATTACAAGTCGTTATTTCTAATGAGGTAGAACTCTTGGTTTTAGAGCCCTGGCTGAGCTGAAAAAGTTGATGCAATTATTCCACCCTTGGCCAAGCAGCAGGCTGTTTAAGCTTTTATTTTTCTCTGTCTCTGTACTCAGTACCTCATTTCCAGGAAACACCAATGAGAAACAGGGTTATGCAAACACTCAGACACAGCTGACAGGGACTGGAGCTCCCAGCGTGCTCACCCGATAAACATGTAACACAAGAGGAGGTTTGGTGCCACTGGGATGATGCTGGGGGCAGAATTCCCCAGCATCTGAAATCCCGGTAATTCTGTTAATTATCTTGATAGCTTTTAGCCTTGCTACAGGGTAAGACCAGTTCCCCATAAAGGCAAAGGCACCCCAAGGAACAAGGGTTATCTCCCTGGACTAATAAAGGGGCAGATGGAGGACAAAAGAAATCTGTAAATAAGTTCTTTGATTAATTCTACCCTATAATAACCTTCAAATTATTTCTAGATTTCTAAAGTACTCACCCGGAGCTGTCTGTATTCAGGTAGTTTCTAGAACTTGTGATACGTGGTTTTGGAAAAAAAATCACAGGCATACTGTTATTTATATACCCCCCCTTGCATTTTATTACAGAAGTTGCTGACAAATCATAGGTCACCACTAAGCTTTTAACAGCCCTCCCCCTCCCCAAAGCCGTTAGAAGCAATTTTGGCATACAAAGGTTATATGGTTCTCTTCACTCTCCAAGGTAATGCCAGAAATTTCACCTTAAATCTTTTTTGCGTTTCTGAGCTGCAATTTGCTGGCCAAGGGCTGGGCGCAGTGACACCAGGAGGTGTCCTCCTTAACATGGAAACGTGGAAAAGTTCATCTTAACCAGTCAGGAAGAGATAAATATTTTGGCATTACAGCAATCATCCCTATGGCCCCACAAAGAGCATCTTGTCATCCCACCTGCCAGGAACGGAGCGAAGGGAAATCCTCCAGCAGAAGTTGGTGGAAAAAAATGCAGAAATATGCTTACATTTTGTCACTTTTTTTTTCTTTGTTAGGAACTATGCATATTAAAATGCCTGGACCTGAGCAGGGTCCAAGAGGCTGCCTGTGTGCTGCTGGATGGCTCTCCCGTTCACATGCCCTACTGCTCATTTCAGGGAGTATTTACCTCCCTTAAAGCTCCCATTTATCTGGAAAGCCTCAAAAATAAGTGTCAAAAATTTATCACCCATCAATGTTAAACTAATTACTAAAAATTAAGCTAATTTACAACTGCAGTCTAAGGCAAGGGTAAAGCTTGATGTGAGACTTGATATAAAAGTATACCACACTCACCCTGTACTCCTGCAGGACTAAGGGAAGATTGACTACTGTAGAAAAAAGGAGTTGCATGATTTCCACAGCAAATTCTCCTCTTCCAGGAAGTGGTTTTATCCCATTAAGAGAAGTAACAGTGCGATAATCTGATGTTAACATCTGGCCCGTGCGCCACTCTGTATCTGAAATGCCAACAGATGTCCAAGCTCTATGATGAGCCAGAAAACGGGAGGTCAGAAACCAAACTCGGAGTGAAGGATGAACTCAAGTATCTCCTCTCAATGTTCACTGCCACGTTATTTTTTTAATGTAAGTTAAAATGACAGGCTGTACTACGCACGGCTGAGAAATGCACAACCTGACGGACGGGTTTCTAAGCAGGCAGAAAGCGTGGTGTCTATACTGCAACACTTCCCATGTATTTGGAAAGAACAGCTATTCTTAGCATTAACATTTTCCCATCATAATTCAAGGGGTATTTTTTTATTAAACTGACAATGGTTTGAACCGCAATAAAACTTTCTGTCAGTTTGTGGTTGACAGCCCTTGCTGCTGTCTGCTGTCAATGTCTGCTTTGATGCACTGGCACTTTTGCAGCTTGATTTTGTTTAGTAGAAGGGAGATGGGCATCCACCTTGCCACCTATGCCTTTAGTGCTGCTGATCACTGTTAAGCAATGTTTCAATTAAAAACCTCTTTTGTTAAAGAACAAAAAAAACCCAAAAACAAAAAACAAGAACAAAAAAAAAGGAAAAAAAATCGGAAAAAAACCAAACAAACAATACAACAACAGCAACAAAAAAGCATTTCCTGAAATACAAGAGTCAAAAAGAGTCTTAAGGGTGCCAACTGTAAAAAGATGCTGTACGAATTCATGGAAACAGAAGTGTGTGAATTCCAAGCTTTGCCTGAAGCTACAGGGGATGCTTCAGGTGGCAGGATGCAGGCAGTGACAGAGCAGCTATTTAGCAGAGACACGGGATCAGGGAAAGGCGTGAAACACAACCTGCCCACCCTGCCCTGGCAAGGACCTTCTGGAATGGGTGAACATCCCCACACTGCCCATTTTGTTCTTTACACTGATCTCTGGTTTTTTAGGCCATGACACAAACAGGTATTGGGATGAGACCCACAGCAAAGCAGCAGTCCTATGGATCGGCTCCTCAAGAACAGTACCCCTTTTCCACAGCAGGAAAAAAAAGGGGGAAAAGACATGGAGAGCCTGCTGTTGCTCACGAGCCTGCGATACCATTGGAGAGACACTGGCCTGGAGGTTCACCCATGTCCTCAGGCACCCCCTCAATACACACACAGCAGGACAGACTGAGGGTGATGAGTAATTCAGGATGTCTTACATACCACAGAGGAGAGCAAAGCAGCCAACTGGTCAAGTGAGAGCATTGTTTCCCTTGAAATGTCAATCTGCAGCAGGCCTTTCTAGAACATTTAATGCTTACTCACCATTTATTACTGAGACCTAGAAACTGCCCCAACAGACAGGGGTCAGAGATTGAACAATTTAAGCATGTCTGCTAAAGGAAACCAAGGGAGCAGAGCAGCTCAAGGAACGCAATGCACATATTCATGTGAGAGTCAGATATCAGTTTAATGCTAAACATTTTAATTTCTTATCACAGTGAATAGCAAACCCAGGCTTCTGCTCCACTACCCGATTTAGACACGTTGTTTATGCTCCAGCACTATAAATACCTCCTGGTTTATTCAGACTGTGCTGTTCTCCCAGGAGCTATCTTCACACTTAAAAAAAAGCAGTGACAGCAAAGGTATTTTTCTTATCAACTGGTGCTCTTCTCAGGGCAATTTTTAATCACTCATATGCACATAGTTTTCTGACATGTTGCAGACAGGTCATCTTGATGCTCACCAGGACCACAGCTACTCATCTTTAGCACAAGTTATAGCGGCTTTCGAAAATGTCATAAAACCAGCATGTAAAACAACTGCAGATACTAATAATGTTCCCATGTAGAGGAATGCAACAGGCTACTGTCAGGTGAGCTAACCTCCCTTCTTCTGTATTAGTCACTTACTGAAAAAAAGGGGAGGAAATAAGAGCTTGAAGCCCTCAGCACTGCCCTTCTGTGCTCAGCCCGCGGATGTCTGCAGCACTTTCCATTCTTTTTATGAAAACAAAGCAAAGCCAGAAGTACAGCTATCTGAACAAGACTGTCTAATGCACATTTCTTGCAGTGACAGAAATTTACACTATCTGAGAATCTGGACCGGTATTTTTATTATCTCTGGGTTTTTTTTCCTAAAACCAGAACCTCCATGTCATTCTGAAAACACTGATCCGTTCCTGTCTACCTACATGCAGGAGTGCGTCAGGGCTGATTTCAGCCCCTTCAGCTCCTTTCTTTGAGCAGATTTTTTTTGCAGAGCCATCTGCCACACTACTGCTTTTGCATCATTTCCCTCCTACCGGGATGTTATTGAATAAGAAGTCGCAGCACCAAAATGGAAGTATTTAATTCCCATGCAGTTCTCTGCTAGGCAGGAGGAAGGGGCAGAAGGAAGAGACACAAGGAAAGGAATAGCGAGAGGAAAGGAAGATTGTAATGGGGAGAGGTGATGCATCCGTTCTACCTGGATGGGGATATTTACAGGATGCTTATACACAGAGCTGGTGATACTTATGAAGTGGTACTCTGGCATAAAAGAGTTACCCATCCATGCCCTGACAACGTGCAGTGGATGCTCTCCAGAGCTCCCCTCCAGCCTCAAGTATTCTGTAATTTTTACTGATAACACAGTCCTATGATAACTTTCCTCACACTATGAGCTGATGATAATTTCAGTGCCCTCACCCTCACCAGCCCCAGCCCCACATGTTACGTAACTGAGAAGATTCTGCATGGCTGTGGACACATTGCAACTGACAAGGGGACATCTTCAATAACCCCGTAACCCTTCCAAGCTCTGTGCCCCACAAGTTCTGGTACAGTAAAAGTGTTTTGTTTAACATTAGTGTGTGCGCAGCTCCTATCACAGGAGAAATCATTTCTAAAAATAAAAACGAACACTTACCATAAAACGCACATCTCAGTGTCCTGTGATGCAGGAACTTCTCCACCGCGATGACCATGCTCCCTGGCTGTAAGGAAGGGCAGTGCCCCTGGGACTCCATCAGACCCCAGTTCCTACTGCTGCAGCATCATGCTGGGTCCCACCTGGCACAGTCCCACTGCCACCAGGCTCAGGGCTGCAGCATCAGCCTGCGCAGGGCCAAATTAAAGGGAATGCAGAGGGGAATGGCTGTGGAACCTCAACTTGCTCCTCTGCGTGTGTTTTGAGATCCACCACCTGTGGGGCAGCCAGGGAAGCCTCAGGGCAAGCATCAGCAGCTCCAACCACAACCACGGGCATTCCAGATGGTTTCACAGGGATAAAACCACTCCTCATGTTGTCTTATTTCATGCCTGCTCCACCAGCAGTAAGCTTTAATTTTAAACGCAAGAAGTTCTCAATTATCCTGAATTAATATCAGAATAACTTTCTTCCCTTGTTAGTATCAGAAGTGACTTCCCTCAGCCCCAAAGCTGCCTGAATCACATCAACAGCTTACAGAAAAGCCCAGGGTAGCTGCCTCTAGGCTGGATTTCTCTTCAAATTACAAGTCCATTTTTTTCAGTAAGAATTAAAAAGCTGGGTTCTGCAATTGATGGAGTTTTGGCTCCAAAACACAGCCAAAAATGTGTTTTATTTTGTAGCACAATGTAACTGTCCACTGGGGATGTGTGGGCAGAGACACAGGAAGAAAGGATTGTTTCGTCAAATCAGAAGAAAATTGTCTGTGGTCAGAGAATGCCTCAGGAACACACAGCTAGAGTGAAACACCAGAGAAGTCTGCCCCTCAGGCAGTTAGAAAGGGGGGGGGGGTGAGAAACACATTTAAAATAAATTATCCTCTTCAAATGAGAACACTTTAATTATGAAGCAAGAAACACAAACCCAACCCTTCCCTTTGAATACATGATTTCGTCAGCAGCCCTATGCGTCTCCAAACACCCACCAAGCCATATGCCGCTCAGCACCAAAATAGAGCACTTTTAATCTTCAGGGGTTTGGCATACCTAAAAAAATATCTGAATTTAGAGACTGTCTTCCTGGGATGGAAAAAACTATTTCTCTTTGTATGGAAAAGTCCCATTTGCTGATGCTACACAATATGGCCACATAGTTGATACAGTTTTGGGCTCCATGTTACATGGATGTCCTCTAACTGCTGCCTGAGAGAGAGGAGGGAGCTTGGCAGCGGTGCTGGCAGCATAGACCCACTGCAGCCCCAGCTCCTCCTTTCCAGATTCCTTTCCTGCATCCATGGTATGGAAAAAGGCTCGCAGCGGATGGCCGAGAGATTTATTTAAATATACCATAAACCTGACAGCCAGATCCTTAGCTGAAAATAATGTGCCATTCGGTATGAAGTTCAGGGGAACTCAGGTTAGAAATAAGGAAGAAAGTTCAGGGGAAGTTCAGGTTAGACTTTAGGAAGAAGTTCTTTACTGTGAGGGTGGTGAGGTGCTGGAACAGGTTGCCCAAAGAAGTGTTAAATGCTCCATCCCTGGCAGTGCTCAAGGCCAATTTGGAAAGGGCCTTGGGCAACATGGTCTAGTGTGAGGCTTCCCTGCCCACGGCAGAGGGATTGGAACTAGATGATCTTAAAGTCCTTTCCAACACTAACCATTCTATAATACTATGAACTGTATCAATGCAAAGATGAAATGCAACAAGGAGCTGAGTTTGGAAATGAACTTTCCTTGCTTAGTGTTGTTTTTCTAACACGTGTTAATTTATTGAATATCTTTGCAACACTAAACATTTCAAGGCAATCAATTCATCCTCAGAACTGCTTCAAACAATCCTGCTCCTGTACTGGTATCACTTTTGCTCCCAGCCTGCAGCCCCAGCTGACCATGGCTGCTTCAAACAGAAAATGCAATGTGAGATACTCCCATACAGACCATGAGCCACCCACAAAAGAGGAAGAAACTTCACGTACGGTTGTCCGCTCTTGGTGTACTAGTATTTTAAAATTACGGTCGTCACTGACTGTCCTAGCACTCACAATTTACCCCATAGGTACACCAGGGCTAGATACAGGGATGACAGGGGTACTCAGCAGCTGGAAAACAGGGGGCAGCCCCCAAACAGAGGGGAGATGGGGGCAAATGATGTCCTGCTTTGGGACAGTGGCTGCTTAATTCAAACCCAGAACGAATATCTGGAGAAGCAGGCAGCTGCCTTCAGTTTGGAGGGACTGTTCTATTCCTTTCTGCTACAGACAATTTCTGATGTGGTGTTTAACCTAGCTTTTCTAGCTACAGCTCTTGTCCTGCAACTGAGTGCCTGTCTTGCACTTGAAACATTCATAGCTCCCAGCTCCATCACCAGCCTGGTACAGCTTCTGTCACATATTTAAAATTAATGCACAGTGCTTAACACAAGATCCCCTGAACTAAACATAGCATATGCTGCACCGTCTTTGGTTTTAGCTGACAAACATTTCATGCAAACACGTCAGGCACACAGAATTTCCTAGGGATGAAATGCATCAATTTTGTCAGTGCTGGGGGAAATGATTGTCAGGCTGGAGTTTGGGCCGTAAAAGTCTCTTCAGGAAACCAGAAACACCTTGATGCACAAGATATGTATGTATATGCACTGATATATATTTAGAAAATAAGTCATCCTCTTCAGCATAGTGCTGAATGCCCCTTGGGCAAGACCACGGCCTCACAGGTTGCTACAACGACCCAAGCACCAGCATCAACTATCTGTACTGTTCTATAATGTGAAGAATTAGACTTAAATTACATCAAAGGTGCGAGAGCGATAGTATTCACACAGCTTTTCAGAAGTGATCTGCAAGAAGAGCATCTGCGCAAAGGCTGGGAGAAATGGGATGCTTCTGTGGGAGAAGCCAACGCCCAGCCAGGTGCCCACCCGAAATAAACAGTTTTAAATAGTGCTCTTAGTCCCGGCAGCTCCCACAGAAAATAAACACAGCTGCATGAAGACGAGTGGAAAACCAGGCAGTATATCCCTGCAAATACACAGTTTTTCATTAGGCTTCATTTCCTGACAGCAATTTCAGGTTTTCACGACAACCATATTTCTATATAGGTCCAGAAATGCCTCTGAGGTTTCAAAATAATCACAAACTTTAGAATGGAGAACATCTTAAAAATCAGGATTTTCTTGTCCTTATGAAATAATTTGTTGATGGTGTTGATGCAAGGAGTTCCAGGAATATGTATGAGCATATCCATGTAACCCAGCACCTATTTATTTACATTTTGGAGGCAATCAACATTAATTCTAGGTTACCCTACCCCCTTCCCCCAGCATGTTGTACGTGCTTCACCACAGGCTCTGTACAAACCTTAAACAAATCTGTTGCGCTCACTTTGATCAGGCGTTACATCTCTCCGCTGTCAGCGAGAAGGGAAAATGATGTTCTTGCTTGTACTTCCAGTTCAAAAACCTCTACCTAAACATGAGTCCAAAATACCCAGGCACACCACTTCTTGCCTTTGCTAGAAGGCAAACCAGTGCAGGCTCTGCTCAGTTTGACCAGCTGGAAATCCTGCTAAAATACTAAGTTGAAATGGCAGTATTTTTAAGGACATTCTTTAGCATTAATTACCTGGAATGCAATTGCTTGAATTTTCCTAAAAGCCATGCCTTAGCCCCAGGCACCCAGTGGGCCATGAATGGGTTTTGTTCTTCCCATCTGAGAAGTCTCTGGCTACAGAGAGCAGGGAAACAAGTTGCCCGTAACCTTGGTTTTTCAGCCTTTGAAGATGTGGCTCACAGAACACCATCACACTTGTCCCTGTCCAAGAAGAGTCTCTAGGCCTGATGACTGATTGTGATTTTTAAGGGAGGGAAGATGGAAGACAAAAGGTGCTTTTCTTGAAAAAAAAAACATGGAACTACTTCATTTCCCCCTTACTCCTCACAGAAAGACATGCAGAGCTTTGTAGCTACAATCACATAGATGCTGGCCACATGAAGTCACGCACTGTGCTTTCTTAATAACAAATCCCACTTTTAAATGGATTGAGCACAGAAAGATTCACACTCTCTTGCCTCTGATTGGGTCTTTTCACAGATCTGAGATGTGAAAATCAGCCTGCCCAAATATAAGGTTTCCGCTTCCTCTTCAGTGAGCATAACATCTTAGCATTACCTCCCCAATCTACTGAGCTCTTACTCTGTTAAACCTGGGCTTCCCTCCAGACAAACTCCTGAAAAAAACATCTTCATATGTTCAGTAATTTTGTGTTGTTTTGTTTTTTTTTCCCTTGGTAATATGCTTCACTGATCTCCACAGCTTATACAGGTATATTCATATCGCCAGATGCACAACATTTCAGAGCTGTTCCTTCATCTGCAGCGTCACCAAACCTCTCCTATGTTAAAATAAAAATCCCAAAATAAAACAGGACCAACATTTCCTGATGCAAAGGCAGGAAAGGCAGATAAGGCTCAAAGTTATTGAATGCTGTTTTCTTCATATGGCCCCATCTTCCATTACGGTTTATATATAAAGAAGTATGAAGAAGATCATATAACAGAAAATAATTTCCTGCGGCGCACACAGGAGTAAGACTATTACAGCAGTCAGCAAAGGTTAATTAGTGACTATATATATTGTGATGTGATGTCATACAGCATACTTGTTACCTCCATGTGCACCCCAGGAGAATAAATAAGCCACAACTCAAAACTGTACTGTACAAATAACCATATCCCTATAAGGAGTTTCTAATTTTATACACAACCCATTTTCCATACATTCAAATTGCACTGGTAATAATTCTCACCAAGCTACTGTAAAATCCTGTAAATCTGGGCCTTTTTTGACATTTTTGAGAAAACTGTGACTTTTCTTTCTGAAAAATTCCAAAAGCAAGTCAGTATTTTTGACATTTCCTTATGAATTTCCTATGGTATTCTTTTTCATTTCCAAACCTAAATTTCAGAGTACTGCTTTTCTTCCAGGAAGAGACCCAAGCAGCTGTGGCTGCCCCATCCCTGGAAGTGTTCAAGCCCAGGGTGGACAGGGCTTTGAGCAACCTGGTCTAGTGGTAGGTGTCCCTGCCTGTGGCAGGGGCGTTGGAACTATATGGTCTTCAAGGACCCTTTCAATGCAAACCAATCTGTGTTTCTATATCCTAAAAAGCAAGCCAAATTTCATCACCTGAAACCATGGCTATGCCGTGACACTGAAGGCACAAGCACTGCCAAAACAAGCTCCTCTCCATAGCTCAGAGAGGGAAAACCCTGCTCTGCAAGTGCAAAGTTAGAGAAAATAAAGAGCTGAGGGCAACCTGCAGACTGGTGTAGTGGAAAAGCTGAAGCAGAGTTTTAGCTGCTGCCCAGGTGAGGAAGAAAGGCTTCATTTAATAGCTACACTGGATTTGCACTTCCCTGGGTTGTGTATTTTGTGCTGAAGCAGGGACCCACACTGAGGCAGCCAGGGTGGCAGGCTGGGAGTGTGTGTGTGTGTCAAGCAGCCCCTGGGGGAAAAAAACCTTCCTTTTTTCCACTCAAAGTCAGTAGAAGTGTCTCCCCCTCTTGGAAGGGCTCAAGGATGCCTCCTCCTGGCTGGCAGTGCCCGTTACTAGGATATGCAGCTCTTCTTGTCTCTGTCCCCCAGAAGGACTTTCATCTCTAATCTCTCAGGCTTCCTATGCACATTTTTAAAAAAACAGCTAAATCTGCAGAAATACAAAGCAAAGTTGTTAACTGCAATCACTTTCCAAGACAAGTCCAGCACATCTCAAAAAGTCTGGCTTCTTCCAGGAACTGCTGTGCCCAGATACTCTCCAGAGTGTTACATTTCTTTGTCCTTCCATTTGAAGAGAAAAAAAAAATAGTCTGTTTGTTTGTGGGGTTTTTTTGTCTATTACTGACTTCTCTGTGCACTGGGGTATGAAGAGCCATTTTGTGCATTTTCTGTGCATCTTCTCTGTCTGGAAGATGTAATGTTCACGAAACCAGCAAGAGAGATGGGGGTCTTCTGCTGGTGGGCTGCTGCTGCTTTTCTGCTGCAGCCCCTCACATAAACTGCAACATGGACATGCACTTCATGGACCATGGAATCACAGAACGGTTTGGGTTTGAAGGGACTTAAAGATCATCTAGTTCCAACCCCCCTGCCACGGAGGGCGTACACAGCACTAACAACAAGTGTAAGCATCATTTCACATCACACTGGAAAGCCCAAAGGAGTGCTCCGTCCCACTGTGCTGGGTTCTTCACTTCAGTCTCCTACTCCTCCCTTCATTATCAACAACAAACTATCTCATATTTGAATATTTGTCTTTTATATATATATTTTTTTAAAAATAATTTTCTGTATAGCAGCCATTGCTGCTCATTTTATAATTTTTTTTCTCTGAAGCTCACATGCTTATTATTTCCATGTGCCTTGCTGGAGTCCAACAGGGGGGAAGCTGTCCATGCAGAGCTGCAGAGACTCAAGCAGGAGATGGCCATCTTACCCTATCTGTACATCAACACAGCACAACTCAAGCCCCCAAAATCCATCTTTTGCAAACCCTGCACCTGCACCCTACCCACCTCAGTATTCACAAGGAGCAATCTCAGCAGCCAGAGAAGCATTATTACACTACCTGAAAGTCACTAATTATTTTGTTTATGTTTACTGATGTTCTCAGGTTGATCTGTTCAACGCTAATGAGCCATTTACTCTCAATTAGAAGCCTCTCTCAGAACAGAGCTTTAATTCCAGAGAGTTTCACCCATGAATTAATTATGAGAGCTCAGCCTTCTGCAGGAGCTTCTCCTCCCCTTGGAGCAGGTCCCCTGAGCCACAGCATCCAGAGAATATAATTTATCTTAACGCTACTGTTAGTAACACATTCCTATTGATAAAATATACACACAATCACAGAATGCAAAGATGGGCATCATGGATCAAGCAACATCTCAAGGCATGTTTGCTGGACATGTTTTAAAGGCTTAAACTATTCCAGGTTGAAAAAAAAAAAAAAAAAAAAGGAGAAAAAAAAAAGGAAAATAATTTTATTATGTATCTGCTACTTAGTCTAAAGCATTATATGTATTTCCCACAGCTTTAAAAACCTGCCCAGGTCTGGCTGCTGAGCAGTACTGAGAGAAACAGCCACAAGCAGAGAAATCTTGCACCGTGATGCCTGCTTGAAAAGAAATATTAAATATAAATCTGTGCTATTTCATCACGCAACATTAAGTCAGCAATGTTCCACTGTGGGAAATTTCATCCCCATTACTGTGTACCATGTGAATTTAATGCATCTGCAGCATAATGAGGAAGAGGAAAGGAGCTCCAGTGAAACACTGTGAATATGCTTAGCACCACAGTTTGCGTCCCATTAGATGATTGTGGCTAATGTATGTGAAGTGTCAGGCTACAAAATAAAAAGGCAAAAAAGAATGAATAATTAATATGGCCCTGAAGGGTCGTTTGGAAGTTAGCTATAGTCAGAGGTAGGCTCTAGGGTCTGCTTTCTAACCGGTACTCAGACTGCAGACCCTGATGGCTGTAACATGATGGCCAGCTCACAGGCACCCCAGGGCAAGAGGATGCCCAGGTAGCCCCAAAGGACGCAGATAACCCCAATACATTTCCAGTGAAGCTTCTATATTCTAGGTATCAGCATCTCCAAGAGTTGAAATTGCCATTCTGAGACACAAAATAGTTGGGAGCACATTCTGTTTTACATGGAAGGTGACAAACTGGAGACAAGGAACTAAGAAATAAAAAAACCCTAATTCTGAGAACCTTCCTGACAAGCAAAAGCTGTGAGATGCACTTGGCTTGGTCATGGCAAGACAGAATGTTCAGCAACATTGAGATTAAGTGAAAGGCAGATGAAATCTGTTCCAGGCAACTACCAACACAGCCAAGAGTCACCCAGTGGCATGGCACCTAGATCCACCCCTCAGGCATGGTATAGCATCACCCCATCACCCCTTGCTGAGCTACAGCCATGGTATTGCCACAAGTACTGAAGTGAGGGTAGGAAACCCAAAACCTCAAAGGATACTCACAGTTTACTCCCATCATAACTTAGTGCACTCAAGCTGTCTCCAGAAACTCCCAACACACTATTGAGAAGACACATCCCTGCATCAATCCCAGTCTGGCTCTTTGCCTGTTACATAAAATACTGGAAGCAACCAATTCTGCCTAGCTTGCCACAACATTTTTTTTCACAAAAGGAACTCATGTAAATTAGTATTTCAAAGAGCAACTTGTGGGTGAACATGGATTGCTGAAGAATTGTTTCTATGCAATGCATTACACAGTTTGCTGGAAAAGATCTGGTAATAAAGCACACCAAGGGATGGAGATAAAAGCTTCTAGCTACAGTTAGACACAGAAAGCTCATTTTAAGTATTTACCCCTGTGGGCAACATCTATTTAAACGGGAAGTCCTGGGGGCAATGACTGCAACTTGCACACCACTGCAAAGTAAAAGCCATCAGAGATTCTCCTTCCTATACCTGCCCCGCATCTTTTGGGAGATGCTAATAAATCTCACATCCCTACACTTTCTTGCTTCCAGACTGTGTCCCGTGCACATGCAGGCAGCAAAGCAACCCCCATCTCCCGCTGCCCTCTTTATCCTGGCCTGATCCCCAGGTCCCAAAGAATCAGCTCAAACTCTGACTCACAAGCTAAAAACACCATCAGACATGAAAATCCTCCTGGAATATTTCAGCTTTAAAACTTAAGACACAGATAATCATTCTTAGAAAACATTACTGTCTTGGACGCCAAAAGGCCGTTTCTGTGTTGCCCTGATGAAGTCCTGGTATGAAGCAACAGAGGGGTTTCAGCTTTTCTTTCAGAATGAATCTCCACTTTGCTCTCCTGACAAGACAGGAGGTGAAGAAAAAAGTTGTGTTTTCACAGGTGAGCCAGAGGAAAGGCAGGCTATCATGAGAAAACAGAAAATTCATATCCAAATGACAACATCAATAGCACCACTTTGAAACAATCTCCCATTAGGAGTAATGGTAATAATATCATTTGAACAATAAATCCTACTGCCAGAACAAGGCACTTCAGAACCACAGCAATCTGCATGCTCTTTGAGCACCAAAATTGGGCTCATTTATGTTAAGAAAAATATTTTTGCAATTCAGTTGTGCATTATTCCCCCCTCTCCCCCATCCCGCCTTTTGGTTTTAAATATTCTTCTAATTCATTTCTCTTTCCTATAACTTTTCCTCCCTTCATCAGCAAAATACTTACTGGCACATTCAAGCTTCAACCTGGCAGCAAAACTCTGAGAAAGAGGAATTCAGAGGATGAACTACTCCGTGACCCAAGGGTACCCTCAAACAAACAGCTTCTTTGGATATTATTTGCCTAAATCAGTAAGTGGGGAGAATTCAGTGGGACACCCAATCCTCTGCTGCTGGTCAGTCACCTCTAAAAACTTGGAGTATTTGAAATTAAAGCCTTCGCTCTCATATCATTAACCATAGGAATAACAAAACACAGAACAAAAATCCGTTTATGTATCATGCAATTTATTAATTTTCAGTAATTACTTTGTGTGTTTCTGTATTCCCTTGATTACACACAAAAACTTCTCCACAAAGCATGTTAAGCATGATGAAGGGGTGTGGAGCCAGAGCCTCTCAGGCTCGCCACGGTTGCAGACGCACCCTGCAGCTGGATTACCACTGGACCCGTTCTGGCCTCTTTACTGCCTCTTATCTGGGGTAATGATTCCTAAATTAGAGATCTTGCACTTCTGGTGCTGCTATAGCATTTATCACTGCAGCTGTGAACTTCTGCAGACATGGTTTTTAATGGGGGAACTAAAATTACAGCTCCAGGAGTGAAGGTGAAAGGGGGATGACCAGAAAAAAGAGACCAGGCAGTTGATGGGCTGACAGCATCAGCCTGAAACTTTCCATATGGAAAGGAAACCAAATTTAGCACCAAATGCAGCAGATGATTGCTGGTTCACAGCTCCGTTCAGGCGTCATCTTTATTACACTTGCACTTTCCTATACCCTGAGGTCATAGTTTTAACTTTAAAGTTATTCCAACTCTTACTCACTCTCATCCCAAAAGCACCCTAGAAGCCAAAAAACAGCCAGAAACCCACATCCTCCCTATACTAAAAACACTGCAGAAGGGATGGAAAGCATCGTGGGCTTGCTGGAGAAGCCACTTCACAACATAAAACTATGAAATGGCTAGCAGCAATTGGTAGAAGAAAGATTGAAAGACCGTAACACAGCACAGCCTCGTCGGACATGGTGTACACATGTTCTTAATCAGAATTAGTCACGCTGTGTCCTCGGTTATTTATGCAGGAGATGGAAGTGCTCAGCCTTGTCCTGAATCATCCCACTACAGACACAGATCCATGTCTTAATGGGGAGCGGAGAAAATCTTGTCAGAAAAATTGCTGTTCCAAGAGGCCACCTCATTTTTACCATGTTTATTTCTGTATTTATGTTTTTTCTTTCCTTAGACCTGCCTGAAATAAAACACATGGCGATTCCCAATGGGACTAGCGTACCTGGCTCACGTTGGAGGAGCCATGGGACCCCACAGCATCTCCAAGTCCTCACTCCCACAAATACTTCATAAAATCCATTCTCAGCCTGTGGAAGGGACGCAGATACTAACTCCCACCACAGCAATGACAAGCACAGCTACAGCATCTTGCCCAGAGGTCTACCCAAAAAGTGAACTTCCCCCCTTGCCAGCTCCAGGCACAAGCCAAAAAGCAGCTGGGCATGGCAGCACTTGTCCTTCCTGAACATTCTGACCATTTTGCAGGTATCTTTATGGCCCTGACTGGTATGTACTTGGCCACCAACCCAATGCCCTCTCTGAAGTTCACAGTACCACCTCTCCGACAAAAATAGCCGCTTCTGTGCCTGTGCTTGGGGAACCCATTAGGGTGAATGACTTAAAGGGGTGATTACTTTTTTAAATCTTTGCCTTCTTAATAGGTAAGTAGGCTTTTACATCATTTGCTTAGCTCAACCACAGGATATTAATTCCATTTTTATTCTAAGCTGGCAGAAGCACGCTGGCTCTGCAGGGGCAGAGCTGGCTATAGACAATGTATATTAAAAAATAAAGGCTGCTAATCAGACTCCCCTGGTAACCCTCAGCACATTTAGGCGTATTTCCCTCCACTGCTGAGCAGGACACAGAGTCACTGTGCCCCCCGCAGCATGCAGGAATCCCATGGTGGTGCTACGGGGAGAGACAGCAGATATGCACCCCTGCAGATGTTCCCCGTGCTTTCACTGGGCTGCAAAAACCTCAGTACATGTCATACCTCCTGATGAATGTCCTGTCATCAACACATGCACCCTTGTGATTGCTAGTGGTACTTAATGCATATCATACACAGCTTGTTTTGGGGGTTGGTTTTTTTTTCCCTTTGTCTTAACTATGTTAAGTAGCTGACTTTCTGCAGAATATTTCTTGCAAAATACAAATTTTGCAGGCACATTTGGAGCTGGCAGAACCAAAAACCCACAAGAAATAAGCAATTCTGCACCTGAGAGTAAAACGGTCTACAAAGTCTATTTATCCAGAGATTCACTGTTTGTGGGATTAAAGCTGGCTCAGCGTGTTATCGGTGTGAGACTGTGGCAGGCACGATGCATTCCTGGGCTGGAAATCATCTGCTGTTTATTCAGCTTCTGGATTTGCTTTATACATGTATTCTACCCATTATGTTAAAACACTTTCTGTTGTTAGAGATTTATTTCATTTCTTTCCTAGAAAGACTCTTCATGCCCATGTTTTGTCACTAATGATAAAGATTCAAGGAAAGATTGTATGATGAAGATGCCTCAACAGTGGCAATGAATTTTGTGTCCTTACATGATCATAGCGCTCCTTGATACACAGAATATCAATACCATGTCTGGTTATCCTATTTCTAATACTGATAGTTTAAGCATTAAGTCCAGGCACCCCTTGCAAAGAAAAGCTCAGTATCATCAATCCTGAGGTTTCATAGCACAGACCTAACATTAGAAACTAACATTAACTGCATTGAAAAAGACCTGGGAGTACAAAAAAAAAACCCAACAAAAACAAAACAGAGACTCTAAATCAGTCATTTATAAAACCCCTCCTGTGGAAATAATGCAAGAGCAAACCAAAGATATTAGACATCTTTTTAAAGATGACTCTTCTGGGTATTTTTCCTTATGGAAAGCAAGCCTTATTTTAAGAAACAGCTAATGTTAGATTCTGAAATTCAAAGTACTTTGGCGACAAATGGTGTTTCTTTGGCAGTTTGACTATTTAAAGACTACTTCTGTCTTGGGGATATTGTAATACTTTGTGTCAATGTGAATACAGCTCACCTTGGTTCTTCCACTAAAATGGCAGTTTGGCTAGTTGTTTTCTTAAAATGAAAACTGCAATTGAGGAGGTAATGTTAGCACCATATGGTAGCAGTTGTAATGAAAGAGCCTTATGAAATTATTTTGATGTTATGTAAAATATGCTATACTTCACGCACATGTGGGGACTGCTACCTACCAATCCTATCCGTTCCATTAAAGCAAGACCTTCAGCTAAAAGATGTTTGTCCGCACGGGGTAGGGGCAGAGATGGCAAAGTCCTAAACATTACTTGTGTCACTGGATGAAGTCACTGAAAGCTGTGATGGTCGTGTGGATTGCATTTCCAGTCCCTGGCAAATACACTAAGCAGTAACCGAAAACATCGGTGTTATCAGCGTTGTTACCAGGCCGAAAGTCAAAAACATAGCACTGCACCAGCTACCAAGAAGAAGAAAAATGACTGCTACTGCTGAACCCAGGACACCTGGCTAAGGAGCTCTGGACAGTGACATTTGTAAAGGCTGATAAAAAGAAATAAATGCAAATAATACATAGAATCATAGAGTCGTAGAATGGTTTGAGTTGGAAGGGACCTTAAAGATCACCTAGTTCAAACTCCCCTGCTATGGGCAGGGATACCTTCCACTAGACCAGGTTGCTCAAAGCCCCAAAATGCTGACTTTTTATCTGTTTTGCAATATTTCAGTGCCAAATAAGCGTGCTGGAGACGTGTCCATTCCAGGGGATAGCCAGGCTGTGTAACCAGACTGGCTTCCCACTGCTACAAGGCAGAAAATAACCCCCACTGTTCACATTCTGGGGCTCAAGGAAGACCATGGCCTCAAAAAGAACACACACCTAACATACAACCAGGCACCTAACCTGACTACTGTATTTATTGCTGTTTGTGAATGCAACAACAGTTACAGTACAAGGATCAAATACTGCTCTGAAGACCCTACAGACATGCATTCACCTCAGCAGCAGAGTGGCACATTGCATATTTATTTCTTAAAAACCAATATATTGCATAAAGACCCTTAATAAATCACTTGCCAGCAGCAATGTGCGCCAAGCAGGGCACACAAAGGTCCCATATTGTATTTTCTTCACATAAGTAATCCAAAACAATAATTCCTGTCAAAAAGCATCCACACTGTGGTCACTGAATACCAAACAATAAGCAAGGCTCTTCCCAACTTCCACTAAGAAATAAATTGTTAGATATCACACAATTTCTTTTTAAGAAAACTGAAACTTTCTGGAACTTCTGAGATGAATTCCATGAGCTCCTAAACATCTTGCCACAGAAACACAGCAGAAATTGTGCTCCATGATATGAAAGGCCTCTCAGTATTTAGAGATCCTCAGGCAATTAAGAAACTTTTTAGGAAGTTATATGTGACAGTAGACTGAAATCAGGTTAGATTAAGGAAAAAAATAAAAACCTCTTAGCAATGTTAATTCTACCTCTTCTGCTGCCTTTCTGCTTCCCGCCTACCAAGAGAGCTGTATGTACTGCCCAGAGAATGTGCAGCTCTGTACCATGAATGCACAATCCACCAAATGCAAATATCTTTTTGTCTACCAAATTGCGAAAACATATTTTCCTCCAAGCAAAGACCAAGCATGAAGAAAATCCAGTCCTAGAAGTTAATTGACTGGCAAGTTATAAATAACTGGAAGCAGAGCATTACAGCTGAAGTATGCTTGTGACCCTACCAGGGAGGAAGGCAGCCAGCGAGTACGCAGATCTCCCAACCGGAATAAAAGTAAATTCAGAAAATGAGAATTTACTGAAATAAGAGCGTAATGTGCTTTTTGGTACTAGGTTTGACAGTTCTGTCAAAGTTAGAGCTGGCAGCCTGGCGTGCGGTGCTCCCCTCCCCACAGTAGTACCTTACATGGGCACTGAGGGTTCACAGTGGGTGGTGGGGAGTTTTATGATTTATTAATCTACAGCACAAGTGATATGTTGAAGAGGCACAGAGAGCTAATAAATAAGGGGAAAAAAAAGATGATTAATCTGTAATAAATAATACAAATGGAGAAGGAAGCTCAAAGAGAGGTTTTGGGGAAGAAGCTTCAAACTATGGTCTCTCAAAATAACCACATTTAGTGGACCAGTGCTGAGGGCACTCCATCCCTCCACATCCGGATGCCTGTGTTGTCAGCAGAACCGGGGCACTGCTACTTCTAGTGCGACTAAGATTTCATCTAAACACTCCTTTTGCTGGGCAATTACAAGCTTTAGCTTGACAAGCAATCTCTGCACCGACAACAAATCTAGCAGACAGGTTGCTGATGGGCAGAGCTTTGCCATAAACACTATCTGTAGATGTCAGCATTAAAAGCAGTTTGCCATCCACACCTGCCACCCCTGCACACATCCCAGCAGCACCTCAGCCCATCTGAACAGCACAGTAAATCACGGTACTTCAGAGGAAGCAAACCCCTGGTAAACTCCTTAGAAAAAAAAAAGTGTCCTTTAGCACTCTGAACACTGAAATTATAGCAGAAGCGCCTCTTCTACGGCTTCCCGAATACAGATAGGAGACGTTTCAGGGGTATTTAATATGTGTTTTTTTCTTGGATTGCAACTCATTATCCCTTAGATGAGCAAGTACATGAGGAAACACCTGGGAGGGACCTAATGGGAGCTGAAATGTTTAGTAACCCTGCCCCCATTGTGTAGTGCTCTAAACAAAGAATAGTGAGCATTAAGGTATCCAGGACAAGTAACAGGTATTCATGGAGAAGCCAGCTGGGCATTTTTTCCACATTTTGAGCAGACAGAACATCTGCCAGAGGCAGGTATGCTGCTGAATATCATTTAAACTATAAATAAATAACACTTGGGAGGTATCAATTGGCTGCTGACAAAAAATACTGACAATATAATTAATGATTTATTGAGGGTAACAATCCAGGTGAAGCCTGCATCGCCAGTTGATCTGACTTGTTAATTAATGAGAGGAAAACATTTCCCACATAAAAATAATGGCCAAGACTTCAGTGCAATAGACAAAACACTCTTCAAAGCCAAGCAACTCTGCTGCTCCACAGCACCCTGGGGATCAGAGACCCCATCTTTGCCTGAGTCATCGGCCACTGCCACAAAAGTGTTTTCTCAGCATAGCTTGAACACCTTCTGAGGAAAACCTGCTCCCTCCCGATTACAGAAATGCGATGGAGTGCAGGAAAAAAACCATTTCTCCCCCTACCCAGCTGTGCAAAAGTCAAGAATAACGTATATTAAACTGTAAGGCAAAGGGGAAAACAAAAAAAAAAAAAAAAAAAAGGAAAAAAAAAGAAAGAAAATATGAAAAAAAAAAGGAAAATAAATAAAAGAGGAAAGAAAAAAGTTACAAAAATAAAAGTAGGAAAATAAAGAAAAATGGGGGGGAAGAAAAACAAAACAACAACAAACTAGAGAAAATGCAACATAAAAAAAGAAAGAAAAAATGGAAGAAACTGTAAAAAACAAAACAAAAAACATTCCTGCCCCCCACTGAGCTATGCAAAAACCAAGACCAACGCGCATTAAACTGTAAAAGGAAAGTCTATGTGGGTCTTTATAAATCTAAAGAACTTAAGTAAGGATTACTAAGCTCTCAGTATTACCAAGGGTTTCCGCATTCAGTCAAGCACAAATTCCCTGCACTGGCAGGACTGCCAATACACTTACCTGCCACAGAATGTAGCAGCTTCCATTGCCTCCTTTGATTCACCACTTCCTCCAGGTTTGAAGGAGAAAATACATTCAGTGATGCTTCGAGCTCAGACCCAAACCCTGAGCATCCCTGAGGCTTCGATGATCAACAAGCCATCACACAGGCACTGGCCTCAGGGATTTCCCTTTCAAAATACTCACTGAGCTGCATATCACAGAATCACAGACTGGTTTGGGCTGGAAAGGACCTTAAAGCTCATCCAGTTCCAACCCCCTGCCACAGGCAGGGACACCTTCCACTATATCAGGTCACTTCAAGCCCTGTCCAACCTGGCCTTGAACACTGACAGGGGTGGGGCAGCCACAGTTTCTTTGGGCAACCTGCGCCAGTGCCTCACCCCTCTGACAGTAAAGAATGTCTCAAAACTGAAGATATTTCCTTTTTTTTTCCTCACCAAGGTTTGGAGAGAAAAAGAGAAAAACGTGCAGCACTTGCTACCATGAGGACATCAACAGGTCCAGCCTTGCTGTCAAAGCCAATGGCTTAAAAAAAAAGGAAGCAGACACAGCATCTTTTATGAACGGCAAAACCAACAGGACAGGGAAGATTCAGGCTCATTTCCACAGGACACTGCTTTAGGAAAGGAGTCTGTATGGGTCCTGGTGCAGAAACACTGGTTGGTGGGACACCAGGAGCAGCACCCAACACCTTCTGCCTGGTGCAAGATGCTCAACAGAGTCAAGCAACCCCCAAGCATCACCACCTCCTACAGCCCCAGCAAACCATCAGAAACCCCCAGGCATGAGAGGCTGTGCCCAAGCCTCATACAGGGCAGGCAGAGAGAACTGCAAGGTTGTCACTGAAGGCTATAACGGACCCTGCCTCCCAGGAGAGATAGCATAGCGGTGCAGAAACCAGGCATGGGCTTTTGGAGAGCTGTTCTCCATGCAGAAAATACACCAGGACACCTAGTTCTGGAGGGGTTTCTTACCTGAAACAAGCAAACAAACAAAATATGTAATAATAAAGAGATCGTAACTCCAGGTAAGTGCAATCATTATGCTTCAAATGACATGTATGTGATGTGGGACACAAAACCCTAGGTTTAATAATAGTAAGCTTTAATAAGTTCACTACACACGGTACTTTTAAGGACTATCTAAAACTATGAGTAATTCATAACTACACTAAAATATTCAGCAGCATGAAGAAAGGAACCTCAGTCCTAGTCTCAAACATCCACTTTATCATATTATCTTAATCCCACTGAATTACATTATCCTCTTTTTAATAAATTAACTCTAATAAATATGAACCCACTCCCTCCACTATGCCTCCACTTGACCATGCATCCTAAACACATCCTTGATGTGTGTTGGGTACCACCCTGAGTCACTGCCCTGCCACCAAGCATCATCAGCAGCAATCGCCCTGCCTATGGGGTGAGGAACTAAACAACTACACTCCCACACTACAGCTAGGCTAAACAAAGCATATCAGAACAGACTGCTTTGTGACAGGCTTGCAGTCAAAAAAACCAGAATAATCCCTGGGAAGCAATGCAAAATGTCACTCCAGTCCAGTGTACTGACTGGGCAGACGAATTGCAAATGGTTTCAAGCCAGTTGCCTAAAGGTGCACTATTAAAACAGAAAACTGCACATGCTATTTCAACGAACAATGATTTAGTCATTTTACTAAAAAACTTCATTCTTAGTATTAATTTCTTTATCATTTCTATTCCATGTAAAGGAAGAAAAATGAATATTCTACAATTTGAGTGATGGGTATTTATCTTTCAACTACTCGATTTACACTAAGTTGATTTTTTGAGTACAGCCTAAATTTGCTGTTGCTCCCCACCCTTCTGCAGATTTTACAGAATGAAAAACCCCATAAAACTGTGATGCAGCTTGTGCCTGTCACCCCAGGAACATTTACGATTGTTTTAAAAGGGCAAAATGCCCATGTAGCATCTTCCCCCGCTGTGGTGAGCAGCGCCTGCACGTCTTTCTGCTCGAGGAAGCTCAGCACTGCAAGAAACACACAGCAGCAGGTGTACATCTGAACACTGCTTTGTAGACTGGGAAGAAGTCCACATGCACAAGTAGAGGATGCATACACCCAGCCCTGCACACAGGGTGAGCAGATTCATGCCAGCATTTCTCAGCAACTGTATTTCCGTGCTGTAAGCATATTTTCGGATTAGGAACTGAATAGGAACAAAAATTTTGCGAGTTTCCTCTCCTGTGGGACACATTAGTTTACGTCTAAACAGAGTGCACAGGTGTTTACAGGGTGCAGAAAACAAATTTATTAACATCAGATTTTTAAAACAGGCAGATTTGTCTGACAAGGTAAAACATTTCCTTTGCTTAACTTGCTATGTGAGCTGGTATCTCAGACAACAGAGAACTTCGGGAAAGTTAATATTGAATGAGCAGCATTGTGCTAAGTTAAAAATACAATATTTGGTGTTGAAAACCGTGCTTAGAAGGTGGATGCTCTGGGACACATCTTAAAGGGTATCAAACCAGTAGGTATATAAATACCAAACACAAACCTTCCCTTTGTCACAAACACAAACAAAGGTCTCTTTTCAGAGAAAGAAATTAATGGTGAAAAACAACATTGTGTATTAAAGCAGAAAAACCACACGTTGCATTCAGCACCACACTCACAACTAACCTGCTCACTCCAAACCTTCTCTTTGTGCAACTGGGCTTTGGAAATTTTACAAATAACTCAGCTGTTGAATATAAAAAATAACTGTGATCTCAACCTAAAAGACAGAATTTTTGTGGCAAACAGAAAGTACTTGTTTCCAGAGACGCCACAGTAAATCTCTATTTCCCAGCAGTGATCAGGAAACACTCACTGGTTCATTATTTTTCTTTCCCAGCTAAGTATCCCAAAGACATATTTTAATTCTGTGAGCCCCATGACCAGCGCTCATCATTTCCATCACTGAAATAGTTTCCAAATGGAATTCCAAGCACTAATACAGGATGTGTAGAATGCAGATTTTATTTCCCACTTGCAGATCTTGCCTGCCCTCCCAAAGAGAAGCATGTTCTTTTTTGAACAGAGCAGCTCTAGGGACTCATTTGAGCTCAGATGATAGAGAGAAATGGGCCATGGGCCATCCATTTGGTCTGTGTCTCACCCAGGGGATGCCCCAGTCTCCTCTCCGGGACTGTCCCAGCAAAGGCATTGCAAGATGAAGGATAACCCAAACTCCACCATCCTCCTGGGGAGCTCCAGTTCAAGAGAAAGGCCAGGCTATACAAACCGGATTCTCAAGAGCAACAAGGACAAGTCCATGATTAATAAAACGCAGCCCAACAAGGAACAGAGTCAGCGGAAAATTCTTCACCTTAACTAAGTTTAATGGGTTTAATTTCATTCTTTCTGCCTTCTCAGACAGTCCTGCCTGCTTTTCCTCCCCTCCTCCTTCATCCCAGAGGACTCTTCTCTCCATCTTTCCCACAGGGAAATGACAGCCAAGAAGGGCAAGACCCACATCCCCTTTTTTCTCATTTCATTTAAGAGCCTAGGTTGGGAGGAGCTTAGGCTGAGTTTAAAAAGGGTGAAATGCAGCTACTTACTTTTTATTTTCCTCCAGAATGAAGCAAACTCTAGACACTAGCCACGTATTTTCCCACCAAATAACCTATCTCCATCTAAAGCAGAAATTAAGATACATACAAGAAAGCTGGAGAGGGACTTTTGCAAGGGCTTGTACAGATAGGATAAGGGGGAATGCCTTTAAACTGACAGAGAGGAGATTTAGACTAGATGTAAGGAACAAGTTCTTCCTTGTGAGGGTGGTGAGGCACTGGCACATGCTGCCCAGAGAAGCTGTGGCTGCCTCATCCCTGGCAGTGCTCAAGGCCAGGTTGGATGGGGCTTCGAGCAACCTGGTCTAGTGGAAGGTGTTAGGGGAGTTAGAACTGAGTGATTTTTCAAACATCACCCTCCTGTGCCACAGCGCACATGCAACATTTGCAACATTTGAAACGGGGGGGGGGGGGGGGGGGGGGAGGGTGAAATCTCATTTTTAATCTTTCCTGACACTTCTGTGAGTTAGTACAGTTTCAATATCAAGGTTTTGCTATGAGAAAAATTTAAAGCAGAACAAGTTTTAAGGGACTTGGCTGGAAATCAAGAAAGAAAATGCATTTCTGCACCTAATGAAAGAAACAGACCTTCACAAGAGCCTTCTACCTTGGAGGTTAACCAGATGTTTAACAGCATAGGTTTCCTCTGCACTTCACCTTTCAACTCACATCACTGACATAATAAAAAAAGCATCTTTTTGGTGAGAGGCCATACAGGCCTACACCTCTACTTCACGTACTCTTTGCTTCTACGGCAGTGGCATGCACATGCACTCACACACCAGCAGCGAAAAGGCTGCTATTAGGACATGGCATCCCTTTGCACCCTGCCAACACCAAATACACTATATACACTATGTGCTGCGGACCACAGCTTTGTGTGTCAGCCAGAGGTATCCACCTCATTTACCCCTCTACAGTACTGAATTTACTATGCTTACATACTTATTCATATGTCATACAGACACATAGAATCATAGAATAGTTAGGGTTGGAAAGGACCTTAAGATCATCTAGTTCCAACCCCCCTGCCATAGGCAGGGACACCTCCCACTAAACCATGCCATCCAAGGCTATGTCCAACCTGGCCTTGAACACCACCAGCGATGGAGCATTCACAACTTCCCTGGGCAACCCATTCCAGTGCCTCACCACCCTTACAGTAAAGAATTTCTTCCTCAGATCCAATCTAAACTTCCCATGTTTCAGTTTGAACCCGTAACCCCTTGTCCTCTCACTACAGTCCCTCATGAAGAGTCCCTCCCCAGCATCCCTATAGCCCCCTTCAGGTATTGGAAGGCTGCTATGAGGTCTCCACGCAGCCTTCTCTTCTCCAGGCTCAACAGCGCCAATTTTCTCAGCCTATGTTCATACAGGAGGTGCTCCAGTCCCCTGATCATCCTCATATATACTGATATGCCATATTAATTATATTACATTACCACACTATGATCTGGCCCAGTATCAGCCAACAAAATGACCTGATAAGCATAATAAAGCAGCAAGAGCCTCTTAGTCTAATAGTCGAAACTTGTCACTTCAGGAATTTCTATGTAGAATAAAATACCTATAAAATTTTTACTGAGGTAAAATGTCCACATAAGTGATTAGGCAAAAGTTAAAGAGAATTGAAAGTCTTTGTTAATAACCAAAGCACATAGAGAACCACTTATCTTCTTCTTGGGCATACAGGAGCATCTTTGACAGTTCAGATGCATCCTGAAAACATCTAAAGAGCATTTCTGAAGTTTCTCATTAATATTAAAATGAAATTGGCACTATCACTCTTCCGGGTAGCAATCCATAGTGAACCCCATGAGAAATCACATAACAAATGCAGGAGGTGTTGGAAGGTCAGGCTCCCTTCTTCCCCCTTTCCACCGTCATGTCCTTCTAACACCCATGGAAGAAAACTGCTACCTGATTGACAGAAGTGCTCTTTGACTCAGAAAAACCTAAGGAAACTCCATGCAGTGCAGACACAAACCCTCCTACAGTATCTGAGGGCAGATCACTCCTTGTCACTGTATGAATGCTAAATTTAGGAAAATCCTACTAATATTATGATAGTACAGCTGTATGCCAGAGGGCTGGGGGCCTGACTAACACAGAGTATGGCCTCACCTACACACGCCCTTCTGAATTAGGACAGTTTACTTGAAATTCGTGTGTATATACTGTGACAAACAGAATGATGCAAACTGTAAGCTACAGCAGCTATGCTTGCAAAGATAACAGCAAATTACAAACCTTGATCTGTAAGGACCAAATGCATCTGAACAGAAAAGGTAAGAAATGGTTCATCTGACTGCTGTCAGTTTACAGACCTTCATGAGACAGCCTCTTGCTCCTAAGGATGTTCAAACAGCTAATTGTGTGGAAGGATAAGAAGAGGCTTGTGCTTATTTACATGAATGCGTTAGGATCTGAATACCAGGTCTAGCTAGGGAGCGCTCGCTCAGTAATGAGCACTTTGTATCTTCACAGCTGACTTCTCAAGCAAAAAAGTAGAGATCTTTGGGTTTATAAGAGATAAGATTTAACAGCAAAAAAAGCCACATGAAGACTGAAGGATGCTGATGCTCAGCAGTGTCTGTCCAGAATTAGCAAGCAATGAAAAGGTAGGAATTTTTAAATTCGGAAAATATGAACATTTCTGGTTATGTGAAACAAAGGAAGACTGCAAAGTACAAATTGCTCTAACCCCCTGGTTTGCATCAATGCAATACTAATTAATCCTGGTTTACAAACTGAAGTCAAGCTAAAAGGGCTTCATCAAGCTGGCTGCCATCTGCAAGCCTTCCCTAGGAACTATCGGTATTTCCAGCTTTGCTTTTCACCCCTTGGTATCATGAAATCCTTTTGCTGATTTGCCACCCCACTGCTCCTCCACTGCCTCAGAAGCTGAACAATGGTGAAGGCAGAGCCCATGCTGCTGGAGAAGGGGAAGGCAGGGGATAGGTAATTATACCCCATCAGGCCAACTTCAAATCACAGAAAAACACAGCACAAAGTAATCAAACAATTTTCATCAGCTAGAAGACAACAAGGTTGCAAGCAAGGGCCAAAATAGATTTGTCAGAGCAAATCAGGTCAAATGGACTTAATATGCTTCTGAGGCAGAGGAACAGAGCTGCTGAGTAGGAGAGAACTCAACTGCCTGCAAGAATACTATTTTTATAATTTATTTTACAATACTACTAACAAACTAGAGGAAAAAATAATGAAGATGCAATATATGAGTAAATGGCTAAAAAGCGCAGCTCTTCGCAGCAGGAATATATTTGCTTCACCAATAGAAAAGTGAAGATTTTCCATTTATTTCCCATTAAACTCCCTGTAAGGTGACATCCTTGCTGGAAACCCCAAGCTGGTCCTTCCTGCAGCACTGCCACTCAGAAATGGATGCCTCCAGCCTTTACACCGACCTCACCTGGGATTTCAGGGGCTGTCCAGGACCAAAGGGGTTGAGTCACGCCCCCCAAGCCCCACTGGGGACACCCCAGACTCCTGGGCACTGGGATTTCCAGCTCCTGTCTCATACTTGTTATGCACAAATACAGCAACAGGAACAGGTTGGAATTAAATTAGAATAGATTTAGCCCTCAGCCCAGGAGGAGCTGCTCTTCTCAGGACAAAACTGCTTGGTACTAAATGGAGATCTGGGGACAGCCCCACACCAAAATACCATGGAAGGAGCTGTTATAGAAAATACGGACATGACAAAACCAGTTACCCAAATTATGCTCACACTAGACCATGTTGACCAAGATTCTGTCCAACCTGGCCTTCAACACTGTCAGGGATGGAGCATTTACGACTTCTTTGGGCAACCTGTTCCAGTGCCTCACCATTTGTCATGGTTTAAGCTTCTCAGCCACAAACAGTTTTGCTCACTCACTCACTTCCCCCTCTTTCTTCCCTCCGCTCCTGGAGGGATGGGAAGGAGAATCGAAAGAATGCAACTCCCACAGGTTGAGATAAGAACAGTCCAGCAACTAAGGTGTAACACAAACCACCACTGCTAGCACCAATAATAATAATGACAAGAGAAATACAAGGGAAGAGTTTTTTCTTCCCCCCCACTCCGTAAGGGGGGGGGGGGGGGAAGAAGAATCGAAAGAACGCAACTCCCACGGGTCGGGACAAGAACAGCCCAGCAACCAAGGTACAACACAAACCACTGCTACCACCACCAATAATAACAATAACGAGAGAAATACAAGGGAAGAGGACAGAACTGCTCACCACTCGACGACCGAGCTGTGAACTAAACCCACCCCTCTTCCGGGTTCCGGCCCCCCAGTTCTTTTTCCTCCTGGACATGACGTGCTGTGGTATGGAATAACCTCTTTGGTCAGTTTGGATCAGGTGTCCTGTTTCTGCTTCCCCCCGGCTTCCACCCTTCCCTGGCAGAGCATGAGACTCAGCAAGTCCTTGGCCAGTCTAAACATCACCAAGCAGTAACTGAAAACACTGGTGTTATCAGCGCTGTTCCCAGGCTCAAACACAGCACTGCAGCAGCTACCAAGAAGGGAAAAAAGAAAAAAAAAATGACTGCTACTGCTGAACCCAGGACACCATTTAAAATGCTTCCTGAATTAAGATAAAAATTGCCATTCTCAGATTAGTAGCTTCATTCTTTGTTCAAATTATTTTGCAGGAACATTCTTACTTAAGACATGTCATGCTTCACTTCCACATTTGGGCAAACAAAATGTCCCTCAGATTCATGGTAGCTCAAATTCAGATCTTGGCACAACCCATACGTGTACGTGAGTTGAACATGTCTTTAAGCCAATCTTCTCACACATCCACAACAGTATCCTTGTGACTCTAACACCAGGGCTACTGCCAAAGCCTTTTTCTGTCCAGAAATACAAAATAATCACTAAATCATTTATAAAACTCATTTGGAGAGGCAGTGATGGTAAGAGGACAAGAATAAAAAGAAGACCTCCAATTTATGCTTATTAACTAGAAAAACAATAGATGAGAAACAGCACAATTTGAGCACTGTAGAGTTTTCTTAATCGCTCATGAATTTCTCAGAGACGAGTACTTTGGTCTATATTTAGCAAGCAGTGTCTCTACATCCCTGCCCACTGGTGAGTTTACGGGAGTGAAGCATTCCCTGCCCGGCACTGCAGCATGAGAAAGCAACACCCCTCACAACCACATTGCTTTTGTTCAGTGAAAAATTTGAGCGCTTCACCTTCTACACATTTCCAACCAGCATTCACACAACACCTCCAACCTGCCAGGGTTTGGCATATGCAAACACCATTCCCAGCCCCACCAGGGAGATCCTGCCCCCCAGCAGCCCATAACCCAACCCACATGGGTCCAGCTGCAGAAGGGACAGAGTTCCCATGCTCGCAGGAATCTGGTATTCACATTTTCCTCATTAGATACATTTGATTTCCTGGAGGCATAGAACAGATTTGTATCAGAGATCAAGTTTTAGTGCTCCTGAGTTTTCTCAATCATTGCACATGTCACTCTCCCAGAGATTACTAGCTCTTGCTTAGCCCTCCAATACTTATTCAAGGAAAATATTGATCTACATATGTAGACTGATGCTACAAGGCTCATATGTGCCAGCACACACAGCACAAGATCAGCACAAGAAGTGTTCAAGGAGAATGTATTCTGTTTGATTAAGTGTGAACGAGTATTTTTTGCAAAGACATGACTTTGGATGAATCACCAGTTATTCAGATTATGTAGAGTGAAAGGAAAGCTCCTGCCGAGCTCCAGCTTAAAACTGCTATCGTTTTTCTCTCCTATATCTCCAAAGACATCTAAGGGGGGAAAAGGAGAAAGACACACAAAAGCTTTCTACATTGAAGCTCAGTACTGTGGGAAACTGCTGTCTTATGCAGGAGGAAGGATGTGTTACCCAAAATTCAACGGCGGCAAGTTATATAAGGGTTGTAGTTACCAAAACTGTTCACTCCCAGTTCTGCTTCCTTAGAACCAGCACATAAAACACTACACATTTGCTATATTTTCATTAGCATTTAAAAATGGGGTGTGTTTTTTTCCCCTTTTTTGGTCCAGCTGTGCCCTTTGGCTGTGCTGCACCTGAGTAGCAGCTGCAGGAGGGGCAGAAGGAATCTGAGTGATGAAGGTCCGAAGTTCAGCACATGCTCGCTTAGACTGCAACAAACATGTCTGCCTCCTTGACCACCAAATACTGTTTTTTTCCACTAACAGATATTTTATATAATGGCAGCACTGGAAAAAGATTTGCTGAACTGCTAAGACCACAAGACTTTCAGTATTGCATCATGTTTAGGTTACGCTTAGGAAAAAAAAGAGAGAGAAAGAAAAAAAGCCACTTTCGTGACGTAGAGCTCCTGAATTATTTTTTCCCTGTCACTTCCCATCTAACACACCTTATAGATGTCACAGCTCATATGCAAAAGATGTCTAGACATAGTCCTCGGTAACCAGGTCTAGGTGGCCCAGCTTAAGTAGTGGAGTTGGACCAGATGACATCCAGAGGCCCCTTCCAAACTCAACGATGTTTGAATCAGTGATATTTTGCAGAAAAGTGGTTCAGAGAGATGGTTTCTAAGAAAATTCAGTCACTGAGTTATCCCTGGTGAAAGCTAGCCTGGGTTTCCAAAGACCCTGGTCACCACCCACCAATGCAGATGGCCAGAACTCCTCATCCTTTACCAGAGAACGTAACAAAGAGGTCCACACCACACATGCAGGTCCACGCTCCACCAAAACCAAGCTAGAGGTGGCTTTCCGCCGTTCTCATGCAGAAAGGCAAACACAGAGCGAGCAAGCAACACCGGCACACACAATGCTGCAAGAGTCTGAGCTGGACCTTTGCACTCCTCACTCTACCGCTCCATCCAAATTTCTTCCCTGTCAATACAATGAGATTTTCTGAACACCAAGACCTGGACACAAAAGCTAGTATGACAGTGGAGAAGGAGAGGAAGAGGATGAACAAGGTATAATTCAAGAACTGTACCAACCATGGATTTACACAGTATTTTGATTCTGGTTAGCTCCTCCACTAACTCCAGAGTATTTTCCCTCCCTCCTGTCCTCTGCCCACAACACTTTGCCAACATTTGCACACACCCCACACCTCTCCCAAAATACAGATGGTAAGATAAAAATAGAAAAACTATACGTTCCACCTTTAAAGTTGCTAAATTTGTACTGGGTTTTCTTTAAAGCTAAGCGACCATGAGAATAACACATAGGAGAAACATCTTCAAATGGCTATAGAAATTCTCTATATCACAGCAGTCTTAAGATTTATATTACAGTTCTTTGTTCACTCAAGTTGTTTCAGTCTGAAATCATTCCCCTGTATCTGTTTCTGAGAGAAATCTTTCCGTGGAGACCCACAGTTACGTAATTCAAGCTATTCATGTTTTTAAAAGAACAGTGGAATATGCCTTTGATTTCATCGCTATTTATTTAATTAAAAAGCCTGGCAGGCTGTTTGATTTCTTTAATCAGAAAATGATGTTAAAAGGCTCCCAAAATATCATTTAATGAGTTTCAAAAATGGATGCATATACCATTCCTGCCAGGCTTCTGTACATTTCAGGTTCTTATTAAGTGTTCGCGGTTTTTTAGCTATTTCAACAGCTTATCGGTAAGTCGCAGGATAATACAGCAATTGTAAAAGGCTACATGCTCCTAAATGCACACAGAGGCAAAGCCCCAGAAGGGGAATCCAGCATAAGAGTCAAAACCTGTTCTCCCCATGAACACCACCGTGAAGGTTTGCTGACAACTGAGCTTAAAATCCTCCATCACAATAATGTGAAATCAGGACAATAGGTTTTGAAAATAAATGCTTTGAGTGTTCTTCAAAATTATATGTTATCATAATAATGGAGGGGTTGAATATATATCAAAAATAATCCTAAATGGTTAGCAATTACCCTTATGAATCATAACCATCTTCGGATTCCGAGAAGCCAGTTGAACATCTCAGCTGTGAAACTCTCCCCTTGCAACTGACACTCCAAAAAATGGAAACGGTGCAAACCCCAGAGCCAGAACTGAGCATCCTTGGGCGTTCCCAGGGAAAGCTCTGGGGTCTGGTGTCAGGCGCAACTACAGAGCACTCCCTGTGCAGGAGGTTTAGGCCGTGGGTCATACAAATGTGAAGAGCCAGGAGCCATCCGTGCATGCTTATCTGTGGCCTCTAAACCAAAATCTGCTTGTGAGGGAAGGCGAGGGAAGGCGAGGGAAGTAAAGACAGGCTTTGCTGAGCTCAGCCCTGCTGCTACCCCCAGGAAGGACCAGGAGGAATTAGCAGACCCTGGCTTCCTTTCCTCTAGGGATGTGCTGGGTCCGCTTCCCACTTTCCACATGTTATTATCCCAACAATCTAAAAGCTGTAATTAAGGAGGGTAAGGGAAACATAAAGAAAAGTCTTCCATTTCCAGAAATTAACATTTTGGTGATGAGGCAGTAAATTAACTTAATCAAGTTGGAAGGCATCTACGAGAAATCATTTTTATATGATTTAATGAGAGAAGGCATTGAAAATTGTGATTTTAATCAGTCAAGTGGGATTTATAAGCTAGAAGATCCTGCTTAAACAACTCGTTAGACTTCTCAGAAAAAAAATCTTTACTGTCTCTGCAGACAGTCAAAACAAAATTTATTGTATATATTTACTAATTCTCTAAACCCCTTGGTAACATTGCATATCAAAAGTCAACTGATTAAAGTGGAAAACAGAGTTAAAGAAAAAAAAAATCTTCATAAGCATGCTAGAGAAAAACAAGAGGCTCTGAGTCCCTATAAAAAGACAGGGCTGACTCAAACCAAATGCTATTAGGACTCCTAAATCCCTATTTATTATAAATACAATGGCTATATTAGAGTGAAAAATACTCAATACCTTCTAATTCTTTTTCTAATTTGTAAGGCACTTGCACCCTGGCCTGCACCACACAGCGACAGCAGAGGACTGGAACAAGAATAACATGGAAAATGGCAAACTAAACAGGATCCTTCCAAGGGCTTAGCCTCAAATTGTACTGGCCTGACTTAATCTAACCACCATGACATGCCTCCCAAATGCTATGTCCCACAGCACCATACAATCCCATGTCAATGCAGAATGAAACAGTACTGCTACATCTATTTTGAAATCATGATTTATTGAGTAGTTCAAGGTTAAGACATTTCAAAACATGTCAAGACCCCTGAATCCACCCCACTGAGGTTTCCAGTAACTTTAATTCTCTCTTATTTTTCATTTGTTGAACCAGAAGTCTGCATTTATTTTTTATAGGTATTTCTACCTCCTTCAGTTTCAGACTAATGAACAGCTGCCTCTGTCATGTCAGTACAGAGAGAAGAAAAGAAGTGCTAAGAGTATACGATGAAATAAGTATTTTTTGCTACTTATTATTAGTCGCTTGCCATTTGATTTTGATGTTGGGGGCAACAGATCTCCATAGGACAGAGGAAACACATGGACTCTTCATTAGGGACTGTAGTGGTAGGAAAAGGGTAACTGGTTAAAACTTAAACAGGGGAAGTTTAGATTGGATATGAGGAAGAAGTTCTTTACTGTAAGGGTGGTGAGGCACTGGAATGGGTTGCCCAGGGAAGTTGTAAATCTCCATCACTGGAGGTGTTCAAGGCTGGGCTGGACAGAGCTTTGGGTGGCATGGTTTAGTGGGAGGTGTCCGTGCCCATGGCAGGGGCATTGGAACTTGATGATCTGTGTGGTTCCGTTGACATGCTGGAGGGGAAGAATGCCATCCAGAGGGACCTTGACACGCTTGTGAGGTGGGCTGATGCCAACCTGATGAAGTTTAACCATGCCAAGTGCAAGGTCCTACACCTGGGTCAGAGCAATCCCAGGAACAGGTACAGGTTGTGCAGAGAATTGATTCAGAGCAGCCCTGCAGAGAAGGACTTGGGGGTGTTGGTCGATGAGAAAATGAACATGAGCCGGAAGTGTGCGCTTGCAGCCCAGAAAGCCAACCGCATCCTGGGCTGCATCAAAAGGAGCGTGACCAGCAGGTCGACGGAGGTGATCCTGCCCCTCTACTCTGCTCTTGTGAGACCTCACTTGGAGTATTGTGTGCAGTTCTGGCGTCCTCAACATAAAAAGGACATGGAACTGCTGGAGCAAGTCCAAAGGAGGGCCACAAGGATGATCAGGGGACTGGAGCACCTCCCGTATGAAGATAGGCTGAGAAAATTGGGGCTGTTCAGCCTGGAGAAGAGAAGGCTGCATGGAGACCTCATAGCAGCCTTCCAATACCTGAAGGGGGCCTATAGGGATGCTGGGGAGGGACTCTTCTTTAGGGACTGTATTGAGAGGACAACGGGTAACGGGTTCAAACTGAAACAAGGGAAGTTTAGATTGGATATGAGGAAGAAATTCTTTACTGTGAGGGTGGTGAGGCCTTGGAATGGGTTGCCCAGGGAGGTTGTGAATGCTCCATCGCTGGTGGCGTTCAAGGTGGGGCTGGACACAGCCTTGGATGGCATGGTTCAGTGGGAGGTGTCCATGCCCATAGCAGGGGGGTTGGAACTAGATGATCTTAAGGTCCTTTCCAACCCTAACTATTCTATGATTCTATGATCTTAAGGCCCTTTCCAACCCTAACTATTCTATGATTCTATAATTCTATGAGTAGCTTGGTTCTTTACAAAGGATATTGCAGATCTGAGCGCAATTCAGACACAGAAAATAATTTACTTGAAGAAACAAACCAGAAGCGTAGGCTGAAAGCACCTAGCTCTCTCTTAAAACTCTAAAAATTGAAGAATTTGGATGAATATCAAAGCCTTTTACACTAAATATGCTACAAATTCCCATCCGTGAAGACCCAGGGTAGGACCTCAGGCAGCCCAGGCAACAGCTGCTCCCTGTGGTACCTGCTGTAGGAATATGTAGTGGGGAGCAAACAGAGCAATTCCTCTGTGCCGTGCTTCTGGGGTGGGTAAGAAACCAATTTATCCCTATGATATTGATGCTCTTCATGGCAATTTTACAGAAAGATAAAATAAGACAGCAGCTTTAGAAAACTGGCTGTATTCTAAGGATGCTTAACGACTATGTGCAGAAGCCATGTTATTTTATGAGATCCCCTGTACTGGTTGTCAAGTAAGGAGACGCAGCACAGGAGCCAAACAGCACATCTGGCACTGGGGGAACGTTCATCCTAAAATTGCTGTTCTGCTCAGTACACAGTTCCCCACTTGGGACTGAAGACATCTGAGTGAAATCAACTGCTTTCATAGGGAAACATTAGAGCTGGAATACAATTTTAAACTCAAAAAATAGTTCACAGGCAGGGTTTCCCAGCCCTAACAGAGAAGGATGCCTTGGTCTGTGGCAGCACAAGGATACAGCCTTCATGACACCAGCACGGGAAAGGACACATATCGCTACCAGACTTCACTTTGGCTTTTGCATCTCATCTTTGGAAAGAAATCAAATGCCAAAACTGCATCACTGTACAAATTCATCCATTTTCATTGTGTTCTAGTACTGAAATACAGTCTTCTGAGTTTTAAAATCCAATTCCATTTCAATTCAACTTAATGATACATAATGATGATGATTTTTTTTCATTGATAGGAGGGTAATAGATAACCACTACAAAGGCAGCTTTATAGGCTGAAAGTTAGAAAGTTACACACACTGCATTAAAGGTCTCTTTTACTTCTGGGATGTGAGAGAAACCCATTATAAAAACAGAGCTGTAGAAAAGAATTGCTCCCTGGAGGCTGCTGTCCCATCTGCATAGGTTTCACTCAAAATAAATGCTGCTCCCAGTAGGATTAACAGAACATTGTGATTGTACTTCAGAACACAAAATATAAGGAAGCTTATCCCACACCAAGTGAGACTCTGGAAGGCAGGCAGGGCACCTGAAGTACCAGCTAGGCTGATGCCGGCAGCACAAATGATCCTGTACATAACTCAACCTTCCTCTCTGCTCAGCCTTGGCTCTGAGTTCTGTGTGGTCCTTCTCAGCTCAACTTGAGTAGACGCAAAGAGAAATCCTAAAAACCCTCTCCCATTTGGTTCAGTTTGAACACTTGCACCTGTAACTTCAGCTAATGTGCAAATCAACCACAGTTTAATTAAACTTCCTCCAACCTACCTCCCACAGACTATATATTTATCATCCCCAGGATTCTCCTGACCTACATGCAGATCCATCAGACTCACCCCCAGTACCACTACTGCTTTCTCTCCAGCCAAACACAATTGAAACTAATTGGAAAAACCTTTTCAAATGTATAACCTACCAACTGACTTCCCGAGACAAAAAAAAAAACACCCAAACATTGTTTTCACACCTAACCAAAACCAGCACCCTGGTTTCCCAACAACTGCAAGTTATCTCTGTTCTTTCCATGCCAGCAGACATCTCAGACTTGTACTGCACTCCTGGCATCACATAAACACAACAGCAAGGGGAGGTAACTGTCCTACACTGAGAAGGAAGAAAGCAGACTTAGTCTCTTATTGGCTTTACCTACAAAACATCCAACAAAACAGGCTGGAAATAATTTTATATTTCTAATAATACCCTTCAAATTATTGCTTCTATTTTACAGTAGCGGTGGGTTGTTGGATGCAAACTCTAAGTTAAGATAGCTTAGATGGAAGATTTTTGCAACATATTATTTCCACAAAGAGGAGAAACTTGTCTTGCACAGCACATATGATCAATGCTGAGGCTGTTGTCTCCTGATCTTCAGCCCAGCTCCAGTGGCCAAATGTCACAGCACCACGCTCAACTTCTCAGAAAACTACCTGTGAATCAAACCCATTTTTTGCATTAGCAGAGGTATTCAGGTACATAACCCATGTGAAACATACCCCATTTTTCTTGATCTATTATGTACATTCCTAAACACAAGTTGCCCACATTTGTGTAGATATGTTACAGCACATTCCCAGAGCTAGACCGCTGTTTTGCCAGATACATTTTGTCTTTCAGCTGACAGACAGGGCAGATTCCGAAAGAATCTGCTGAGAGAACACCAAGATAGAGAGATGGGTCCTGACTTTCTGCAGGTTTTAACATACTAAACATCCAGCCTTCCCCTCTTTCAAAAAAGGACATGCTGTAGGGAAGACTGCACCTTCCCTCACATATAGTGTTGCCTTCCCTCCCTGAGCCAGGCTCACAAAAGCTGCCCACTGGAAACCAACAGTAAGAATTGCTGCAGCTTATACAGACCCCCTCTGCTTGTGCCAAAGGCAGTGCCATGAAGGAAGACTTTTTGTCTCCTCACCACCTCCATCTTCATATTTACATGCTCTTGTCACCACTGATACTGATTCTCCTCCAGTCCAGCTGCCCTCCAGTTCCAAACTCTCCTCCTCACTCATTTACTCACATGTTTAAAGACTTTTTTAACTTAAAAACTCTTTCATCCCCCCCCATGTTTTATCAAGATAGAGCACATTTTGCTCTACTTTACCCAATATTCATCTCATCTTATAAAACTAGGTCACAAAATGTGCAAGTTTATATGAGTTAAGCTTTACAGATCCAGAAAATACCTCCTTTTTTTTGTTGTTCCGCATGTAATTTCTAAGCCAGAAATATTTGCAAAAATATATTCAAAAGTATACAAACACACCACTTTGTTTTGAACTCTAAGGAGTTATTTACAAAATACCTTTTCTTCAATTGTTTTACAACAGTTCTGGTAGGAAAGAGAAAAACCAAACACCCGGAGTCCTCTTGTCTGCATGTCAGCCCTGAAACCTTTATATGAGCACCAAAGCAGTTTTCCTTGAATTATCAGGGAGTGTTTCTTGAAATATCAGCAGTGTTTCTGGAAGAGCGCAGGTAAACCACCTCTGCTGCCCCCAGACTCTCTGATACCAGCCTGAGTTATGAAAATGCTGCAGCCAGAGGCAATCAGAAGTGGCCTCCTGCACTAGAAAAGCAGCATAGCTTGGAAACGCTGGGAAACCAGCATATGGACTGAAAATCTAAAATATTCTGAATATTCCCCTCTGAATATTCTGAATGGATGGCAGCCCATGCCAATGCTGCAGCACTGCAGGCTGCCAGAAGATGCCACAGGGTGCACAGCACACCAACCCTGCTGCAGCATCCCCACACCACCGAACCACAGTGGAAGTTTCTCCACCTTTGCCAGGAGCGCCGAAGTGCATCACCTTGGTAACAGACACATTGCCAAAAATCCCTCGAACATTTTCACTTTGTAGAGAAAACAAGTCAGGCCATCTCAAAGCATTTGCAAAATTTGACTGTGTCACTGAATTAAAGGGCAACCTGAAGTACACAACTTTTCAAATGTGGATGGTAAGACCTGCAGGGCAACATCTGCTTCACAGAGCATTTGCTTTCCCTACTCACCAGTCGTTTCCACGATGCCCTCCAGGATGACGACAATCTCAAACTGCTCCGTTTGCATGCTGCGCTGGGAGAGGTCGTAGAAGGGGCTCTTGGCATCAATCACATGGCAGATGGTAAGCGGGGACACAAGGAAAAGCTGATCGGCCCCTGTGCTGAAGCCCACGTCGAGCTCCAGCTGATCGAGTGGGAGGAACTCGCCCTCTGGGGTCTGGCGGGACTGGATGGGCAGCAAGGGGAGAGACACAGAGAGAGAGATATCACCATTGGAGCAGCCATCACTAAGGCACCCCAACAGCAACCTGCATCCCTGACAGAGCTCTGCACCACCTGTCACATGAGGCAAAACCCGTTCCAGCCATTAGGCCAGGAAATGGGTGGAAACCTGGTGCTGGACATGCAGAGCAGGGATGAATTACTTCTAAAACATATCTTGCTGCAATCGCAGCTCACCAGCATAGAAGCCTAGATCTTTAAGGTCCCTTCCAACCAAAGCCATTCTATGATTCTATGAAAATCACAGGCCACTGACTAGAGTGATGGCTCTGGCACTGACCCGCAGCATCACCCACCAGGAGGAGAAGAACATCCAGCCCACCCTCCACCCACCTTTGCACACCATCCCTTGTACAATGGGTGCCCAGAGTGGTGTACCCATAAAGGGTCTCCTGGCCAGGACCTCAGGCAAGGTATCTCCCCTTGAGATATCCAAAACCTCACCAAATCCACACTGCAACACAGTGATCACAGAAGAGGGCTCACAGCCACCTCCAAGGTCCCTCCCATTTCTCCTTGAGGAAAGCGGCAGCAATTAGGTTCATCAGCAGCTTTTTCAGTGAGCAGAGCTCCCCAGCACTAAGAACAACTGCTGTCATCCCCACAGCAGCTGGGGGCAGTCCTCCAGGGAAGTTTTTAGGCTGCTCTCCTTTCGACAAAATAAGCCCAGAGAAGGGGATGCCGTTACTGTGTTAGTTATCACTGCCTGGTAAGAGTAGCTCTAAACCACAGTTTAACAGCTATGTAACAAGTCCATAAAATCATGCCTGGAGCTGCAATCTCAGATTCAGCAATCTGGCTCGTGCGCCTTGCTGCAAGCTTCACATCCCCAGTTCGTAAGGAGCATTGTAACCAGCGCACAGCCCTGCCCAAATGCTCCCACTCTGGGTTTTATTGCTTCTCCCTGTGATGTGAATAGGCAGGAACAGAACATTATAGCCCTTCCCAGTCACTACTTTTATTACAGAATTTTCCATTATTTGCTATTCAGATTTAGAAACAAAAAAAACTAACACCAACAATAAAAGTTTTGCAAACTGCTGCGCATCAAACACAGCCAAAACCCAGTATTAAAGCACTGCTTGGTTGTGGCTGGCCAATCCCTGGCAGTGTTCAAGGCCAGGTTGGACAGGACTTTGAGCAACCTGGACTAGTGGAAGGTGTCCCTGTCCACGGCATGTGGTTGGAATTGCATGGTCTCTAAGGCCCCTTCCAACCCAAACCATTCTGTGATTTTATGACTCTGATACTTGAGAGGCATATCCATCATTCCTTACATTTTGAGCTGATGTCAAACTTCCAATATTAAGCAATACTACTCACTTGAAATAGGCCGGTTTTTTCTTTAACAGGAGCATGATCATGCTTGCAGGAAGAAGCATAATCATTCCCTTAACTTTTCTGCTGTTCCCATTCTCCTCGTTATTCAGATGCATTAAGTACGAGAGGGGGGCAAGGTGCCTCGTTGGACAGGGCACAGCCATCACCTCCCGATTCTCAGCTCTTCTACAAGTGACACCAACATCTAGAGAAAGCCTGCTTCATGATTTCTATAAAACAGCCCTGCACTGGCTGCTGCAGAAGGGAGGATGCCACATGTCCCCAGGGCAACCCCCAGCGAGTCGTGCAGCCACGGCTGAGGATCAGAAGCTGTAGGGATCCTAAAAGCAAAAGGCAGCAGACAGAGCAAAACCGGATTATGCACCTCGCTTAGGACTTGGTTTCTATTTTTAACATATTCCCTGAACGGTGGCTGGATTTGAAGGAGATCTAATCCCAAACAAACAATTGTGTGCTTTACTGCCCTGAAGTTTTGGCTAAGAAACATGTCTTAATTTTTGTGTGTGAAAATTCAGATTTATCACACCTGTCTCTGCCACCCCATTCTAGCATACGCCATACAGTTTCAGATGAAGACATCAGAGCCAAGAAACATCTAGAGCACATCTGCATAAATATCCTGCCTGCGGGGTTTTGTTTGTTTTTCATTAGAGAGAAGTCTGTTTTCCAATAAAAAGGGAAAATACAAGCAAAGCACCAAAAATAACACCCGTTAAGCAGAGCAAGGAGCAGCTCTAGGGAGAGAACTACTTCCACCAGCCATCCCGCACCCCTAAAATACCATTCTAGCCCCACAGAAGGCGGGGGCTGGCCCATATCTGGGTGACATGGTTGCGCTGGGGACACCAAGACCCGTGCACCTGGCCTGGCTTTGAGACAGCAGAAAATGCTGGCCCTGGATCAGACCCAACAAAGCACAATTGCATGCACCCAGCTTTAGTAAGAATGCTAGTGGTTTGGGAAAGTCCTTTAAAGATCGGGTTGTAAAATTGCTGCTTGTTCTGCCTTATGGCTCTTCTGGTTAGTTTTTCATCTACCACTGCCAAAGTGTCTTGGCTTTTCACATCACATCTCACAGAATCATGGAATATCAGGTTGGAAGGGACCTCAAGGATCATCTGGTCCAACCTCCTCTGTGGATGCTTTCCAAGGTACACCCAGTGGTACCTGCCCCAAAATCTTAGTGTGAACCTAACAGCCAAAAACCCCCTACCAACACACAGAAGAGGATGAAGAAGCAGACTAAACTATTATTTTGCAAAAACCTTCCATATAATGGACATCTTAACAGATGAAATACTGATTAAAAAAGGAGACTTAAAGACAATGTGGTTCTTGAGGGACACAGCAAAGTCCAGAGAAACATGCAGGAGCTACAGATGGGAGAAGGAAAATTACGGGAAAGAAAGGTTAAAAACAGGTGTGCTGCTATAGGAACCCTACGATTTTACAGCTGCAGTAAAATCAAGTGTTACATTATCTAGCTGTGAAGTCATTTACACAAATTAAGATTGCTTCTGCTCCGAGGGAACTGACATAGAGATCGAGAGCTAAAATGTTACAAACCAAGTATTATAACTACCCCTGAGTTACAGGCAGTATACTACCCAAGGCAGGATTCATACTATTGACCACTTTGTTATTCAAGCCAACACAAAAGAAATTACCTTGGGTGACTCTTTTGACTCAATGTAACGTAGGGAGGAGAGTACAGAGCTTCTAAGTGTCATTCAAGTTCTTTACAATCCTGGAGATTCTTTAAAGAAAGTGAATATTAAACTGAGCAAGTCTTTGCACTAACTTGCCACTTTTAGGGCTTAATATTTGCTTTTTCTCCAGCATGGTCTAACCAGGAAAAAAAATATTAAAAAGAGTATATTTGGATTTCCAATTTTACATAGGTATTACAAGCAGAATAACCTGCTGTGAGCAGTCCTACAGTTAACTCAGCCCTCCCAGTTTTGCAACAAACCTGCAACAAAGATTATGTGCAAATCAAAGCAGAAACACCAAAGCAGCAACACACCCCTGCCAGACAGAAGGACTGCCCGTGTGTGGCAGCACCCTCTGGGAGAGGGATCACTCTCCCTGCTGCAATCCTTCTCTTTTTTCCCTTCCTGTTTTTCTTATGGCCAGGGTGCCCAGCCAAGCACTGCTCCCCCACGGCAGCAGCAGGATGCACCATGCAGAGACATTTGGTAGGGGCTGTGCAGAGCCAGCCATAACTGCATCTACAGAAAAGCCACATTTTTGACCTTTACTATCCTCCACCTTTCCGAACTCAGCACTGCCTGCTCAAAACCAGAAGAAATACGGCTATGGAACTGCTCTTTCACATGTTTAAAGTTCAGGAAATTTTTTTTGAGCCACACTAAGTTTTAAGCACCAACTTCAAAAATTCCCCCCTTAAAGCTATTGAAGAGCTATGTCAAACATGACGTCCCGACCTTTCTCTAGTCAGGATGGCCTCCTCAAACAGGTCAGTCAGAGAGGTCACCATGGTACCCTCTCAAGATGGAATGATTATTTACCAGCCTAATTGCACATCATTCAATCTACCTAGCTGAACTTCTGACACAAGGTAACAACCATGGAGAGCTCATACCAGGGAAAACCGTAACTGAGATCCCAGCAAGCCATACAAAAAGGGAAGAACAGGAATAGGCACCTCCAGGTCAGTGGCAGCGAGTACATTCTCACCAATGTCAGTTCCCAGCTATTGCGATCATCCAGGCATGGCAGGAAGGGGACAAGTGAAATGATGGGGATTATTTACATACCTCTTCCCATCCCAGTTTGCTGAGTGCAAGCACTGCCCCTCCTTCAGGCCAGTGGCTCGCTCTTGGTTTAGGGTGCTGTGCAGGTTCATTGAGAACATAACAATGATCCTGCCTGCAAGCCTCCCATCAGAAACACGTCTTTGGACCAAGACATGACAATCCTCCAAGCAAAACTGCCCAGATCCGGGCACAGCAGAGGGGGGATGAGCATTCATCTGCATTGTGCAGCCAGAGGACCGAGGACGAAATCAGAGCAGCACTCCAAGTGGGGTTCTTTCCCGGCAGGAGACCCCGCCTGTCCTTGCAGATCACCCACCCCCAGGGCAGGACACCCGCAAACTCTAGCAGCCACAGAAACAAACTGGGGTGCTCTGCATGCACCAAACATCACCCCCGAGCCATCCCCTTCCACTCACACCACCCTTATTTCATATGCCCTATGGATATGCAGCTGTTGTAGCAAGCCTCAAATAAACACTTCATTTTCCCTAGACATACAGGGCCATTAGCAGGATTTGTACATGTCTAACCCTGACATCCTGTTTTCCATGAAGTTCACGGCCCTTATCAATAAAGTTCTACCTGACTGGACTCAGCACTGCCTGAAAGCACAGAAATATGCCAGAAAGGCAAATAGCTTTCACTGAAAATGCACACCAAGGAACTGAAGCTGCAAAGTATTTATTTGGCAGAAAAATCTAGCACTTTATAGAAATATATAAATATGCATGTAAATCCAGGGCTGACTATAACCATTACCCTACACGGCTGCTGGTAAATCAGACAGTTGAGAGTGAATCTGGCACCGGAGGAGCATCACAGGATGTGAGGGCAGGAGTGAGGGGCGGCAAAGCTGGTGGCTCCAGGGCAGTGCAGAGGTGGGGACATCCCCGGGGACCAGCAGTGGTAGTGGGGTGAGCATGGCAGGCCTGCACTTACTTTGAGCAGCTTGCAGCGGATCTGCGCGGAGACCATGTGGCTGTTGCGAAGGTTGCCCACCCTGAACATGAGTGTGAGCTTGCCATCCCGCATAGAGATGGCAGCGTGCTCACTGAACATCAGGGTCTCAGCCCTCTTCTTTGGCTGAGACATCTTGATGAACATGCAGCCAATGAGGAAGGCATCCACAATGGAGCCCAGGATGGACTGGAAAAGGAAAAGAATGATGCCCTCAGGGCACTTGTCCGTGATGTAGCGGTACCCATAGCCGATGGTGGCCTCAGTCTCTATAAAGAAGAGGAAGGCAGAGGGGAAGTTGTAGACGTTGGCCACACAGGGGGTGTAGCTGTCATCGTGTGCCTTGTTGAGGTCGCCCCGCATGTAGGCAATCACCCACCACATGGATGCCATGAAGAGCCAGGCCACGGTGTAGGTGAGGATGAAGATGAAGAGATTCCAGCGCCACTTGAGGTCCACCAGCGTGGTGAAGAGGTCCGAGAGGTACCGGCTCGTCTCGCCGCCCAGGTTCCCGTGCTGCACGTTGCACCTCCCGTTCTTGTCCACGAAGCGCTGTCGCTTCCCCCGCGGGGCCGCCCGGGGCGGGGGCAGTCCCCCGCCGCTGGCCGAGGTGCTCACCACCTGGTACTCATCCCCCAGCTTCCGCCGCAGCGCCGACATGCTCCGCTCCGCGCCGCTCCGCGCTGCACCGCCCCGCGCAGCGCAGAGCCGCTGCTCCCGCCCCGCCCGGCCCCGGCACAGCCCAGCACGGAACGGAATGGAATGGAATGGAACAGCCCGGTCCGGGCCGCCGCCGCTGTGCGGGCGCGGAGCCACAGCTCTGCGCGGCCGCCACCCACGCGGAGCCGGCGGCAGCTACGCCGCGGCCCGGGCAGGGCGACACCCGCCCCGCGCTCCGCCTGCCGCGCTCCGCCCCGCGCTCCGCCTCCCGCTCCGCCCCCCGTGCAGCGCAGCCCGTGGACCGTCCAGCGTACCGTCCAGCGCCTCGTCTGGTCTGGTTCACTTCCCGTCCTCGGAGCGTTCTTTCGCTTTTTCCCCCTTATCATCCTCCCCGCCGTCGCTCGCACACGGGTCTCCCCCTGTGCCTCCTCCTCCTCCCCGCCGCGGTGCTCCCTCTCTGCCGGGAGAGGAGAGGCCTTGGGATGGGAGGGGGGTGCGGCACCCGCTCCTTTGTGTTGTTTCATTTTTGCTTTGGGCCGTCGCAGAAGCTGGACGAGGCCAGCAGCATGCAGCGGGCCAGGGCAGCCTTTTCCACCTGCCTTGCTTTCACCTTGCTCCATCGCAGAAGGAAATGGTGAAGAGAAGCAAAAAGCTCGAGGAAGACCCATCGTCAGCAGGGACTATGACGGGGTTTTGAAATGTGTGTGTGCTAGAGCAAAAAATTCTGCCAACAGAACTGCCAGAAATGATAGAAGGCTGACAGTTGTTCTCCACGTGCCTGTGGAAGGGCGAGGCGATGCAGCCTTTGCACCACACCCAGGCACATTTCCCATATATATTTTTTATCCCATTTCTGGGTCACACAGTCAAGGTAACAAGCATAGGGGACTTTAAAAAATAGGTGGATTTGGGTATTTCTCTGTTGCTAACAGCCATTTTTATCAGTCTGCAAATAGTGGACGTGTTCCCGCATCGCAGATGGGGCTGCAGGTGATGAGCAGGGGCAAAATAACTGGAGAGCCGATCATAACTATTTGTGAGGCATCAGTGGAGGCAACCACAACGTTCGTCAGCTCAGGTCTATGGAAAATAAATGGTTTGAAGATAACCTGCCCTGCACTTTGGTTTGAGGAGCAGAGCAGGGGGACGCAGCTGGGTAGGATGAAGGCATGCCGAACTCAGCACTCACAAGCCTAGGCCTGAGAAAGATGTGGCACAAGTACATTGAGGTGGGAAAGTCTCGTGTAATGGATGTTCGCAGACAAAACCAAAGCAGAAGTGGGACCAGCAATGTGTTATTATGTCTGTGCCTGACCATTACACAAGTGCAAATGGGATATTGTGTCCAGTGCTCATATCCAGTCTTCAAAAAAGACAGGCGTGAGAGGTTCTGGAGAGCAGGGAGGGAAGGTGAGAGAAGGGGAAAATAGCAGCAGGGTCATTTTCATGCAGCAAAGCCACAAAGCACAGCCCCTGCCTGACAAAAAACTCAGTTCAAAAAATTCTGACAAGTAAACATTTTCAAACAGAGAGAAAAAAAAACCAAAACCCTAACCTGGAAATCGTACCTGGGGTACAGTGGATGTTTGGTCACTGGGGATTTTTAAATTATTTGAAAAAAAAAAAAAAATAGAAGAGGAATAATGTAATTTAATGTTTGGTTTCAAGGGGGTTGTAAAGTTATCCTGCCAAAATATTGAACAAGAGCTCATGTTGCACAAGCAATACCTAGATTTTGGCATGGTGTAGCTTGCCTGGTTGTCTGAGCTGCCACCTAGCCAGGCCTCATGGACATAGCTGCTCCTTGTTCCTGAGCACTCATGGGAAAAGACTTTTAAAATTTAATTAATTCAATTAATTTAATGAGAGAAGTGAAATACAGCCCATAACTCCATGGCATGGCCCTTGACCCCGTGAAAGGCAAAGGCACAGCACCAGCACCTAGTGCTGACCAAACGCCTGTCCCTACAACACATTTTCAGTGCTGCCTTAGTCACCCAAACAGATAGGTTTTACCACACAGGGAGAGAGGGGATGTCTTGTGTCCTTATTACTGCTGGGTTGTTTGTAATACACTAATTTGTCTGGCTCATCACACATTTCTGTAATAACTTCAATAAAGTTTTATAATAGCTTGTGCAAACCTAGCAATGTTTTCCCACCTGGTCTTTTTCTTTAGCTGTCCACATGACTGTTGTGTTTCCACAATAACCCTTCCATTTCCCCCCTGAGAAGTCGTAGGTGTTTCCTCCTGTCAGTGTGTCCTGACAATTCTCTGAAGGTCCTTTTCTCCTCACCCACTCTTCCTCCTCCTGGTGCTCAGGGGCAGGTGCCCACCAGCACTTGCCATCTGCTCCGCAGTGGTGCAGCAGGAGGCTACTCAGAGACAATTTGCATTGTTAGCCATGTTATAAAGCGCAATCATACCTAATTTTCTAACCATTATTGCCTCAGCATTATTTTCCTAGTGTTTTCCCTGCCACTGCATTCATGTTTCCAGAATATTTTTTGTTGTTGCTTTTGCAAAATGAATGTACTTTTACCAAAATGACTCTACTTTGCTATTTTCTGTTCACATTTGATCTCTCAGGTCCTCTATCTTACTTTCTCTCCTGCAAATGTGTGATGTCTGTTAATCCCCCTCCCCGCTCCAGGTTAATATAAATGCTAAGTGGAGTTCATCCCAAGCTATAGCTAAGCAGCGCAACACTAGTGGAGTCCTCCTGGGACAGAGGTTGTCTGTGCTTTCCAGCCTCCTCTCTCTTGTGTTCAACATTACTTTTTTCTTCCTCCAGTTATCCCTGGTTTCCCAGGCTGGCTTCTCTCACCTCTTCTTTCCTGTCTGTAGACTGGAAGTAGGTAAAGATTTTCTGTTATTAATCACAACGTTATGGCAAGAGAACTACAACAGACTAAGGGGAGCTATTTCATTCTAATTACTAAAATTAAAATCAAAATTATTATTGCTTTTGGGGAGACAAGCAGATTGACAATTTGCTTGTTCTGTCATCCGTGGTGAGGTAAGGAAATAATGTGAGTGGAAAAGAAAAGAAAAGTCCTCCGTCATACGAATGATCTTGGTGACAAGAATATTCTGCTCACAGGAAAGCCCTGGGAAGAGTTATTTCTTCCCAGTCATGAGCCCCAAAGTGATGTGAGTCCCTGCTAATTTCATTACATTGCAGCTGCAGGACGAAGTAGAAATACCCAGAAGCTAACTGTGTCTTAACCTCTAATTCCTCCTGATGTCCATGCATCTCAATTCAGCCCAGACCTCAGCAGCTACAGAGTTAGGAAGGAAAAGCCAAGAACACTCTTCCCCTCCATACCACAAACTGATTGATTTTTCTCAGCCATTGATACAAGCAGCCCTGCCGCTTGCATGGGAAGAAGCAGTGACACCTGGCAGTTCAGTGAAACAGTTTTTAGATGCAAAGCCACTCAGGAAATCCATGTGGGGATTTCCAATTCAAATTCAAATTGACATTCTGAATGTTCTTACGTTGCAGAACAGAAAATTCCACCATGATTCATCAAAATCGTTCATAAGCAAATTCACACCTAAATCAGTAACACCGCTAATGACTGTACAGTTGGCTGAATTCCTGAGTCCAGAGCAGCAACCTTGCTACTCCTCAGGGTGACTGTGGATGGGCTGGGCTAACATCTGTATCCTATGGCACTAGCTGTGGATGAGTTCAGCATTAGTTATGTTAGAGGGCAACATTAGTCATAGAATCGTAGAATGGTTTGGGTTGGATGGGACTTTAAAGACCATCTAGCTCCATCCCCCTTCCATGGGCAGGGACACCTTCCACTAGACCAGGTTGCTCAAGATTGTTGGAGCCTTGTGCCCTCTGTCTCCCAGTGCACTCCCTGCCAGTGTAAACATCCTTTAGCTCTGCCTCTTACCTGAAAATCGAATTCACGAATAGGAAAGCACTGCTAGCCACTGTGGGAGGCCACCTGCAAAAGACACACAGGCCACAGTCCCAGGCACCCTGATGCAGGGTGGCGTTTAGCATCAGTGTGCCCAAGTAATGAATTTGTTTCTATTTTTTCAGGAAGTACTGGGTAAATCCAAAGAAAAAATTGTGTGTTGAAAGAGGACGTCAAATATAAATACAAGTGTCATAAAATATTATGGTGGCATAATATCCAGAAGACCCTTCTGGACTGTGATGTTCAACTGAACCATATAGTCATGATCATACCATCTTGGTCGCATTTGTCTGTTCGAATATTTGGTGTATCAGAAGGCTAAGATGGAAAATTGGAAGTGAAGCTCTGACCCTTCTGAAGTCTAAGGCCACCAACTGCAGCCAGGAAGGTTCACCCAAAGTAGGAAAATGCAGATGTGTGTTGCTGGTTCCTAAAGAGTTTTGGGAATGGGGTAGAATATCCCCCTGGCACTGGCATCTCCAGCTGCTGCCCAGGGATACATTTCTGAGCCTTCTCCTGGGGACAGACACCACACTTTAGGTCTCACTTCTTCTCCGTGAAGCAGAAAACCACTGTAACAGCAGCATGACAGTAATTGAAACCCTGTTGCTTACCATGTTGTGTGACAGCAAAAATACTGCACATGAACTTGTTGGTGGCTGGGCTCACAAACTAGGAACTGCAGTCATGGCACAGCAAGCTCAATCAGCTTCTCCTTATCTTCTAAAATACGAGTCACAACTAACATTTGTTCACTTATCTGTTACATAGTTCATTTTGGAGAGGCAGGGCATGTTCTCAGGGGGCCTGTCAGTGCCTAGAGCCCTCTCTCCTCCCAGCCCCTGGGCAGCTTTCAGGCAGTTGTCATTCTGCTGACTGCAGAGAAGCTACTTCTGATTTATGCCCAACTAATCTGTAGCAACATCAGTGTCCTGGTTTCAGCTGTAACAGTTATTTTTTCCTCCTTCCTAGTAGCTGGCGCAGTGCTATGCTTTGGCTTTAGTCTGAGAACAATGCTGATAACGCACCAATGTTTTAGTTGTTGCTAAGTGGCGTTTACCGTGATCAAGGATTTTTCAGTCTTGCATGCTCTGCCAGTTAAGAGGGGCACAAGAAGCCGGGAAGAAGCAGAGACAGGACACCTGACCCAAACTAGCCAAAAGGGTATTCCATACCACAGCATATCATGCCCAGCATATAAACTGTTGGGAAGGCCCAGATCTGGGAAGGCACAGATCACTGCTCAGGATGTGCTGGGTATTGGTTGGCAGGTAGAGAGCAATTGTGTTGTGCATCACTTGTGTTTATTGTTTCTTGTCCTTTCCTCTTCTAGTTTTATATTCTCTCCCCTTGTTATTTCCCTTACCATAATCAGTAGTAGTATTTGTAGTTTTATATTATACCTTAGTTACTGGGCTGCTCTTATCTCAATCCATGGGGTTTACATTCCTTCTATTCTCCTCCCCATCCTGCCTGGACAAGGGGGGTGGTGGGGGATGAGTGAGCAGCTGCGTGGTTTTGAGTTACAGGCTGGGCTTAAACCACTACGATCATGCTTCAAGACTTTGAGCTACCAAATGCAAATAGACACAAACATAATTTCCCCCCCACTATTCTGAAGCTAATGTCACTTTTACAATTACTGTAAAACCTGGCAAATTCGGAATTCTTTGTATCTACTTGCCAAATTTGGAATCTTTTTAATCCAGTTTTCACTGGATTGAGAAACCAATTTTTTCTGAAAAACACAGGTTCCTTGACACAATGGTCACTGCTGTCTTTGCTTCTCACTTAGGTCTTCCGTGAATTTTCCTTTTGCAAATTAATGGCTGCAAAAGGACCAGGCAGGGAGCTCAGCAGCAGCTCTGGAGGTGCAGAGCCAGGGCAGCCTTTGCTGCAGAGTCTGGAGAGGACCAAAGGTGTCCTGCAGCTCTCACCGGTGCTCGCAGCAAATGATCTCTCACTGATATTTTCTGCTATCTCATTTTAATATGATAAAACCCTAAAATCCTGTCTTGACAAATAAAATAAAAATATAAGTCAAAATGGAGTCTTGGCCAAAAGAGTACTTTTTCCATTGTGGGTTTTTTTCCCCCATCTATACTGCTTTCATGCTCTTCTCACAGTTTTAAATGAGCTGCTGGTCATGCCAAGGGTCCCCTCAGATTTCCTCCATTAAAAGGGCAGTGTTACTTGCCTGGAGGAGGCATTAGGTTGCCCTGAATATATGGTCAGAGGTATTGATTTGATTGCAGCACATACTTTTGCATTGGCACTTAGGAATCTTTTCTGTACAATCAATGCCCATTTGCCGCTTGGTGAGATCACACATAGACCAACATCCAAAGGAGAAAAAAAAAGATAAAAAAGAAGTGTTTCTTATCTGCTGCATACACCAACCCCCTTTCTGCCCCATGGGACTCCTCACAGGGTATCGGAGAAGATAAAAATACACTATACGTGAGCTCAGTAAGCAACAGGGGAAATGCAGCAAAGATCTGACCCGGAGAAGTGGGCACACAGGTGCCATCTCCAGGCACTAGAGCTGAATGCTCTGTCAGTGTTAGAGAGAACTGTTACCAAATCCCATGTCTCCTGCTCCTCCCTGCATATGAGTATTCACCCCAGCAGAGCACACTGCTGGGAACCACTGTGCCCTGCCATGACACGTGAAGGTATCACATGGATGATCTTGCACATTTTGAACTCAAAATAGTTTCAGAGTAGAAGTGGTGCCAGAGCAACGCTCACCAAGGATAAAATTGCTCTGTGAGGGTGCTGCCCTGGAAGTACGTGTGTGATCAGCAGGACGCATCACCAGGTCTGTATTTCTCCAGGGCACTGTGCTCAGCATCCCTCGTACAGTATCACAAATTGAATTTTGACAGCTCTCATGGCCTTTGAAATATTTTCTTTCCTCTAAAAAGTGCAGTGTATTTTGTGTGAGTTCTTGAAAAGCTGGAGCTGGTGTCTCTGTCAAGATTTAGAGGCTGAAGGCTGGACAGGAGAGATCGATAACCAAGTGTCGGCAGCAGGTCCTCTTGGTTCCAGGTCAAGCCATGGGTCTGTGGATGAAGAACGTGTAAGCAGGTCTGTCAAATTTACAGTCAATATTGAACATAGAGGCAGTGCAAGAAGATTGAGGACAAAGCTAGAATTCAAACTGTTTCAATAAACTGAAATAATAATTTGGAATTAACAGGCAAAAAAATGTATAATTCAGTAAGAAAAAATTCTAAGTACTAGAACTGAAGAGGAATAATCACCTTCAAACCAACAGAGTGAAATGGAAGAATGACTACAGTAGTCCCATAAAAGAAAGACAGCATGGTTTATACATAAAACTATCTTAAGTTTAGAGCAATAATTCACCAAAATGCACAGGTAAAGCTGGCAAGATATAGAAAACTATGTTGAGTAAATTAATCTTCTTTTCAGACAAAGAGTTTGAGCTGAAATGCAGCAAATACCTTTTTCTCCAGAGAATAAATGGCTATTAGCTAGAGGCAGGCATTCAAGTAGTCTCTACATTTCCCATCTGTGCTATTAGCAAACTACTGTTTTCCCCATTTTTCCTACAAAACAAGTGTAAATGATGACAATAAAATACTGTTATCAAAAGTTGGCACTGAGGCTGGAAAACCTTTCCCCCCACTGCTGAGGGAGTGGCCAGTTCATCCCTCAGCGGTGGCTGGAAATATCCCTGATTTCTGCTCGCTCTTCTCCCTGTGGAGAAAATGAGTCCTGGCAGCGGCCAAAAAAAAACAAAAAAACAAAAACCAGAGGAAGTAACTTAGTGAAGAAACACCTGGATTTTCCTTAAGAAAAAAATCCAACCAATCAACAAAAGAAAACAAACAAACCAAAACACCACCACCATAAAAACTATTTTAGTATTTTGACCTGAATTGGTCAGGCAGTTGGACCAGATGATCGTTGTAGGTCCCTTCCAGTTATTCTGTCCTGTTCTTATAGGTTTTCATTATTTCCATTTCAGCGTGAAGACAAGCAACCTTGAGGAGACCCCAAGCTGCAGGAGAGTACACAGACAGTGAGAAGATGGTCATGGGACTGCCAAATACAAGAAATGGTGTAAAAAGGCAGCAACTGGATTTCTGCTCCTGGGAGCAGAGGGGAGCCCCAAGCAGTGTGGCAGCAGTCACTGCGCTGCGTGTCTTTCTTCCAGTAAATTAGTCTCAATTAAAGAAACCAGTATGTCCTACTGTCTGCTTTGTATTGTACTCATCCCTGGAGTGAATGGAAGAGGTCTGCTCCATTGCAGCATTTCAGCTCGTCTTGTCTCTTTCTACCAGTGAATCTTGAAAAAAACACTGTAATTAAATGAATATGCTGCAGTGAAGACAAGAATGGAAAAAAATGTTCTAGTATTAGAGCGAAAGCTCTTGCAGTGACCTGAACAAAAGAGGAAAAGCTAATACAACCCATGCAGCGTTAATACAAACTGGCAGCTGCAGCTATTGGTTATTTTTATTTTTTTAAGTGTGGTCCACTTTTGAACAATTTCTATCAGCAACATCAGCAGCAGCCTTCCCTTGCACTACTTCCTTCTGTTCAGGCCCCACAAGGTTAATTGGTATTCTGCTATTCACTGAACATACAGAAGAGCAGGAAGTACATACCAAATTGCAAGGCTTTTGTTTTTAATGCTAGGTCGAGATGTCTCAGGCCTGACAGTTAAAGAAGCAATTGCAGTCTAATACAGAGGTCTGTGCATTCCTCCAGAACATTAAGTCAGTGGCACAGCACGCAGCACGACTGGGTAATGAGTTAGAGAACCCCAGAACTGTATCTGATTTTCTCCCATGTAATAGCACAGCTCTAAGCACCGAGGTCAGTAACTGCCTCGAATTATCCCTAGGGCTTGACCCAAGTGCAGGAGCTGGAATTGCTGGGGGAGGCAGATAGGCGCCTGAATAGTAATTCGCTATTATAACCCCTCCACTAAATTAGATCATACAATGAAGAGCTGCTCACAGGAGAAAGAAGGGGTATGTAGCCTTAATTTGCATGAGATTAAATATTATTGGAATATTTAAAAGCCATGCTGAGAAGAGTGTATTACAAGAGCTTGTATTCCATTAAAGAATGGAGCACTACAGATGACCTCCACAAATATCATCCATTTCTGTTATGATACATGCAAAACCCTTCGGCAGTTTCCAACTCACTGCCCACTGATGCCGAGGTGCCTGATGACTATTATTTTCCATGGGTCTGTCCTGTCTCCTGTTCCTGCTGTTGCTGTTGGACTCCTACAGTTTCTTTCAACCCTTCCGCTGCTCGTACTGGAGTTCATGAGACAGAGCAGTGACATTTGACAGAACAAAGAGACTCACACAGGCTACAAAGAGAGAATAAAGTGTATGTGTATCCAGCTCTTTGACTTCCCTTACAAACACTTTTTCAAAGTTTCAGTGCCAGAGAGGTGACCCGAGGTCACCTGTAGGCATTTATGAACTTCCTATTTTAAGTCTCAAGTCATTAACTCTTCCCCAAATAAACTTACACCTTGTGAAAAATGTGCAGTTTGTTCTGTTTCTGGTGGACTGTAGACCGAATTATTTCTGCTTGAAATGTCAGTGCAGGCAGGGCTGGAAATTATTCCCTTCCCATCACATCTTAAATAAACCAGCCTAGATCTCCCTTCTGGAAGAAAGTTTTATTTGCTTCTGAAAACTGGGGGAGAAGTGGATGTGAACCCGGGCACAGGGCAGGTTTCTTTGAAAAGTTTGCAGGAAAGAGAGTGGAAAACCCCTTAAGCTTTATGGAGGAAGTTAGGCTCTGTCCTAAGTTGGATTTTGTGAATTTGTGGATTGAAGGAGCTATTTGGGCTGCAGCTCTCCCATGGATTGCAAGAGTGGGTACCAGCGAGAAAAGATGGGCCCTCTGCTAGGTCAGCAGCAGGGCACTCAAACGCTGTTCCTCACAGTCCGATTTAAAATCACACACACACTAAACTCACCAAAACATTTTTATATATATATATATATATATTCTTCATAGGGAGAGCATGTGTGCTCTTTCCTGCGACCAAAGCTGCTGAGAGGGGAGGGGAGGGGGGAAGAGGAGGGTTATCCTTTTTTGCAGGAAATTCTCTATCCTGCTTCTCTGTATCTGTAACCTGCTTGCTTTGCCACTGCCTCATCCCTGATCCCCTGTGTTCTGGTCTTAAGCCAGGATCAGAAACAGAATCCAGATACCTGTAAAAATCAGACAGGCTAAGCACGGTTGAAAACCTGATCTTAGAGGAGCTTGAAAAAGAGCACAGGCTGGCACTGGTTAGCAGATATCTGTACTAATCTTAGCCACTTAATACAAGATGGAGAAGCTGCCCATTTACGTTTTATCTGACTCAAGGCATGGCTTTCCTCCGGATCATGCTCAGTTTAACATAACAGCAACTTAAGCCTCCCATGTTTAATTTATATCTAACAGGCATTTTTCAGCATTTCTCTAGCCTGGAAGGGTCCCAGTGTAACACATCTTGGGGATGCAACTTCTGAAGCCTACAGAAGGCAGGGAATCTTACACATCATGCCTGAGTTTACCAGCTGAAAAGTAGTGGGTGTTATCCGCAGGCAGTCAAGTCCACTAGCCATGGAAAAATTGTATTGAGACTGCCGCTCCCTTAAGCCCCTGCTGCAGGGATTCATTATTAATCTTAGCAAGCACTTCCTTATGACTGTGCAAGTCTCTGTCATCTAGTGCCGATTTAGGCTGCTCAAAATATTCCTGCAGACATTTCTACTACAGCATCCTTTAGCTCCATTTTTCTCCTCACTCAACACCTGTTAGCATTCCTGAGGAAATGACGTCACACCAATAACTAATATCACATTTTATGGAAGAGTCAAAGGTAAGTTTGTAGTAAATCAGAGCCAAGAAAACAACTGCTCTACCAGCAATAAAAGACTGTATATCAGTTTTACCAAACCACTTGCCGCATGGGCTGTCAGGGCAGGACATGCACCCTATAGGTTATCCTGGTACCTGAGTTCCTGGCTTCCAGCTGCCCAGTAAAGCTCAGTGCTTATTGCTGCATTTACCAGCTCCATGCTCAGTCCAGAGCCCCATTATTCAACCTACCATTGCATCCTGTTAGCAGTTTTCACTTGCATCACCAGTCAGACAGTTTTAATTGATGGTAGAATTCAAGATTGGTGGTGCTAAGTGTCCACTGGAGGTGAGCCATTGAAAAAGAAAAAATAAAAATAATTTTTTTTATTTTTATTTATATGTAATAAAATATATATATTTTTTTACTCTCTATATATTATATATATGCAATTTTGTAGAATACATTCCTGGGAAACTCATTTATTTATTTACTTGCTTAAATCCTTCCTGCTGTTCATAGGCAAGGTTCAGCACAGGAACATGGAGACCATGACTGTTTCTACTGTGACAGTGCAGTCAAGCTTCATCAAGCACTGGAAAATAAAAAAACAACCACAAAGAACAATTTGTGTCTGTCCCTTAGATACTTACTGAGTGTTAAGCAGTGCTTGCATATTAGAAGCTTGGTGCCCTGCAGCCACTGATGCCAAGCAGGTCTCCAGCATCCTCTCAGCTGAGGATGCTGGCTGACAAATATTTCCTGGAAAACTCCTTCCAGCTCCTTCTCTGTGATGGGACACAGGCTATGCTGATAAAAGCCAGTAAAACACACAGGAAGCCACTTGCCCTGAGTCCTGGTGGGATATGTGGGGTGAGGAGGGCAGGGTGGTGCCAGCCCCCACGTTTGCCCTCATGGGGGTGGCGGGAACTACACCAGGGAGATGGTATCTGGTACATAGATCTTATGCCGTCATGAAATTAAGCATTTGTCCTGGGTTCAGCAGTAGCAGTCATTTTTCTCCTCCTTAGTAGCTGGTGCAGTGCTGTGTTTTTGTCTTTCAGCCTGGGAACAGCGCTGATAACACCGATGTTTCCAGTTACTGCTTAGAATGTTTTGGTCTGACCAAGGACTTTCTGAGTCTCATGCTCTGCCAGGGAGGAGGGGAAGCCGGGAGGAAGCAGTGACAGGACACCTGACCCAGACCGACCAAAGAGGTTATTCCATACCACAGCACATCGTGCCCAGGATGTGAAAATGGAGGGCAGGGACCTGGAAGAGAGGGGTTCACTGTGGGGTCGGGCTTGGTATCGGGTGGTGAGCGGTTGTATTCTCTTTCCTTGTATTTCTCTTGCCATTATTATTATTGGTGGTAGCAGCAGTGGTTTGTGTTATACCTTAGTTACTAAACTGTTCTTATCTCAACCTGTGGGAGTTGCAGTCTTTAGATTCTCCTCCACATCCCCCTGGGAGCTGCGGGAAGAAAGAGGGAGGAGTGAGTGAGCGAACTGGGTGAGTTATAGTGGCTTAAACCACGACAGCATTTTATTACAAAATGCCAGAACTGAACTTGCCTGAGCAGCCTGAGTTTCCTTCACCTCTCCTTTCTACAGGACTACAACCTAATTTTTAATTATAAGACTCTGCGACAGGCTTTTTCTCCACTTCTGGCTTTCTGTGCAGCGTTTTGTTCAATGCTTTAGTTCCTTCCTGTTCAATGTCTTGCCCAAGGCTTTAGTTATTGCACATAACTTGAAATTTATTCCAGACAGAAAACTATAGATTTCCCCCCATGTTCCTCTGTCATGCCTGTCATTATGTTATCAGAGTACTTCATAAAACCTAATTGGTTTTTACCAGATTCCTGGGAGGCAAACATATTTTATCTTCCCCTAATTTTACAGGCTGGAGCTTAAGACTGGGGAATTGAGGTCAAAAGTATTTTGAGAGCACCATTTAAAATACCCAGTGATGTGATCTTTTGTAGTTCTTCACACTATATTGCATTTCATGCATTCAAACCAGGGCTTTATGACCCCGGTCGCAGAACGACCACAAATGACACTGTAGTGCACCAACCAGAACCAGAAACAGAGTCAGTTTGACTAGAATATTAAAAAGCCTGCAAGGAAGAAATCAGATTTCTAAAGCATCAAAGTGGCAATACTTCCAGAAGAAAAACCTCAGGGTGTCCAAAAACCCACTGGCACAGTGGGACAGAGGGTGCCCAGGTAGTCGGCAGCAGTGGGATCCTTCAGAAAAGTCCCAGTCTGCCTTCAGCTGCCATGTTGCCACTGAATCAAATTTGTACTGTGTACAAAACCACAGACTCACAGAATACCACCTTGGAAAGGACCTCAAGGGTCATCTGGTCCAATGTTTCTAGGCAAAACATGACCTAGACTAGATGGCCCAGCACCCTGTCCAGCCGGCTCTTGTGTCCAACACTGCAGAGTCCACCACTTCCCTGGAGAGACTATTCCAACGGCTGCTTGTTCTCAGTGTGAAAAATTTTCCTATTGTGCCTAGTCTGAATCTCCCCAGAAGTAACCTGTGCCCATTACCCCATGTCTTTTCCATCTGATTCCCTGTGAAAACAGTCTCCACTTACTTTGTAGCCACCCTTTAAATACTGGAACATGGTAATCAGGTTTCCCCTGAGCCTTCTTTGCTTTAGGCTGAACAAACCCAGCTCTCGCAGCCTTTTCTTACACAGCTTGCCAGCCCTTGTAACCATCTCTGTGGTCCTTCTCTGGACACTCTCCAGCCTGTCCACATCTGTGTTTTTTTTATGGGGGACCAAAAAAGAACACAGTCTCCATGTGTGACCTGACGAGTGCTGAGTAAAAAAACCCAAAGTACCAGAAAGTACTTTATAACATTAAAATAATTAATATTCTGAGTTATATTTCAATCCTATTTCCATTCATCTCAGAGGAGATCTGCTATTCAGAAGCCCATCACAGAGCATAGTTCTGCTGTCGCATCCCTTGATGCACTGCCTTGTGTGGCTCTAATTTGCTCACAGAAAAAAAGGTGAGATCTGGGCAGTGCCTCTGTGGATTCATTAGGATCTGCTCCCATAAGGCTGCACCCCAAGAAATGGGTACTGAAGTCCCATGCGTCAGCAGTGCACTGAAGATGGTTGCCCAGTTGCCTTTGCAGACAGCCCGGGGGATGCCCAGCTCCCTAGGGATGCCGTGGCATGCTCTCTGAGGAACTGCTGGAGGGGGATACAGCCAGGCAATAGCAAACAAAGAAAGGATTCCAAAGCACTTGGGGAAACCCTAGCACTACGATGTCAAAACATACAGGGACTTGCAGCCTGCTTTGAAGAGAGCGTTTGGTGCCCACTCAGGCCCTTCAAGACAGTGTGACTAATTATTGTGGTTGCTGCCTCTGGCAGAAGGGAGGGACTCAGCATTCTTAGTTGCTTGAACTCTTTTTAAAAGAAAAATGCCTCAAGAAAGGGCTGGGAAAGCCACTTGGGACAGCAAAGGGGAATGCCATGTAGGATGGGCTGCTCCTTGCTGCCCCCAATTCCTGTCTTAGCATCAGACACCACGAATCATAGAATAGAATAGTTAGGGTTGGAAAGGACCTTAAGATCATCTAGTTCCAACACCCCTGCCATGGGCAGGGACACCTCACCTTAAACCATGCCACCCAAAGCTCTGTCCAAGCCAGCCTTGAACACCGCCAGCGATGGAGCATTCACAACTTCCCTGGACAATCCATTCCAGTGCCTCACCACTCTTACAGTAAAGAATTTCTTCCTCATACCCAATCTAAACTTCCCCTGTTTCAGTTTGAACCCGTTACCCCTTGTCCTATCACTACAGTCACTAATGAAGAGTCCCTCCCCAGCATCCCTATAGGCCCCCTTCAGATACTGGAAGGCTGCTATGAGGTCTCCATGCAGCCTTCTCTTCTCCAGGCTGAACAGCCCCAACTTTCTCAGCCTATCATGCTGCTGCATGCATATTTTATAACCACTACTATCAGTGCAAAAGAACAGCCCCATAAAGCCAAAAGAAACTTGCAGAGCACCCATTCCTCCTCCTCAAGGAGACCAAGGAGGGCTGGGCTCAACAGGAAGATAGATAACCCAGGCTGGTGACTACCCCCGCTCTGACCTGTGGGACCAGGACTGCCTAACTGGGCTTTAAACCCATGTAATTGAGTCTCAGCATTTCTTTGATGAAAGAATTAACTTTTCCCTATCTTGTGATAACAGCCAACCATGTGAAGATTTTGAGGCTCTCAGAAGCAACTAAAGTGAGCAGGACATGGGAACTCAGGAGTCAGAAACTTGGACTGACTCAAAATCACTTGCCAAAACAATGTAGGGGGTGGGGGTGGGCAATCGCTCTTTGCCCAGACTCCACACAAATGAGGGCAATACAATTTAAAATGTACTAATCTGTTGCAAGAATAGGTTTGGAGTATTAGATGCTAGGACAGCACTTTTCCAAAAAAGCATTTAGAACACTACTGCAGTGAATAGGCTCACCTTCAGAACTGAGGGCAATTCATTACTGAAACAGTTTTCCAACTGAAGTGCTAGTTCTCCAAATCAAGAGCTGATTCCTTTTTAAAATGTAAAAACACAGGAAAAATGGGCTGATGCCCTCCAGTCTACACTGCATTAGCTAGCCTGACCTTTACTATAATGATCCCTTCTTGCCTAAAAACCCACGAGTGTCTACAGGAAGGCAGCACTACTGTTTGCTTTTAGCAGCTGGGTAAATGGCCAGAAACACCCAAGGTGCTGCTCAGACTCAAGTCAGATCTCTACCCAAAGCCTGGCATCCACCCAGTGCCCACTTCACTAATGCAAATCGCTCAAGTACCAAGAGCAATATTTAATGGGAATTTGAGAGTTGGTGCCAAACCTAATACATAATTTATTTTTCTTCATTAATACTGCACTACAGGGCTAAATAGAAAGTAAACAGCTCCAAGTCAAATGTTGAAAAATGGTAGCATACAATCAGCACGGCTGTGATGCTGCAGTACCGCTGCTCTACACAACCTGAGTTATGCAGACTCAATATGAATCTTCACTTATTAAATAGCTCTTTCCAGGAAGGGAAAGCCTTGATAGAGCATCAAATCGTTATCTGCTGAATGTGGATAGGAAAGCCCCAGTGCTGAGCAGCTTGTCCCACAGGACGATGCTACATGGTACCCCCTGTGTCTGCAGGTGGCCCAGCTTCAGCTGCAGGAGCACCACAACTGAGGGCTCTGCACTGCTGAGCTGCCTTACTATAGAAATAAGGCTGCTCTTCTGCTAAACTGCTGTTTTTCAAAATTAAATCATTTAAAAGCCATTACTAGAGGTGTTTTCATGCAGTATTCATGAGACCACTTATCTCTGAATTCACTGAAAGCAAAGCAAATCACCTGCAACAGTTACATTAGCAGATTCCTTTAGCTTTAGTTTAGTTTGAACTTCAAAATAAATTCCAGTGAACAATGCCAATTAATTTACTTAAATTAATGTGCATATTGCCTTTCTTTCTTCCAGTACATAAGAAAGCCCAGTGTCAGTAAACAGAGGCAATACCACAAAGTGAGTATGGCTGCGTTCACAGCCATTTAGAATCATAGAATCATAGAATAGTTAGGCTTGGAAAGGACCTTAAGATCATCTAGGTCCAAACCCCTGCCATGGGCAGGGACACCACACACTAAACCATGCCCCCCCAAGGCTCTGTCCAACCATCAGAGTCAGAGCCTCTAACTGATGTGGAAACCCCGTCAAAGCTGAGGGGGAGCAGGGGCTAAATATGCAAACTTTCTGACTGCCCTCAGCAATATCCATCCCAAAGTCACTACTTCTCAGGAGACCCTGAGAGAGAAAAGTAAATGAAAAATGGGCATTGTGTTGTACAGAAATACACCACAAATCAAGGGAGCCTTGGTGAATCAATGCCTGGGCTTGTTCCATATTGCTCAGGGTATGAACTGGAGTGATGGGACTCCATCCTTCGAGGATGAACCTGGAATTTGATTTATTTGCTCTCTAGAGACATATAAATTCTCTTTTTAATATTTAGGCTGTCTTTACAAAGAAATAACACCTTTTTTAGATAAAATAAATGGCCACTAGATATTATGGCAAGGCAGGAATTAGGAATACATAAACAGATTAGATTAGAGGATAACACTGATGTGAAACCCAAATACTGCATCTGAGGCTGTCTGGTGTTTCTGCCCATAGAGCAGCACAGGGGCATTGTGAAGAAGCAGGTTTCCTTGTTTGCACAACTCACATGCCAGCCAGGGCTTTAGTCTGGAAACTTCAAATTCACGTATGCAACCAGCTCTACCCATTTTCTCATAACAGATTTATCCCTTTTCCTTTCAAAGTCATAGAGAATTTGGGTTTAGGCGGTTTTTTTTTGTTGTTGGTTGGTTGGTTTTGGTTGGTTGGGTTTTTGTTGGGTTTTTGTTTGTTTTGGCTTTTTTTTTAACACATTTTTTCTTAATACGACTCTCTCTGATTTATGCATATTCACACTCACTGGAAACCTGAACTACTAACTCCAGCGTGAAACACCAGTTCAAATGCTCCCAGTCTGCTTGGGAAAGGGAAAAGGAGAAAGAAATTTTCAAACTATAAACATGAAATATCATCCACCACTTAACCTTTGATAATTAAATCCTCTAAGTCCGACTGGTGCCAGCACTGTTGCAATACATGGTTATTTAGGGAAATGCTTGCCTTTGGTATTGATCTTTTCCAAGCCATTGCTGCAGTGCCCAATTTCCCCCATACCATGCTGGTAACAGTGCTTCCTCCCATCACACTTAGTATGCTGGGGTTGCTCTTAACACCATGGGCCAGAATTAACCTTGTAATTTCTGCAGAATTAAGAGTGGCAGCCTGTATTTTAAGGTATACTTTCTTTATAAGTCCACTCGATGTCATACAGTGAGCAGGTTCATACTGGTCCATACGGAGAGGCGCATTTTGCACAAGGCAGTGTCTTACCACAACAGACAGCGGATTTTCTGGTACTTCCAGACAATGGACAAGATCAGGGCAATTTAGAGATGTCCAAGAAGCTGGTAAATAGTGGCTTACCTTACATGAAGCCGTACAAGCACAAGAGCAGATTCTGATCCCCAGTTTTTCAGCCAAGTTAGAGGAGTCTCTATTTCTTCATGGAATATGAATGGAGCTGAGCTGAGGCAGGGACTGGCTGAGTACGGGAAGCAGGAGGCAGGGAGGGGGGCAAAGCCCTGGCAACATGGGTGGGAACAACAAGGAAGCCTCACTTTCTTAGAAAAACTGGATGCAAAGAAATTAATAAATACTCATTAAACTTTGAACAAACTTACCTCCCCGTGTTGATGGCTTACTTGCCAGACAGCAAATAATCTTGATGACATAATGGAAAGAAGCTTTTGATATATAATCACGTCCTCACAAAAATCATCTTATGCTCAATTGGACCTATAAAACACTACTTTTATCCATCGCAGCCTTAGGGCTGTTATACAGGTTCACAAACACAGAGAATTGCCCCAGTGCCCTGACCCCTGCCACCTCTGCTTCCAAATTTCAGCCTTCAAGCCTCACCCTCCTGCCACACTTCCATCATCTCTCGTGCTTGTGCTGCACAAGTGCCACAGCTTCATTCTGGTCAGATGCTGCCATCGTCCCAGATGGCAGGGTTTGAATTTCATCCTAAATCTTCAGTGTATGAAAATTGTATATCCAGCTTATTAACAGATTAGACTGGCAGTTTTGTCTCAGGTGCTTCACCATGCTGAAAGGCATTTCTCATTAAACGCAATGATAAAATGACGAATCTTCCCATGACTTATGAGACCAGCACTGGCTTGAAAAACCTCATTAAGCAGAAAACAAAAAACAAAAGCTGCATTTTCTAAACTACAGCTTTACATCCAGAATTATGTGTAAATTGAAAACAAATGTATTAATTTCATCTTCTTGGGAACTGCATAAGGAAAACAGCACTTCAGTTCAACAGACGCAGGAGCAGCAACAGGAATACTGCTCTGCATTCTGAAAATCAGGAGTTATGCAGTAAGTTATTAAGCAATTTTCTCTCATGCTAATGCTCAGCCCAGGGAAGTATGTTTCCTTTTGCATGCCTGGATCCATCAGCATTGCTTTCATACAGGTGAAAGCCACAGCTGGAGCAGCAGCAAGGGCAGTGATGACAGCATCTCTAGCAGCCCCACCATGGGCAAGAGACAGAGACACTGCTGCTTTGGTGCAGGCTGAAACCAGCCTGTGTGCGTCTTGTGCAACAGCACACCAGAAGAATTTTCTCTCTTTCCAGAGAATCTGGGGGTGTGCACAGCTGCATCTGCAGAAACACATATTTTGCTTCTGAAGACAGCTGGTCCCTATTTTTTATTATAGCCCCAGCTCAATTTGAGAGACCTGTAGTGATTTACTGAGGAAATACTGATGTGAAATAATGACAGACATAAGGGACTGACACTGATGGGCCAGACAGCAAACCAAACCAATGGTATTAAACATGCACCAGCCTCCTCGAAGGGAGCTCATCTGCTCAGAGACAAGAGGGCACCAGGCAGAGGAGGCTCCCTTTGTAGCAAGGCAAGCCCATGAAAGCAGCAGAAAGGGCATTTTACTTGCACAGCAAAACCAAATCTGTGCAAAGCACACATGGCTCATTGCTTGTATGTGCTTGTAGTCCTGATTTTTATTCAAAAAGTTCCCTCTAAGGCAGCACCAAGAGATTAGGACCCACTTCTATTTTTAGGAAAGACAATAATAATTACATTATTAATGCACATGTATTAATTTACCTAAGGCATGTCTCTTCTTTTCCTTGCCTTATCACAATCATACTAGACTCATGAAGCAATATCAGGAGCCTAGCCAGTACATCATACTAGAAAATAAAGTAATCATGAAAAAAAAATCCCCATTAAACATTACTTTTAGGGCTAGAAATTCAGGGGTGTATGGAGAAGAAGGAAAAATAAAACCATAATCAAACCCTGTCCACATTACAAAACCATGACCCTATTAGTCCGTACCGATGAGGCAGAATTGTAACTGCCCCACACAACAGTTCCCGGGAAGGCAAATGCAGGGTGTGCACATAAGCATACATCCATGAAAAAAACGTGTCAGGAGAAAGTAAGTAAATGAAGATCTATTAGCATGCTGGGTGCTGGCAGGTGAGTTAAAGCTGGCTTTGGAGAAAGTTTCTATTGTATTTATCATATAAAGGATCAAAAGAGAAAGGTGACCTCCCGGCTTCTGCTGCAGGTTTTCTTCATGTGACCAAGCACAGATCTCCATCACTCACACTCACACATTCAGCACTTTTTTCCTGAAACTAATCCTGCCCGGTACCAAGAGAGCCCCTGGGAACATGTCTCCTTATAAATATTTTAGTTGCTTCTGCATCTCTTACTCTCTAATGTATCAGATTTCACTGTACTTTCTTGCTGCTTGTGTAAGCAGGGGCAGCCTGAGGTTTGCTGGGTGCTTAGCCAGTGCACGGGGAGCCTCTCACCTTGGCCTTAGGCAACCCACAGCACAGCAAGCAAGAAATAATGACCATACAGAGGAAAATACTGATTGTACAGGAGTCACTTAAGGAGCAGATTAAATGCAAGGAAAGCCTGCAAGGTGCTGATCTTGCTGATAGAATCAATAGAAGCCTGAAGGATTTCTGACAGCACCATGACATCATCAATGTTCCTTGCTGTGCCACACCAGGGAGGTTTCCTGTGGCACTGCCTGAAGCAGAGATAACCACCCTGGAGCTGCCTAGACACTCACCATGCACCAGCTCGCAGATGGTGCAATGGAGAGGCTCTCTGTAGCTATCTCTCAGCTCCCTGAAATCATCCAGGAAGGATCACAACAGAAACTCTGGCTCTGGAGCAGAAATGCTGTATAAACTGCAGCCCCAGGCTGCTGTACCTGAGGTTGGGTCCGAAGGTACATGGCAACTCACAAACAGCAGCAAAGTGGGGCACCTGCAGCCAGGGACATGCTTAGGAGCCAAGTGTATTCTTCCAAAATGGGTAAAAATCAGCTAGATGACTGGCTTCAATTAATACTCTATCAATGATCCCAAGAGGACCTGAGACCATGGGCTCATAGTCACTGGCTGGTTGGGCTTTCCACTATTTTACTATTTCAGACATTGGTCAACACCCAGCTGAGTTTCTGCTCCCCAGATCCCTGTGGTAGCTCTCCTACCACCACCCTTGCTTTGTGCCTTATCCTACTCTGGTCCAAATTTCTGTTCAAGACCAGAATGGCTGAAAAATGGGCAAATGGCTTGGAGAAGAGTAGATGTGTCCATGCAGGCTGGGCATTTGCTTTAGCACCAGCGTGCTTTGCCACAGGACACAGGCTACAGCATTCAAACCTGGAGAGCAAATTTCCATGTAGCCATGCCTGCAGGACCACAGCAGCAATCCACAAGAGTGGTGAGTCCTATCTCTAACTCCTGAAGGCCAGGTTGGATGGGGCTCTGTGCAGCCTAATCCGGTGGAAGGTGTCCCTGCCTGTCACAGGGGGTTGGAACTGGATGAGCTTTAAGGTTCCCTCCAAGCCAAACCATCATTCTACGAAGCAGCACTAGTTTTTCACTCACACAGAAGCGTTTATAGAGGTGGCTGAGGTTCAAAGAGAGTTGGAAGTGGCTATCAAACTGGAAAACAGCCTGGTTCCAATCTTTTTCATATGCAAAGTTTATTGGAATAATTATATATCTTTTAACTGTTTCCATATCATTCCTTGCTTACTTTGGGGTTAAAGAATGCTATCACTGAAAGCACCTTAAGACTGGGATAAAGCACCCGAGTTGCCAAGTCTTTTGTGGGAAACTACCATGAAACCCCAGGAAAAATAGACTACAAAATTGAAGGGGATGGAAAGACCTGAACCAGATCCACAGCCTCTGAGGAGCTGAAAGGGACACAGAAAGCATAATTACCACCATCTATGATGTTAAATGCAGGTGCATAACGTTTCCAGTTAGGGCTAGTAGCACATTCCACAATATATAAATTGTATTCCATATTCCCTGACTCAGGACAGAATGAAGAACACAATCAGTGAAACAGAATTCATTAAGGTGACAAAAAAAAGTCTTGATTCACAAGGATGATCAATAGTTATATGAACATCAAGAATATATAGCATTAGATATGCTGTAACAATGGTATCTTTTAAAAGAAATAGTTTGTGCACTGGGGTCTATGTTATGTGAAAGATAGCTTTTCTCACCTCTACCTGATGCAGGATTTTGGAAATGTTGGTGGGACAATTTCTTACCCCATGGTAAGAAGGAAGAGCTCAAGTAGCGTGGTTTTCTCTTTTTCCTTTCAGTTTAAAACTAAGAGTAAGCACTGAAGTGCAAAAGCACAAGGAAAGAAATATATGCTTTGTTAGCTCCTCTTGGTACATTAAGTAAGTTCGGGGCTTTCAAAACCATTTGTTAGGTTGTTTTAAAAGCACAGTATATAAATCCTTCCTTTCTTTCTACTGCTGCATCTATGAAATACCAAAAAAATTTACTATAATTCAAAGGAGAATGATATAAAATACATTTTTGTCACATTTCAAACATGCACTGGAAATGCACAGTTCACATTACAGCTCCCAGAAATTTGTAACGTAATAAATTTTACTCCTGCATATACACGTTTCGTTTAAAGCATGTCAGTCAGGACTTGCTAGCTCCCATGCTATGGAGCCATTTGATGGTAAGATGTCGTGTCTCACACAACATCCTTGTCTCTAAATTGGAGAGTGTCGTGGTTTAAGTCCAGTCAGCCACGCAGTTTGCTCACTCACTCCCGCCTCTTTCTTTCCCCTGCTCCCGGAGGGATGGGGAGGAGAATCGAAAGAATGCAACTCCCACAGGCTGAGATAAGAGCAGTGTTGGGACCGGTCCTGTTCAACATCTTTGTCAGTGACATGGACAGGGGGATTGAGAGTGCTCTCAGCAAGTTTGCCGATGACACCAAGCTGTGTGGTTCAGTTGATAAGTTGGAGGGAAGGAATGCCATCCAGAGGGACCTTGACACGCTTGTGAGGTGGGCTGATGCCAACCTGATGAAGTTTAACCATGCCAAGTGCAAGGTCCTACACCTGGGTCAGAGCAATCCCAGGAACAGCTACAGGTTGGGCAGAGAATTGATTCAGAGCAGCCCTGCGGAGAAGGACTTGGGGGTGTTGGTCGATGAGAAAATGAACATGAGCCGGCAGTGTGCACTTGCAGCCCAGAAAGCCAACCGTATCCTGGGCTGCATCAAAAGGAGCGTGACCAGCAGGTCGAGGGAGGTGATCCTGCCCCTCTACTCTGCTCTTGTGAGACCTCACTTGGAGTATTGTGTGCAGTTGTGGTGTCCTCAACATAAAAGGAACATGGAACTGTTGGAACAAGTGCAGAGGAGGGCCACGAGGATGATCAGGGGACTGGAGCACCGCCTGTATGAAGATAGGCTGAGAAAATTGGGGCTGTTCAGCCTGGAGAAGAGAAGGCTGCGTGGAGACCTCATAGCAGCCTTCCAATACCTGAAGGGAGCCTATAGGGATGCTGGGGAGGGACTCTTCATTAGGGACTGTGGTGAGAGGACAAGGGGTAATGGGTTTAAACTTGAACAGGGGAGGTTTAGATTGGATCTGAGGAAGAAATTCTTTACTGTGAGGGTGGTGGGGCCCTGGAATGGGTTGCCCAGGAAGGTTGTGAATGCTTCATCCCTGGTGGCGTTCAAGGTGGGGTTGGACATAGCCTTGGATGGCATGGTTTAGTGGGAGGTGTCCCTGCCCATGGCAGGGGGGTTGGAACTCGATGATCTTGAGGTCCTTTCCAACCCTTACTATTCTATGATTCTATGATTCTACTTTCTCACCCGGGATGCTTTCCTGCTTGCTAGTCCAGGATTTTTTGCTTCTCTCCCCAGGAGCTGGTTCTAATGTGACTGAGGATGCACTTCTAATGTTAAAGGCACTTTATTAGGCAGATCACATGCTCTAACTGCTGATGTTCTGGGAACAACACTGAGCTATTGCGAAACAACTGGCATCATCATAAAAGCTAACAAAAAATTTATTGCTTTGCCAATATATACGCTTACCTATGCAGGCCAAGCTGTACTTGATCTGTTAGAGAGAGATGTTTCATATTCATGTGGATTTCTTGTCCTGTGAGATTTCTTTTCTATACAGAAAAGATCCTTCAGTGAAGCTCTGTTCCAGCCCTGATGGGTGGGTTACAGCCCACATGATGGTTTTCAAGGCCACAATTTGCAACCAAATCCTGCCAATGTCCCACTTCAAAGAGCAAAGCCCTGTACCAGTTCTTGCACAGGGAGATGGAGAATTAGAGCAGCAAAGTACCTCACTAAACACAATGTGCATTTACTTGCGAAAGAGTGGCAAGGGCTCAGCAAGAGCTCCCTGCTTCTCACATCCCACCCCTGAGCAGATGGGTTTAAAATATGCTTATGACAAACCCTGATATTTGCTTGTCTAAAATCTGTCTTCTCTCACGTGGTGAAAAGCTGCCAGGGGTATTGGAAAAAAAAAACACCAAAACCAACCAACCAACCCAGATTTTGTAAGATTAAGTATATGATCCCTTTGAGAACAGGACTTCACATTGAATATTACTTTCCAACACATTTCACATCCTAAGGAACTGCAATTTACTGGGATATAAATCTGATAATAGTCTTCATTAAGCAATATTGTAAGGATTAAAAAAGGTTAATGAGTATGTTACTAAACCTTCTAAGTGGCTAGCCATCATAACCTCTTCTTTATACATTTCACAAACAAAGAAAAGAGATTTCAAAAATCTCAAATCAAATTCTCTAATCTTAACAATGTGGCAATACCTTGAGCTTTCTCCCTTTTGCTAACAAAAGTTTAAAAAGTGACTAGTTGTAACTCTGTGAAGAGCAGCCTGTTTTTCCTGGTATGAAAATATCTCAACTCAAGCGTTAGCCTAGCAATAATAATGATAATAATGATAAGGGAAATAACAAGGGGAGAGAATATAAAACTAAAAGGGGAAACTAAAAACCAATAAACAGCATTGATGCAAGCACAATTGCTCACCATCCAGTGACCAATACCCAGCCCAACATGAGCAGCGATGGGTCCCTTCCAGGTAACTACCCCCAGTTTATACAACGGGCATGAAGTGCTGTGGTATGGAATACCCTTTTGGCTAGTTTGGATCAGATGTCCTGTCTCTGCTTCCTCCTGGCTTCTTGTGCCCCTCCTGACTGGCAGAGCATGAGAGACTGAAAAGTCCTTGGTCAGGGTAAGCGCTACTTAGCAACAACTAAAACATTGGTGTGTTATCAGCATTGTTCTCAGACTAAAGCCAAAGCACAGCATCGCACCAGCTACTACGAAGAAAATTAACTCTTTTCCAACTGAAACCAGGACCATCAAATATCATCGCATCAAAGAGACTCGACCTGATTTCTAGCTACCTCTAACTGCTGGTAAGCTTTAGTTCTGCTGAAGCCCAGAGGGCTGCGAGGCTGCTGGACCGTGCGTGTGAGAGAAAGCAACAGGGTTTTGAATAAATCCAGTTAAATCTCAATACAATACAGAAGAAACTTGCTAGCAAATGTGGATGTATATTCAGAAACTAATACTGTGCTATTTTCATTTTACAGTGGATGGTCCACGCAGGAGAGCATGGGCATGGGCATAGAGAGTGGAAAGGGAGTGAGATGGGGCGTGTGTGTTCTAATGAGCTGAAATCCACATCTAGGGCCACTGTGCCCCTGCCTTTCTCCAGGCACATCACCTAAAGGCCCCAGGGATTATTATCACCAGCTCATCAGCAGAAATAGATGAAACACACCCTGGCAACTGCGCCATAAACACTTTTCAGGTCCTCACATGTGCCAGCCCCAAATCCATAGACAGATCATAAAGATAGTATCTGCTCCTCTAATTATGAGGGCTCTTACCAAAATTAGGACTTTAATATGCACAGGGCAGAACAAGTTACTGCCACTTTGGTTTATAACTGAAGCCAGAAAATGTAAAAGTTATTTGAAAAGCAATGTTTCCTAGGCTGGAAGCTGAATTCCACTTTTCCTGCCAGCACTTCCTGGAACTTGAACATGTAAAACTTAAATACCTGTTGGGGCAAGAGAGAAAGGGCTTGGAAACAGCAAGAAATTTCTATTGACCGCAGAGTGACTCTCTTGTCACTTGTCACTGACCCGTCACAGATTTGTCACCGGTGATGTCCTGCTTACAGGAGTTTGTAGGAGCTGCTGGCATGTGTTGTGGCTCTCTTTGGGTAAATGCATTTCAGACCAGCAGGAAAGCCCACACAGGGCAGAGAACATGGAAAGCACGCTGAAAAGAGAGGCACAGCTGGCGGTTTGCTGCCCATCCGGCTGCTCTGTCACCATGGCTCTGCTTCTCACATGATTGTAGCTCCCCATTGGAGGCATAGAATCATAGAATCATAAAATAGGGTTGGAAAGGACCTTAAGATCATCTAGTTCCAACCCCCCTGCCATGGGCATTACACTAAAACTCCCACATTTACTTTGCTGCAGGCAGAACACAATATTTTATTGAGATCTACTTGCACAATGAAAGGATAATGGTTGAAGAAGGAACTCTGTATTAATGAAAGTTGACTTACAGAGCACCAATTTAATCCCATCCAAGTATGACTCAAGCCTTGTGGCAGATACAACCCTGCAGACTATGAGGGTGATGCTATCAGGATAACAGCTGAGGAGAACTAAATTGTCCCTGTTCAATGCCTAAGATCTTCAAGCATATGAAATATGTTATGTATGCAGGACCAAAACTATCACTCATGCATTCATAGCCCATTAAACACTCAACGTTACCTGCATTGGTGGGCACAAAGGAGCATACGGAATAGCTTCCTCCACAGAACCTCAGCTTACTTTCTCTGCCATGTCTGCGTGTGCACTTTCTCATTCCACCCTTAGGAGAGCCTCAGTCATCACATGAGCAGTCAGTGTAAGTTCTGTACCAATGTATAACGTTCTGTACCTTTTAACAACCTATCTTTGTACCATCAACTTAACGCCAATGGTCTAGGTAATTAAGATCAGTTTTAACAACACCCTGCTATTCAGGGTGGCTGCAGGGTGCCCTCTGCATTCCCTGGCAGAAAAAACCCTTGCCCTTTCTCAGCAACTCCCCTGATTTCCCAGTAGAAGGAAGCCCAGCTGCCAACAAGCACCTTGCAGCATACCATCAGTGATACTGAGTGCCATTTACTTTTCAAGAAAAGGATCTCATTTTCTCTGCTGGTTTCTTTGGAATTCAAAAACCAGATAAAATTTATTTTTAAATCAGCTCTTCTCTCAATATCAGTGATATCCTCCCAGATCTCAGAAATACCAGAAGGGACACCAAGTAATGCTTTCCCTTCATTACCTCCTACAGGTCGAAGGTCGAGACAGGTAAACCCATGGGCTGCCCTAAATCAACAATCAGAGCTGGTTAGTTCTTCCCCAATTTATCAGCTGTCCTAATGGTCCCAGGGTGAAGGCCACAGAGGTACACGTTATGCAGGAATGATGACCTGTGACACAGCCAGATCACAGCAGAGGAGACATAAGCAGCAGAGGAGATACAAGCAGGCAGATGCCCAGAGAGGAGTGGAGAGATGCTGCTGTGTGGCTGTAAGGACACCTCACCTCCTGCTCCCCCCAATTCCTGGGCAACACCAACCCCTCCATGGGCATCCCCTCCCCGCCAGCCCTGCAGCTGCCTGCCTTGCAGACCCCAGGGTGCAGAGGGATTCGAACTGATGAAAATGCACCATGATACAAGTCACATGCAAGAGAATTTCAAGACAGGGCCCTTTAAAATTTAATTAACTGGTTAACTTAAAAATAATTAACACTGTTCTTCTGTATGTACTGCAAACAGAATGACCTGGAAACAAATAAAGAAAATTCTAAAGAAATAAATAATACAAAATAATACTATATATATTATATATATTATATATGTTAAATAAAAATACTAAAATAAAGAATCTTTTTGAAAAATGAAATAAAATACAGTCTTTGAGTTGAGTTTATATTGACGTGATCTGCAATGTGTCAAATAATGGAAGCTTTGTAACTGTTGAGGGTAAACAAGCCACAGAAGTTTCATTAGCTCACAAACCTAAACTTCTTGTATCTGCTTGACTTCATATTTGGATGCCACACCTGAGGTTTCCCTGCTGCCTGACAATTGGAGACATCACCAGTAAGGGCCCTGAAAAAAACCTGTGGCTGATTACGTGAGCGTAGATACTACAGGTACGGATGGAGCCACTCTGAGGCTCGTGTTCGGTTCAATTTAAACTCACCTGGGCAATAGTCACCTCTGCAGCCATTTTGCCTATTTCCATTTATTATCTGCAATTACTTCATTTCAGCACACCTCAGCATTTTCAGAGTTTAGCTGACCAAAGTACATGGCTTCTGCACTGTAGGCACAGAGAGGAGCTGGGTATCTGGGAAGCAGGGTCAGCTGATGACAAATAAAATGATTAAACTAATTATTTATGACCTGAATTTACAGTCCCAAACTTGTGTCACCCAACAGACTTGCAAACTGCCTGAATATGGATTTTAGGGTGGATCCCACCAATTTTACTTGGCAAAAATACTTTGTAGCTCAGGTGTGAAGTACAAGTTGAAGGGTCGGCAGCAGCGCCTGGGGGACGTGTCCTGCACCCCTGTGACACCTGGCAGGGCTTCATTTGGGGGGATGACTCCCTAAAACCCCTAAACAGATGTCAGGAAAAAAAAGAGATAAAAACATGTACAGATTTTAGGGAAAATCAGAAGTAGGTTGTTTCCCTCACTGCAATTTTTTGCTCTATAATCAGTCCTGATTATTAACATTTCTGAGAAATGCGAAAAAAAAAAAATACCTCTATGTCTGCAATCTTTACTCATAAATAGATTATTTTATGATTCATTTAAATCATTCACATACTATAATTAACATGAGCTCTATGGTTAATTGCATCTTTGCAAAATAGTTTAATAATCAGAGTAGAAACTTGACAGTCATTTCTTTAATCTCACATACGCGATGAATGTTTCATATAAACTGCAGCTCATCAGAAACAGATATACAAACATGTATTTCTCTGAAGACAACCTGAAGCAAGTAAAGAGCGATAAAAAGGATTTAATGTTTTTTCCTCTGTAGTTACATGAGCAAAGATGCTGCTCTGGTGGGGCAGAATCCTGTCAAATGAGAATTCTACCAGCAGTACTTCTGTGAATCAGTCGATCGAAGTTCACTGCAGCAGCAGAGAAAGATGGATTATAAAACTTGTCTAAAGTCATTATTATAACAAAAATCTTTATCATCTTTAACATTATCACGTCTTTTACAGTTACTCTAAGATAACGCAGATGAAGGGTACATAATCTTCTATTCCTTAAAACACTCTGATCACTTAACTGTTTGCAAGGCGAGTAACAAAAAGGCTGGATTTTGTCCAGCAATTGAAATGAACAGTAAAATCTGAAATAATTCAATATTGTTGTACTATTATTTGTGACAAAATTCCTTAGGAACCACTTGTACTACAGTGATGACATGAACTGATCTCTCTCTCTCAGTCTCCCGAGGGTTAACTTTCATTTATGCTCATAAATGCTTTAGTTTTAAAATACCGTCCTTCCTCCCTTCTTACCAGAATTTATCCACTTCAAGATTAGAGATAAGACTTAAAAGAAGGAAAATCCTCCCATCACTGAAATAAGATCAAAGCTCCATTTCTGGAACCATGTATTATTTATAATATATAGCCTTTTATTACATTACATATTAAGATATAGCTAATGTCATTAATAAAATTAATTTTATAAACATATAAATAACAAAAATATATAAAAATATTACTGAATTATTAGATACAATATATTTAGATTAATATATTTATTATAATTTTTGTCTGGTTTTTATATATGTAGTATCATAGTCTCCTTGCAGCTCCAGTACCATGCAGCCTTGCTACCAGAGGGATGAGCAGCATCACAAACCAGTCATGATGCCTGCACAACATGGCCATCCAACCTTCTCTGCTTGCTGCAGGGAGGGCTGAAGAAGGATCTATATGCAGGAAATTACTTCTTTCCCATTGTATTATTATCTTTCCCAACATAAAGATGGTCCATGCAGCACCTGGGCAATATCCAACACAGTAGTGTAAAGACTAGAG